>JARQOD010000004.1:26135101-26291329 GCA_033576555.1 Oophaga sylvatica
GATAAATTATCAGTACATGAAGGGATAAATTCAGCCATTTTATCTACATTTCACAATTATATTTTTAATTTCAAGTCCACTTTGGCATGTACATTAAAATGTGTTTTAATACAAAGGTACTTACATGTATGACAGGGGAGTCCGGCTGGATCACTGGGTCTGGTGCCAACATGGAAGTCGCTTGTCTCGGTACTTCTTGGTCGCTTGTCTGGGTACTTCTTGGTCCCTTGTGAAAGAAAACAGCTCAAAGTACCACAATTTGGGGACATACACATCTTCGGCCCCGGCTCCAGACTTGGTAGAATTCTGTACTTTATTTAATTCTTTTTTGTACACTGTGCGGAGGGCCTGAATCCGTTTTTTGACTGATGACTCATCCGCTGGTTCATCGGTTTTTGCACAGCTCCACCAGTTTTTGGTACGCCTCCTTCTTTTTCAGCCTGTTGCTGTATTCAGCCGACTTTATTTTCCACAGGCAAGGCATCGAGCGGTAAATCTCGATGAATTCCCGCAGAAATTCAAGCTTATCGGCCATCTGTAATAACAAAAAGGATTATGTGAGAACAGCAGAATAGTTAAATAAAATGCTTACATAGCCTACAACATAGAACACAGCAGGGAACATAAAATGGTGGTTGTGGGCGCGGCAGGAGAAAAAAATGGCAGACCTAAATAAAAGTCATAGATGGACAACTACGGAAAAAACAGCAGGGATCATAAAATGGTGGTGGTGGGCGCGCCAGAACAAAACAATGGCAAACAAAATAAAAAATTGATGGATGACAATGGTTAACAACAGCTGGGATCTAAAAATGGATCTGTAAAATTAATTTTAAAAAAATTAAAAATTAAATGTGACAAAAAAAAAAAAACCTACCTTACAAGACTTGTTTGTGATCCTGGAAAAAAAAACAAAAATAAAAAAAAAAGGGAAACGCAATAGCGGCACAGACTGGATCGCAGAAATAGCGGCACAGACTGGATCGCAGAAATAGCGGCACAGACTGGATCGCAGCAAACGCAATAGTGCACAAACTGGATTGCAGTAGCTGCAATGAAGGCAATAGCAGGACGCACTGGAACGATGCTGGAGATATGAATGAACCGCTTCCGCTCGAGAGCAATGGAAAGGAGCGCTAATACGTCGTCTTTTATGACGCGGTCATCCAATCACAAAGCGAGAGAGCTGTGACATAAACAGTCATGACATATAGTGACCACCAATCTGTGCTGAGGGGTGTGGAAAAGGTTGCGCTCAGTCACGCCTATCGTGGTCGTGATCTTTGACAAATATTGCTGTGTGGCACGTCCTAAAGACCGCCGAGGTCGTTATACAGATCGCTGATCTTTGATGCGTCGTTAATGAGATCATCCTGTTTGGAAGCTACTAGCGACCTTAAAGCGATCACACCAACGATCTCGTAAGCTTGTGTCGTTGCGTTGTCGTGATCGCTAGTGTGATCGTTTAGTGTGGCAGTACCTTAAGGGGAAGTGCAGATATGAAAGTAAAGGTTTTGGATTCCCCTTTTACATGGAAGGTTAGTGAAAAATAGTGACAAAGTATTTACCCGGAGTCCTGTTTATCGGGAGTTTATTAATTACATACGATAGCAATAAAATAAAAGACGGCTAAAACTCAGGAAAAAAAAATCCACCAGTGTCTACAAAAGTAGGGCAGTGGGGCAACATGGGAAGAGATATCCAGTCCACGTTAGTTTGTCCTGGGTAGTTTGTGTATTCAAATCAGCTTTCCATTAAAACTAATAATCCCAATTTCACAAATTTTTGTGAGCATGGATATATGTTGTCCTGGGTTAAGAATTCGGCCCTTAAAGGGGATATGTCATCAGGTGAAAAGTAGACAGTTTTTGTTCTTCATTTATTCCCACAATTTTACTGAGTTTACAGGTTGTTGTTTTTTTTAAATCCACCATACGGTTCCAGAGATATGGGCCTTTTTATTCAGTGCTATTATGGCCTTTTCAAGGGGGCGTGTCTCACGGGACTCTTTGGGGAGTGTCTTTGTGGTGCTTTGCATAGCTACCCTGGGAGCCACGCCCCCTTATAAAACCCATAAAAATTTGCATTAAATAAAAAAGTCCATATCACTGGAACAGAATGGTGGATAATAAAAATTCCAATACTGGAATACTCAGGGGACAAGTGGGAATATTATGAAAGCAAACACTGAATACTTTTTGACTTGGTGACAAGTTCTCTTTAAGTGGATGCATTTTTATTACAGTCACCTTTCTGGGACAGGCTATATACTACACTATGTATACAAGTATAAATGACGTGTGTACAGTATAAGGCAGTGATGGCGAACCTTGGCACTCCAGCTGTTGGAGAACTACAACTCCCAGCATGCCTCAACTGCTGCAGGTTGCAAGGGCATGCTGGGAGTTGTAGTTTTACAACAGCTGGAGTGCCAAGGTTAGCCATCACTGGAATAAGGTTTGTCTATATCTGTATCTTTGTTGGTTTGGGAACATATACTATTGCCAATAATGGTTTTACAAAAAAAAGAAAAAAAATAGGAATTAGAAAAAAGAAAAAATAAGAAAAGAGGGAAGAAAAAGGAAAAATTGGAAAAAAAAGAGAAAATACAAACAAGAAAAAATGGTATATGTCAGCACTGTGTATAAGTGTTCCAGAGATCGGACCCCCCCCCCATCATGTATTTATCACCGATTTTTTTAATAGGGGATAAATGTATTTAGTAAAACCCCTTTAAGTGCTCCTTCTCAGATCTTCCTGATTAGCCTGCCCACTTTAAAGGAGCTAAGTAGCTCCTGGTGAAACACTGTACAAGGACAATGCCAAAGAGTCCTTTGGTTTGAGTATATTCACCCTTCAGAGTAGTGTGCCATATATTCGCACCATTCTGTTTATACTATTGCATTTCGATTTGATTCCAGCGAATAGGATTGAGCTGCAATACCAGACCCAGCCATTGGATAGAAGTGGCGCTGTTTCTGGAGAAAAATATTTTTGTCTAATCCCATAAAATGCATTTAGAATTTACATAAAACTGCAATAATTCAACCCACTTCTAAGCAAAGTAGCTCTTTATACACCAGTCAGATCTCCTTGATGAGAACCTATCTGCGCATTACTTACTTCCATAGAGTTCCTTCTTCTTTTAACACGGCAACCAGCATCCCGATAGGGATCATCATGCATGAGAGAAGTCCCATAAGGATTCCTAACGCCTCTGACCAGTAGGGGAATTGATAGTTTCCATACTTGGATGGCTGGTACTTTATTATGCTATACGCCAGCAGCCCCTGTGAGGACAGGAAAGCAGCTAATTAGAATGAAAATTGAAATTATTATAACCTTTTTCCATTTTTCTTTTTTACATTGCACTGAAAAAATCCCCTGTTGCTAATTGGAAACAATCAGCAAGCAGGCTAGCTTCTAACAATTTATTTTTTGTAATAAATCTCTGTTCATGCACACATAGTACTACACAGGAATATACCAAGAACAACAATCAATAGGCAGCAAGCCTGCTTGCTGATGGTTTCCATTTTGTATTATGTTTAATAGTAGTAAAAATTATGGAGAACAAGCTGTGATTTGTTTGATTCACAAATGACATTTACACTCAAAATATTTAAGCTCTTGATAATTTTGAAAATATTTATAAAAAAAGAAACCTGAATAAAAGTTGGATGAGTTTTCAACTTCAGCCCTGCCTATTGATGTCACTGCTATACACAAACCTCCATAGTTTGATGCAGTTGTTCCCACTTGATCTTCACATTATATTTGAAATAATTATCAACATTATGTGTGACTTCAACTTGCTGCTCATAAACAACAATTATAATATGTATATTCACAAACATCATAAGTGAATGGATATTATGGATCTGCAAATTGAAATATTCTAGGAACGAAGGGCATCAGCATAAAACCAATGTTGTCACTTGCTAAAAAAATTGTTAAATATATATAAAAATAGATATAAAAATCTCTACGCTCCCCTGATTCTACCACTGTTTTCCGTTTTTCGATGCGTCGCTTCATTGCAGAGATAGTCACATTTGTTGCTTTTGGAGCGCATTATGTGAAATCTCTACTTACAGTCCAACTGGACGTTTTTTCAAAATTTTCTCTAGATACATGGCATATATCGACATAATGTTGTATGAATAATTAGCTTTGAAGAAACCATCTTTGTAATACACAACCATGTATGGATATATACATGCATACTCCTTTTCTGATTACTCTTAGAAAGGGCCCCGGTACTAAATTTGGACCTGATCTTCACCCGGCATGTTGATCAAATGAATGAGCCCTTGTAGCATTCTAAATCCTATAAGAACATAAGTGTTACCTCCCACCCATTGTGTAGTAATATCCCCCATCCTGGGCCACTTCCAGTTACAGAATATACGTTCCCCATTTTGGGCCTCTTCCAGTTATATATATGTCCCCCATTCTGCACCCCTTCCTGGTATATATGGCCCACCATCATTAGCTGTTTCAGGCACATATGTCCCCCGTCTTGGGCCCCTTCCAGGTGTATACTGTATGTCCCACATCCTGGTGTATATGCCCCCCTATCTTGGGCCCCTTCCTGGTATATATATCCCCTATTCTGGAATATACAAATATATACCCATGCTGGTCCCCTTTCTGATATATATATATATATATATATAACATATATATATTTCTGATATATATGCCCCCCATCCTTGGCCCCTTCCATGTACATATGTCCCCCATCTTGAGCAACTTCCAGATATATATGTCCCCCCGTCCTAGACACCATCCAGGTGTATACTGTATGTCCCCCGTCCTGGACTATATTTCCCCTAACCTGGTATATATTACCCCAATCCTGATCCCCTTCCTGGTATATATGTCCGCCATCCTGGTATATATGTCCCCCTATCAAGGACACCATTCTGGTAAATATGTCCCCATCCTGGGCCTCTTCCAGGGCTGTCAGCTGATTTTTGCTTGATAGCTATTGGCAATGAACTACATCACTGCCTACCGACAACACTTGCTGACCTCTGGTTGGATGGTGGCGTGTATTGCAGTGCAGGGACCCAGCAGGTCTCTGCGTTGCCATACATTTCAGCTGAATGTGCATCATCCAACGCACATCCAGTTTAAATAGCTGCTGGCGTTGATGCGCCCAGTTGCGGTCGGAGAGTGATTGTTACGCCCCTGCATCTAATTAATATGGTATTTAGATTGTGCATGGGGTGGCCCTTTGCCAGATCTGGAACCAGAAATGTTATGTCTTCGGACAGTTTTTGTTATATGATGTTCGTCTAGTTAGTATATACAGTATTTGGTAGCTTCCTTTCTTGAGTATATTATTATTATGTATTCATACACTTGCAGGCCCTCCAAGGCTTTAATTATTAATTGCGGTGCGGTGGCCACTTAATTTTTATTACTAGATATAGATGATAGATAGATAGATAGATAGATAGATAGATAGATAGATAGATAGATAGATAGATAGATAGATAGATAGATAGATAGATAGATAAAAAAACAAGCCAAAATGTCTCCGTGACGGTCTATTTAACATAAGTTCTTCTATTTTTCACTTTGAATGGTGTGCTGCCTCCATTTTTTCGAATTTCTAGATAGATAGATAGATAGATAGATAGATAAAATAGATAGATAAAAAAAACAAGCCAAAATGTCTCCGTGACGGTCTATTTAACATAAGTTCTTCTATTTTTCACTTTGAATGGTGTGCTGCCTCCATTTTTTCGAATTTCTAGATAGATAGATAGATAGATAGATAGATAGATAGATAGATAGATAGATAGATTGCAAAAAGGAATATAGGCAGATGCAAACGTTTGGGCACCCTGCATGGTTAGTACCTAGTAGATCGATATATAGATAGATAAGGTTCTTCACAAATTGGTCACTTCATGAGAGCCCACCAGTCATGACAAGTTGACCTTTCTTTGATGGACCCTAAATTCATAAGTATATTCTATACAGCAGTAATACAAACTAAATTTCATAAATTCAATGTTTGCCTAGATCTTAGCGGTATAGAGGCTGCTGTATTATTTGGCTTGTATATGATGCAGGCATAGCAGCTTGCACCTGTTCACACTTGCTTAATTATGTTACGAGGCACTGGATAGTTTTTTCTTTTTGGAGGTAAATAGGTATTTCTTACAACTTGTGGTTATAGTGACCCAGTGTTTCTTTTGCAGTGGGCTGAGTAGATATATGTAATTCTCTCCGTTATAAAGTAAAGGTAAAGATAAAATGAGGTCACCGCTGTTCATTATCACCTGAGATCACCATACTAGTTCTGTCACTTCTGCAGATAAAGTCAATCATGAAGCAGATGTTATACACTTTATTTAAGATGCTTCTGCATTTCCTGTAAATTATAAAGTGTATATGATGCAATTAATCAATTTTCCACAGCGGGATGTATTTATAGAGATGCTGCTCTGTGAAGGGTCACCACAACCCTAGGGACAGAGCAAGCAGTCACTGACCCCCGCACAGGGGCTTCCCTTGATATTTATGCTTCTGGATGACTAAAGTAAGATCCTGTCTTATAGGTACTCAACCACAATAAAATAAGTCCAGGCCACATTAAGGTTGTCTAAAATCAGCCTTAGGGCTCCTGCACAATGACATCGCTGTTTTATGACTCTGTTTTAGGGTCTTAAAATTACTTTTAAAAATAACTGAATGTAACATACATGGATCGTGGACCGACTTACCTAGAAGAGGCGTAGCTAAGTCACTACCTGGTTTTCGCTAGTGCTCCTCATGGTGGAGTTAAGCTTGAGCTGCAAGTAGCCGCCAGGTACCGATCCCCGGTACCGCAGCTGTTGTCAGGTTCAGGTTCGCTGACATGGACAGGGCTTGGAGTAGCTGGCAGGATGGGACTTGCACACTGTTCAGACAACACGGGTTCTGGATCAGTGGGCAGAACAGATATTGACATGGAGTTACAGGCAGAGCTGGATTCGGATACTGGAACAGTCTCCAAAAGTTCGGACTCAGGAACGCTTGACCAGAGGAGATACTGGTGCTGATTCAAGTACTGTTGGAACGGATTCAGGTTCAGGTACCGCAGGTGCAGCTTCAGGGTTCATGTACCGCAGCCGTGGCTTCAAGGATCAGGTACCGCCGGTGTGGCTTCAGGGTTCAGGTGCCGCCGTTGCGGCTTCAGGTTCTTTTTCAGACAACTCAGAGTAAAGGGTCTCGTACAGACTAAACAGGTTTACAGGAACACAAACAAACTACACAAGATACTAGAACAGGGGACCTGGCAACATACAGTTGCACACACATTCTATGTAAGTAACTACAAGGGTTGCTCAGGCACCTCCCTACTAGGGAGAGTGCTTTATATACAAGATGGCTATTGGAGGCCCACAGACACACATTCAGTTAAAATGTATTTTGTCATCGCAATAGGCCGCCATCCTAGCAGAGGCCGGCGACTGACATGTGTGGCATTGTGTGCGCCTGTTGTAGGCGGCACATGACAGTGACATTGCCAGAGTATGGCATCACTGTCATGTGGCGCATGTGACAGGTGCACTCAAGTCAGCCGCCGGCCTCTGCTAGTTTGGCAGCCATTTTAACATGAAAGTACGCCGAACTACGCCTGTAGCGCAGGCATGTAACAGGGATTTTCTTTTCTCTCCCTCTGTGGTCATACGCAGGGCACCTCTGAAGCCGGGTAGCATACACCTATATGAAGAGACACAGTGACGCTGCCGAAATGTGCGCGAGATATGTAGGGTCTTGCAATGACCATAGCTCCTGCAAATTATGTGAACAAAGTGGTGAATGTCCTCTAGAAGAGAACAGCTATAAATGATTATTTTCTGCAGAGACAAGTCCTGGCAGGAAGAAGTCATGGCAGTCAGTGCCAGATGAAGATAAGTGAAAATTAAGGGCTTCACCTAGAGACGTCACTGGCAAGTCAGTGTATCACATGCACACGCACAGTATACACTATATAGAGAGCTCCTGTGTATGATGTCACCGATGATCACTGTATTACCTGTACACTATATACAGAGCTCCTGTGTATAATGTCACTGGTGATCACTGTATTACCTGTACACTGACAGTATATACAGAGCTCCTGTGTGTAATGTCACTGGTGATCACTGTATTACCTGTACACTGACACTATACACTGCATATGATGTACAGATCTCCTATGTATAATGTCACTAGTGACCACTGTTTTACCTGCACACTGACACTATACACTGTATACTATGTACAGAGCTCCTGTGTATAATGTCACTGGTGATCACTGTATTATCTGTACACTGACACTATACACTGTACACTATGCACAGCACTACTGTGTATAATGTCACTGGTGATCACTGTATTACCTGTACACTGTACACTATATACAGAGCTCCTGTGTATAATGTCACTGATGATTACTGTATTACCTGTACACTGTACACTATATACAGAACTCCTGTGTATAATGTCACTGGTGATCAGTGTATTACCTGTACACTGACACTATATACAGGGGGTCCTGTGTGTATTGTCACTGGTGATCACTGTATTACGTGTATACTGACATTAGGTACAGAGCTCTTGTGTATGATGTCACCGGTGATCCCTGCATTACCTATACATTGATACTCTATACAGGGCTCCTGTGTCTAATGTCACTGGTGATCACTGTATTACTTGTACACTGACACTATACACTATAGTATACACTATACACACCTACGTATAATCTCACTGGTGGTAATAACAGTGTTGCTAGAAACGCGTTGAGATGTATCCCCAACCTGTATGATCTTTTAATCTTTTTTCAATAAATTGAGGATTTTAATTATTCTTGGGACTCACCATAACTAATTTTCCTATACACTATACACACCTACGTATAATCTCACTGGTGGTAATAACAGTGTAACAACAGTGTTGCTAGCATTGTGGTTTTTATTCATGATCAGTATTGTAGTATTCGGTTACTATATGGTAGAAATATGTGGTCTGTTCATGCTGTTGCGGTATTTCTCCCTTGTATGTAGTATTATTCGGTCACTATGTGGTGATAAGTGGTCTGACCACGGTGTGGCGGTATTTGTCCCCTATATATGGTATTATTCGGTGACTATGTGGTGGTAATATGTGATCTGGTCATGTTGTGGCGGTATTTGCCCACTGTATGTTATATTATTCGATCACTATGTGGTGGGAATATGTGGTCTGGTTACGGTGTGGTGGTATTTGTTCCTAGTATTTGGTATTATTTGGTCACTATGTGGTGGAATATGTAGTTCAATAATGGTTTGGCGGCATTTCTCCTTTGCATGTGGTATTATTATAACTTATTTTAACCAAAGAAGGCCTTTAATACAAACTACCATAACTGTACATCCCAGTTATGGTGGCGCACAGTAATTTACAGTGTTTTTACAGTCAACGCTCCACTATAACCGAGATAACGGCTAACAGCTATTTGCACATAGTTGTAGGGTGGGCCTCTAGGATCAGTTTCTCATGTGGGCCCCAGACTACTCAGTCTGACCCTTTGTAACTAGTGCTGCTGTGATAATCTCCGGCTGATAAAACACTGATTGTTTTATAACTAGACAGGAGGAGGGAGGAGCTACAGGAACAGCTTCTCCTTACTCCTCCCATCTGCATACAATTTTATCAGTAGCAGCTGCCATCTCCTATCTCAGTAATGGGAAAGTTGTCTTCGCTGAATACAGATTTTATCTCAGAATTCTGGCAGAGAAAGAAGCCGATTTTTCTGATAACATATATTACAAAGTTGATTATTTTCATATTTACTATTGATTTATGAAAACAAAAATTAAAATAACAGTTACACTTTAATTAATAACGAATAAAAATTAGTAAAAAATTAGCAAAATAACTCATAATTAAGGTGACTGGTGATAGGAAGGCCCAACATGCCTTAAAATATATCCCTGGCTTAAATCCCAACATCATTTGTATATCCCTACAGAAACTCTTGATTCCTAGACAAGTAAAACATGACACAAAGAATTATTTGCCTTTTTAATGATTAATAAATAAACATTCAAATTAAAACATAATTAAAATAACTATTTAGTGTTATTTCTTAAGGCCCCAAACACTCAAACACATTTGACAAAACATTTTTTCATTATTAACTTCTCAAGAATTCTGATCCAGTAACCCTTTTCCGCCACGGCCAATTTCTGTTTTTGCTTTTTCATTTTCTCCTACCCTTCTTCCAAGATCCATAACTTTTATAGACGTATGAGATCTTGCTTCTTTGCCAAAAAAAGTAAAAAAAAAATAAATAACAAAAAAATTGTCTAATTAATAGGACATTTTCTGATGATAAGGATAAGTCTCTGCCTACGTGTTTGCATTTTTTAAATAAAAAGATAATAACACACCTATTATCCTCTGGGATATCAGCTTGAAGGATCAGGTGCAGCTAGGAGGTACATGATGGGATACCAGCAGCACATTCCTAATGGTTTGTGTCTAAGACGATGGATGTCTCCGTCCTTCTCACATTCTAATTGCTGACACTATATAGATAGGATTCCATGCACAGTGCCATAGCATGTGTTACTTACATTGTCACCTTCATTATAATGACATGGAAACTAGATAAATACTAGATCAGTGAATTACTACAACTACATGGCACAGGTATGGCGACATGTATCGTAGCACAGAGCTTTATATCTGCTCTGATGCCTTAGGCCCCATTCACACGTCCTGATATTTCTGGTACTGGAAAAAGCAGTATCGGAAGCTGTTCATGTCCGTGTGTTACATATGTGTGGCATCCGTGTGCGGCATCAGTGTGACACGTACAAGCGCCTGGGAAAAAGCGGTACAGTTCGCACTGTTACTGTTCCCAGGTGCCGCGTGCTGAAGGCAGCTCGGCTCATTGTTGCCTGGTTTCCCTGTGATCAGCGCCACCAAGCGACAATGATGGGAGTTGTATTCAGCAACTGCTGTGCACATTGTGTGTAAAATAAATAATAATAATAAAAAATGGCGTGGGCTCTGGCGTAATTTTCATAACCAGCAGAGAGAAAACCACAATAACATTAACCTTCCCAGCCTGATAATATAAGTCCGCAGCTGTCTGCTTTACCTTTGCTGGCTATCAAAAATTGACGTTTTTTTAATTATTTATTTATCTAATAGGTTCAATAAGCCTAAACACCCTTTAGTGGCACATAAGAGGGACTAAAAGGTGTAAGTTTAATAATAAGTAGGGGGCTTGTGACATTATATAGCTACCGGATATCTATATATTAGATATATACAGGTGCTTCTCACAAAATTAGAATATCATCAAAAAGTTAATTTATTTCAGTTATTCAATACAAAAAGTGAAACTCATATATTATATAGAGTCATTACAGACAGAGTGATCTATTTCAAGTGTTTATTTCTGTTAATGTTGATGATTATGGCTTACAGCAAATGAAAACCCAAAAGTCATTATCTCAGTAAATTAGAATACTTTATAACACCAGCTTGAATAATGATTGATTGCTTGATTGGCCAGCAAACTCGCCTGTCGCTAACCCCATAGAGAATCTATGTGGTATTATCAGAGGAAGATGAGAGACACCAGACCCCACAATGCAGACAAGCTGAAGGCTGCTATCAAAGCAACCTGGGCTTCCATAACCCCTCAGCAGTGCCACAGGCTGATCGCCTCCATGCCACACCGCATCGATGCCATAATTGATGCCAAAGGAGCCCTGACCAAGTATTGAGTGCATATACTGAACATACATTTCAGTAGGACAACATTTCGGATTTTAAAATACCGTATTTTTCGGACTATAAGACGCACCGGACCATAAGACGCACCCCAAATTTTGGGGTGAAAATAGCAGAAAAAAAGATTTTTACAATATGGGGGTCCATCTTATTGTCCGAATTTTAAGGTACCTGTGGGCCGGCAGTGGTACAGCAGGGTTGCGGCAGTGGTGTGGCAGAGGTGCGGTGATGCTGATACTGTACTCACCTTCCTCAGGTGTGGTGACGCTGCGGCACGGAGAGCAGAGCCGGGTTTGTGGCTGTGATGTGGCGGTGGCAGAGGTGCGGCGGTGGCAGAGATGCGGCGGTGGCAGAAATGCGGCGGTGGCAGAGGCGCGATGGGCGGCATGCACCTGAGCAGGGTCGCTTCCTCAGGTGTGGTGACGCCGCGGCACGGAGAGCAGAGCTGGGTTTGTGGCAGGTGTGGCGGTGGCAGAGGTGCGGCGGTGGCAGAGATGCGGCGGTGGCAGAGGCGCGGTGGGTGGCGTGCACCTGAGCAGGGTCCCTTCCTCAGGTGGTGAGGTGACGCCGCGGCACGGAGAGCAGACAGGACAGCAGAGCCGGGTTTGTCGGTGGTGGCGGCCATCTTCCTGAGGCGGCGCGTGCGCAGAGTACTCTGCTTCCTGGGGCTTCAGAAAAATGGCCGCCGCGATCTCTATCTGCGCATGCGCGGCCTACCGCGGCCATTTTCCTGAAGCCACAGGAAGAAGAGCACTGTATCTGCGCACGCGCCGCCTCAGGAAGATGGCCGCCACCACCGGCAATCCCGGCTCTGCTGTCCTGTCTGCTCTCGGTGCCGCGGCGTCACCTCACCACCTGAGGAAGGGAACCTGCTCAGGTGCACGCCGCCCACCGCGCCTCTGCAACGCCGCATCTCTGCCACCGCCACACCGCTGCCGCAACCCCCCGGTAAGCTGCGGTCGGGCTATAAGACGCACCCCCCATTTTCCTCACAATTTTTTTGGGGAAAAAGTGCGTCTTATGGCCCGAAAAATACGGTAATTTTTCAAGCTGTTGTTATAAAATATTCTAATTTACTGAGATAATGACTTTTGGGTTTTCATTGGCTGTAAGCCATAATCAACAACATTAACAGAAATAAACACATGAAATAATCACTCTGTGTGTAATCACTCTATATAATATATGAGATTCACTTTTTGTATTGAAGAACTGAAATAAATTCACTTTTTGATGATATTCTAATTTTGTGAGAAGCACTTGTATCTATTCTATCTATGTCTAATATATTTTTAATATCTGTCTATCACCTATCTATCTATATACTGTATCTGTATATAGGATTGCTTTATTAGTTTTGTAAAGTAGCCTTAAATTACATAGACAATCACAGTATTGAATACAGATGATAGGTGAGAAAAATCGCATCATCGGAGACTCAATTCTGGACCTGGGGAAGGTGAGTAAAGAAGCGGTTTTTGTAAAGCAAACAGAAGCCAGGGGATAGAGTATTTCAAAAAAACAAAAAAAAAAACACTTTCGGAAACTTTGCTTTAATGCTGCTTTGAAAATGTCAAATAATATTTTCATATAGTCCCCACATATTAAAGATCTGTAGTCTACAGATGCCAGCAGTGGCCAGTCCACGTATTATATCCATTGAGAGCCCAAATGATACATTATACAATACGCTACACAGTAATAAAGCCATATGGTGTACTGAATTATACCGTTATACACGTCATGCGTAGTGCTTAAAATATACTGGCATAAACTAAACAATAATTCATAATGTTCTTCATGGTATATTAATGCTATTTATGTGTATTTCATGTTCCATCATTACCTTTAAGGTAAAGAAAGACTGGACCATGTTGGTGGATGTGAGCACGTTAGATAATATCAGTTCTTACCATAAACTCTTGAGACCACAAGGCAAAATGTGATGACTAACACCAGAAGACCAAACCCCGCGCTGTAGTCATCAAGTAGGACCAGCCAATACATTCCACCCTAAGAGATACAGATAAAACGTCTGGTATAACAATGAGTACAATTTTATATTGTTTTTAGTAAAGTAAGCCATAATATTTGATGTTGGACCCTATGTATAGACACTGTGCTCCAGTGCAAAATTGAAAATAAAGCCCCTAATTACCATGTGCCATTAAAGTGCATCTGTCAGTAGGATTAGCCCTCCTAAGCCATCTTCATGGGCATGTAGGTCAAGAAAAGTTGAATAAAATGATACCTTGATATCTGCAACTCGATGTCTTATTCCAGAGAAATCCACATTTTCTTAATATGTAAATGAGCTGTTAAGATCTATGGGCCGGACATAGATCTCATTGAGCTTCTTTAAAATCAAAGGAAGCATTACCCGTGTGAGACATGTAATGACTGACAGTCTGCTTTCCTGATCTACATCTCTCACACTGGTAACACCACTTTCATTTACAATTAGCTCTGGAGGCAGATTCTCAGGGAGAATTACAGATATCAAGGTATCATTTTATTCACCTTTCTATGACCTACATGTCCATATAGACGGCTTGGGAAGGTTGATCCTAATGACAGATGTCCTTTAAGAGTGCATCTTTGGGTTTTGCACCAATATAGCTACATCCTTGTCATTATTCGTTCACGTCTTCTGAGGTGACACAAGTATAACTATCCACTTGCCAGGACTCACCTAGTATGGGTAACCCTAAAACATAACTTCATAGTTAGTCCTATCTTATCTCTTATCTTATCTATGCATCTCTGTTCTAAAGGTAGCTTTACACATTTAGTTCATACATTTATTTACCTTTCATCCTCTTCAAAACCTGTGGATGTTATCTGGTATAGTACCTTCTACACCCAGTATTTATTGTAGAAGTTTCTTCTGGTTTCCTTCCCACCACATCTCAGTGAATGTGCTTACAGGGCAATCTATCTAAAACTAACAGGGCAAATCTCTACAAATTTAGAAGAATAGTGTATACACCCTTTCATATTGGTCTTCTTGGTGTCTGGTGAGCTAGTGCCCTCAAAAACCTGAAGTCCTTCATACACATTGATCTCATTTCATTGATTTTGATAGAACCTTCCAACCATCTGTTGTGTTTGGGGGCTTCCTAACTGTTCCTCGACAGATGATGTCAAGGGAGAGAAGAATTGGTCTGTTTTAAAACGTGATCCTTTGCTCTTACTGTAGCTAGGAAGTGACTGGCAGTGGCTGACAGTCCTCTCCCCATTGAAAACACGATTGTAGCATGTCAAGGGTTTGATTGTCCCTTTGAGCCCTTCACGTCATGGTGACGGGCTCAAAGGGACAATCCAACCCTTGATATGCTACAATCGTGTTTTCAATGGGGAGAGGACTGAAGGGCTCAAAGGGACAAGTTGTACTTTTAAGCAACACCATTTCATCAAGTGATGTACTGGAAAGTAGGAAAAAAATCCCAAGTGCGGTGAAATTGCAAAAAGACGCAATACCGCAATTGCTTTTTATGATAAAAATTACCTTGTAACGTGATTCTACAGGTCAGCACAACCACGAGGAGACCAAACATGCATAGTTTTTTTTTTATGAAGTGGTGAAAACAGATTTGGGAAATTTGTATTAACCCCTTTCTGCCATCGGACATACTATCCTGTCCATGTGACCTGGGACAATCTGACCATGGACGGGATACTACGTCTCAGCGATCGGACCCGCTCCCGGGGGGAGCGCGGCCGATCGTTGCCGGGTGTCAGCTGATTATCACAGCTGACACCCAGCACTATGTGCCAGGAGCGGTCACGGACCGCTCCCAGCACATTAACCCCTGGCACAAACATGATCGTGGTGTGCCGGTGGCACAGGGAAGCATCGCGCAGGGAGTGGGCTCCCTGGGTGCTTCCGTGAGACCCTCAGAACAGCGCTATGTATCGCGCTGTTCCGAAGGACCCTCGTCCCTGCAGGCCCCCGGATCCAAGATGGCTGTGGGGTCCTTCTGGGTCCTGCAGGGAGGCGGCTTCCTCAGTGCCTGCTGAGAGCAGTCGCTGAGAAAGCCTCCAGCAGTGCCTGTCACATCGCTGGTCTGACAGAGTGCTGTGCACACTGTCAGACCAGCGATCTGATGTTATACAGTGATGTCCCACCCTGGGACAAAGTAAAAAAGTAAAAAAAATGAAAGTAACATGTGTAAAAAAAAAATTCCAAAATAAAGGAAAAGAAAAAAAATGTCCCCAATAAATTCATTTCTTCATGTAAATAAATAAAAAAAACAATAAAAGTACACATATTTGGTATCGCCGCATCCGTAACGACCCCCCCTATAGAACTGTCCCACTAGTTAACCCCTTTAGTGAACCCCTTAAAAAAAAAAAACAAAGCAAAAAAAACAATGCTACCGCCGAACAAAAAGTATAACATGCGATCAAAAAGACCGATATAAATAAACATGGTACCACTGAAAACGTCATCTTGTCCCCCAAAAAAAGAGCCACCATACAGCATCATCAGCGAAACAATAAAAAAGTTATAGCTCGCAGAATAAAGCGTTGCAAAAATAATTATTTTTTATATAAAATAGTTTTTATTGTATAAAAGCGCCAAAACATAAAAAAATGATATAAATGAGGTATCGCCATAATCGTACTAACCCGAAGAATAAAACTGCTTTATCAATTTTACCACATGCGGAACGGTATAGACACCCCCCCCCCAAAGAAATTCATGAATTGCTGATTTTTGTTCATTCTAACCTCCCAAAAATCGAAATAAAAAGCGATCAAAAACATCACATGCTCAAAAATGGTACCAATAAAAATGTCAACTCGTACCGCAAAAAATAAGACCTCACATGACTCTGTGGGCCAAAATATGCAAAAATTATAGCTCTCAAAATGTGGTGATGCAAAAACTATTTTTTGCAATAAAAAGAGTCTTTTAGCGTGACAGCTGCCAACATAAAAACCCGCTATAAATAGTAAATCAAACCCCCCTTTATCACCCCCTTAGTTAGGGAAAAATGATAAAATTTAGAAAATGTATTTATTTCCATTTTCCAGGTAGGGTTAGGGTTGGGGCTAAAGTTAGGATTAGGGTTAGGGTTAGGATTAGGGTTAGGGGTGTTTAGGGTTAGGTATGTGGTTAGGGTTGGGACTAGGGTTAGGGGTGTGTTGGGGTTAGGGGTGTGTTGGGGTTAGGGTTGGAGTTAGAATTGGGGGGTTTCCACTGTTTAGGTACATCAGGGGCTCTCCAAATGTGAAAAGGCGTCTGATCTCAATTCCAGCCAATTCTGCGTTGAAAAAGTCAAACGGTGCTCCTTCACTTCTGAGCTCAGCCATGTGCCCAAACAGTAGTTTACCCCCACATATGGGGTATCAGCGTACTTAGGACAAATTGCACAATAACTCTTGAGGTCCAATTTCTTCTGTTACCCTTGGGAAAATAAAAAATTGGGGGCGAAAATATCATTTTTGTGAAAAAAAAATGATTTTTTTGTTTTTACGGCTGTACGTTATAAACTTCTGTGAAGCACTTGGGGCTTCATAGCGCTCACCACACATCTAGATAAGTTTCTTGTGGGGTCTATTTTCCAAAATGGGGTCACTAGTGGGGGGTTTCCACTGTTTAGGCACATCAGGGGCTCTCCAAATGCGACATGACGCCCGCAGACCATTCCATCAAAGTCTGCAATCCAAAACGTCACTACTTCCCTTCCGAGCCCCGACGTGTGCCCATACAGTAGTTTTCTCCCACATAGTGGGTATCAGCATACTCAGGACAAATTAGACAACAACTTTTGGGGTCCAATTTCTCCTGTTACCCTTGGGAAAATAAAAAGTTGGGGACTAAAAGATCATGTTTGTGGAAAAATATGATTTTTTTATTTTGATGCTCGGGCATTATAAACTTTAGTGAAACACCTGGGGTTCAAAGTTCTCACCACACATCTAGATAATTTCCTTGAGGGGTCTAGTTTCCAAAATGGTGTCATTTGTGGGGGCTTTCCACTGTTTAGGCACATCAGGAGCTCTCCAAACACGACATGGCGTCCAGCCAATTCTGCGTTGAAAAGTCAAACGGCGCTCCTTCCCTTCCGAGCTCTGCCTTGCACCCAAACAGTGGTTTACCCCCACATATGGGGTATCAGCGTACTCAGGACAAATTGCTCAATAACTTTTGGGGTCTTGATACCCTTGGGAAAATAAAAATTGGGGTGAAAAGATCATTTTTGTGGAAAAAATATAATTTTTAAAATTTTACGGCTCTACGTTATAAACTTGTGTGAAGCACTTGGGGGTTCAAATTGCTCACCACAGATCTAGATAAGTTCCTTAGGGGGTCTAGTTTCCAAAATGGGGTCACTTGCGGGGGGTTTCCACTGTTTAGGCACATCAGGGGCTCTCCAAATGCAACATGGCGTCCAATCTCAATTCCAGCCAATTTTAGTTGGAAAAAGTCAAATGGTGCTCCTTCCATTCTGAGTTCTACCGTGCGCCCAAACAGTGGTTACCCCCCACATATGGGGTATCAGCGTACTCAGGACAAATTGGACAACAACTTTTGGGGTCCAATTTCCTTTGGAAAAATCAAAAATTTGGGACTAAAAAATCATTTTTGTGGAAAATTGTTTTGTTTTTATTCACACCCAGGAATTATAAACTTTTGTGAAACACCTGGGGGTTCAAAGTGCTCACAAGAGATCTAGATAAGTTCCATAGGGGGTCTAGTTTCCAAAATGGTGTCACTTGTGGGGGGTTTCTACTGTTTAGGCGCATCAGGAGCTCTCCAAACACGACATGGCGTCCAATCTCAATTCCAGCCAATTTTGGTTTGAAAAAGTCAAACGGCGCTCCTTCCCTTACGAGCTCTGCCGTTTGCCCAAACAGTGGTTTTACCCCACATATGGGGTATTGGCGTACTCAGGAGAAATTGCACAATAACTTTATCTGTCCATTTTCTCCTTTTACCCTTGTGAAAATAAAAAAAGTTTGTAAAAGATCATTTTTGTGACTAAAAATTAAATGTTCATTTTTTCCTTCCACGTTGCTTCAGCTCCTGTGAAGCACCTGAAGGGTTAATAAACTTCTTGAATGTGGTTTTGAGTACCTTGAGGGTGCTGTTTTTAGAATGGTGTCACTTTTGGGTATTTTCTGCCATATAGACCCCTCAAAGTGACTTCAAATGTGAGGTGGTCCCTAAAAAAATGGCTTTGTAAATTTTGTTGTAAAAATGAGAAATCGCTGGTCAACTTTTAACCCTTATAATTTCCTAACGAAAAAAATTTTGATTCCAAAATATTGCTGATGTAAAGTAGACATGTGGGAAATGTTATTTCTTAACTATTTTGTGTGACATATTTCTCTGTTTTAAGGGAATAAAAATTCAAAGTTTGAAAATTGCAAAATTTTCAAAATTTTCACCATATTTGCGTTTTTTTTCAAAAATAAACGCAAGTTATATCGAAGAAATTTTACCACTAACGTGAAGTACAATATGTCACGAGAAAACATTCTCAGAATCGCGAAGATCCGTTGAAGCGTTCCAGAGTTATAACCTCATAAAGAGACAGTGGTCAGAATTGTAAAAATTGGCCCGTCATTAACGTGCAAACCACCCTTGGGGGTGAAGGGGTTAAAAAAAAGAATTTGCTTGTGTCTTAAAACGTTTCCCATTTTCAGTCGATAGTGCTTTGTAAGGGATTGGAGGTTTTTTTATGCTCTGAGCCAACATTTTTTCATTGTCAAATTTTTGCAGTAGATACGATGTTTTGATTGCATGTTTTTGTGGTGTTTCAGTAGCCGAAAACCCAAAATTCTGGTGTTCCAATATTTTGGGCATTACGCTATTTATCGATCTGGTTAATTAATTTCATATTTTGATAGATCGGACATTTACGGACCTAACCGTACCACATATGTGTATTTATTGTTTGTTTTTATTTCTGTATAAATAGGGGGAAAAAGGGGTAATTTGAACTTTTATATTTTTTTAATTTTTGCATTTTTAAAAAAAATTTTTTTTACTTTTTTCCCCCTGGTAGTGAGTTACTTCTTTGCCCTTTTTCCTTGGTAAATGAGAAAAAACTTCTCTCTATACTTTATATCTGGTAGTATCACTTGTGTTCATGTGCTCCTACATCAGCTAGCAGTCTTCACAAGCGGAAACTGTAACCGCTAACAGTGGTGTAGTCTAGGTTGACAGCGCCCGGGGCAAGTCAAGCGTTTTGTGCCTCCTAACCAGGAATTGTTAGCGCTCCTGCAGTTCTTTGAGTAAAACACTGATGATATTATACATTTTGCTTTGACCTCCTAGTAGTCTTTTTGCTGTTTGATAAAACTTAAAAAAAAGTTATTTTTTTTATTTGTTTTAATTACTTTTTCTTATTCTTAAACCGAACCCTAGTCTTAAGTCTAAGCATAACTTAACCCGTAGCTCTAAGACTAAACCTTATCCTAAGGCAAAGCCTAACCCTAACCCCAAATCTAAGCCTATCTCAATCCCTAGCCCTATCCCAAAGCCTAACCCTAACCCCAAATCTAAGCCTAACTCAATTCACAGCCCTAACCCAAAGTCTAACCCTTACTCCAAATCTAAGCCTAAATTAAGCCATACATAACCCGTAACCCCAAATCTAAGCCTATCTCAATCCCTAGCCCTATCCCAAATCCTAACACTAACCCCAAATCTAAGCCTAACTCAATCCACAGCCCTAACCCAAAGTCTAACCCTTACTCCAAATCTAAGCCTAAATCAATCCATACATAACCCTAACCCTAACCCCAAATCTAAGCCTATCTCAATCCCTAGCCCTATCCCAAATCCTAACACTAACCGCAAATCTAAGCCTAACTCAATCCACAGCCCTAACCCAAAGTCTAACCCTTACTCCAAATCCAAGCCTAAATCAATCCATACATAACCCTAAACCCAAATCTAAGTCTAACTCAATCCCTAGCCCTAACCCAAAGCCTAACTCCAAATCTAAGTCTAACTCAAACCCTTGCCCTAACCCAAAGTCTAACCCTAACCATAAATCTAACACTATACCTAAGCCTAACTATAAGCCAAAGTCTAAACCCAACCCTAGTTTAAGTTATAAAAGGTGTAAAAATATAAAAGCAGCTCTTAGGAATGAATGTAGACACTACTGAATCAAATGCAGGTGACAGATTCAAAACTGTATTCATTCATTATCTGCTCATCTAATACTATCTCAGTCACTGCTTATGCAGAGGGCAGCAGCGGTGATGAGCTTGTCATTGACTGCTGTACTCTGCATAGCCTGCGACTGAAATGACAAAGCTTATTTCATATTATTGCCTATGCAGAGTGCAGCAACCGATGAGAAACTCATCTTTGATGTTATGCCTTCATAAACAGCTCCAGTCGGGCACTCACTGCCCTTTCAGGATGGGCAGCATGGGTAAGTGGCAGGGGAAGCCTCGTTCATACATTGTGGTACCTGGGGCACCTACTCCCCTTGCTCACCCACCCACACTATGCCAAAGCCCTCTAGAGCTTCTTTCTAGATAAAATAGCAAAACAATGATATTAGGATGTTAAATGGGTTGCAGGAGAATAGAAAACATGGCTCAAGAAGCAGTGCCCCGTCCTTAGGCGGTATAATGTAATGCAGATCATACCTATTAAAGTGTATGGAGCTAAAATGTAAAAATAGTGAACGTGGCACTTTCAGAAAGAAATCAGGTATGTCTTTCTTATCTCATACAACTTATTTTATTTCACCCTGATAAAAAGTGACATTGAACAGATAGGACTGACCTCAGTTGTAAGGACCAGTCCCAAAAGGAATAAAACTATGCAGATAATAAGAGAAAAAAAGGCTTTCTTTGGTCTGAGGTAGTAAGGAAACTCATCCGTGATGGCCGTCACTATGGTCTCCATGAATGCAAACTGTGGATGAAGCAAATTACACATTTTATCCATTTTTGATATACCACGGTACAAGAATTGGTAACGGAAACTGTACAAAAGAAACTCACCTGACTGTCTAACCCGAGAGTCAGAAGCATAAAGAAAAAGAGGAATGACCAAAAAGGTGATAGTGGAAGCATCGTCATGGCCTGTGGGTACACTACAAAGGCCAGGCCAGGACCTATGGGCAAAAGAGTATATTTATTAGTCATTTTATTTCTAGATTTCACAACACTTTGCAAAGTAATGTGTAAACCTACATCCGTATTTTCATGTCATTTCAGATCGGTATTATACCTGCTATAACATTTAAAGGCAATATAACTTCGGAAATCAACTTTTTATTAAAAACTAAAAAATTGCTGTTATTTTGTATCTATGAGCATAAAAATCATGAGATATTCTAGCTTTCGCACTGCCCACTAGAGCCACTAGTTCAGACACAATAGTCTTATGCTTCCTGTTCTCTTTAGATGACTTGAAAGCTCTACTGTATAGATTGGGAGAGAATAAGCAGAGTTATTTCTTTATTATTGGAAAATTGGCAAGTAGATGACAGCTCTATTATACTGTTCGAGTTGTACTAAGGTAGGATACCAAAACTAGACGCTGTATAATATGTAAACCTGCATCCGTGTTTTTCATTTACTGGAAAGTTATTAGAATATGGTTTCTAGGATGACACATCTGGACACAGAAATGGCTGTACTCCAAATGTTCACTATTAAATGGGTTGTCCAGGACTTGGATATTGATGGCCTATCCTTGGGATAGGTCATCAATATCTGATCAGTGGAAATGTGACATCCGGAACCCCGTCCAATCAGATGTTCCGGGTGCTGGGACCAGCCGAATGTGCTGAGCTGCACAGCTCTACCAATGGAATAGTGTCCGCGGCCAGGTACTGCATATTCGCACCCTATTAATTTGAATAGAGTGCAGATGTGCAGTACCCGGCCGCAGCTAGTATTCCATTAACAAAGCTGTGCTGTGCATCTCAGCACATCTGGTGGCCACAGGGAACATCTGATCAGTGGGAATGCTGGGTGCCATCCCCCCACTGATCAGATATTGATGACCTATCCTATGGATAGGTCATCAATATAAAAGTGCTGAACATCCGCCCTGATGAGAATGATCAGTAATAAAGAGGTTGTCAAATTTGAAATCCAATTTTAAGTTCCTTATTGGCTGCAAAGAGAATTTCTCTCTCTGGAAGACCACGACATTTATGCATTACACACACAGACCACTCATTTTATGTGCACTATGCAATGCTTCACTCTTCCTATAGTGGCGCTACAAGGGATTTGAAATGTACTAATGATCACCATTAATTCCAGGGTCATTACTCCTTAAAAAGGAGTTAAATACTTTGTAAAAATCTCCAAGTTCTCCTGAATCTTATGCTATTTTCCTTTCTGTGCTGTGTCACTCTATTGCAGAGATATTCACATTTGTTTCTTCTGGAGAGCTGTATGTGAAATCTCTGCTTTGCGTCCAACTGGGTGTTTCTTCAAAGTCTTCTCTGGGGTGTGCGCTTTCTCTACTCCCTTCTAGAGGCTGCCAATCACACCTTAACAACTGATCTAGTGGTCTAACAGTCTCAGACTTTGTAGACCTGTGATTGGCAGAGTCTGGGAGGGATGGGAGAAGTAAACACCCCCCAGAGAAGACTCTAAAGAAATGTCCAGGTGCACTGCAAGCAGAAATTTCACATACTGAGCTCCAAAAGCAACAAATGTGAATATCTCTGTAAAGAAGTGATGCAGCATAAAATGAAAAATAGTGTCACAATCAGAGGAGTTAAAAATTTTATAAGGTATTTAATTCATTTTTTTCTGAGCGAGTGAAAGGTCCTCCTAAAATGTAAGTGTTCCTCAGTCTAATAATTAGTAGACTGTTTCTTTTCCTACAGAAACCTCTACAAATCAGTACATATCTTGGCTGTAAGAAGAGCTAAACGAGCCAGTTAATTAGTCAAAGTGACTTTTGCCAAGATGAGCTGTGTTTCAATGAGAAAATGGGGAGTTAAGTCTGCCAAAAGTGCAACCCAGGAATTTATGGAATAAAGCATTCAAATTATTGTTAATCTATGTTAATAGATATAAATATACGCAATACCCTATGATGTGCTTCTAGTCCGTGCTGTGAGAGCTCATTAAAGGGAGCCTGTCACCTTGTTTTGCCGCTATAAGCTGCGGCCACTGTCTTTCGGGGCTTATCTACAGCATTCTGTAATGCTGTACATAAGCCCCCGGTCCAACCCGAAAGATAAGAAAAAGAGGTTTTACTATACTCACCTGGGGGCGGTCCGGTCCAATGGGTGTCGCAGGTCCAGGTCCGGCGCCTCTCATCTTCTTGCAACGCCGCCCTCCAGCTTGTTTCCTCGCTCCCGGCATCGCGCTTCTGCGCAGGCATACTTCTCTGCCCTGTTGAGGGCAGAGTAAAGTACTGCAGTGCGCAGGCGCCAGGAAAGGTCAGAGAGACCCAGCACCTGCGCACTGCAGTACTTTGCTCTGCCCTCAACAAGCCAGATCAGTACGCCTGTGCAGGAGTGCGACATGAAGAAAGTAGGATGATGACATCGCATGAAGACGGAAGGCATCAGACCCGGACCTGCGACACCCATCGGACTGGACCGCATCGGACTGCCTCCCTGGGTGAGTATAATAAAACCTCTTTTTCTTATCTTTCAGGTCCGACCGGGGGCTTATCTACAGCATTACAGAGTGCTATAGATAAGCCCCGAAAGGCAGTGGCCGCATCCTAGAGCGGTAAAACAAGGTGACAGGTTCCCTTTAAGATATTGTATAAATACTAAACTAAGTATTTTTTGTTTTAAAAAATCCCTTTTTGATAAAAGATGAGTGGCACATCAGAGTATCCTGCTGCCAATAGTCACACCGATCTACTCAATTCCTGCAGCACCACCACAGGTGGAAAGCAGCATTACACAACTACTATTAAAAATAAATCAAGTAATCAGTTTTACTCTCATATCAATTCCCCTATTTCAGTCACGCATTTTCCATGCCCATACAAGCCTCTTCCGCTGCCACTGCCGGCATGTATCATGGAGGTGGGTGTCCTCTGTGATGTAAATTTGGAAGAATGCTCTAGTGCACATAGTACTAAGTGGACATCTGGGCCAGGTTTTCAGGCAGTCTGAGAGATGGGCGGGTATGACTGCCCACATACACCACACCTGGTGGTGGTCAAAGGGTAAAATGGAATCTGGTTGACATCTGGTCTGTGTGTGTGTGTGTGGAGGTAAGATGACCTGCTGTGTGACATCTCTAGATTGTGCAAGCATACTGGTACTATCCAGTCTCTGTGTTCTGGACTGTCTCTAAAGTGACTTTGTTAGAACTGTTTACTTTGTTTTGTCTGCACTAAAAGGCCGTTTCATTTTTCCTTTGCTTGTCGCATGGTTTATGAAGCACCAATAAACCAGTCTGGACATTTAAATAGAAACGGTTCTGTGATGCCTCACCACACACCCAAGTGAGTTACATTGCCACAATTGGTGTTAGAAGTGCGGGCAGCATTCTCAGGGAACACATGTGACTGCATCAGAGGTACTGCATAAAGGCAGCTGTAAGCCAGGGAGAAACACCCAACAACAAGGAGGACCTGGCTAAACACCTGGTGCAAGCCCAGCTGCAGCAGCAACAGCTGGCACAACAGGAGACAAATAGGCTGCTTATGCAACAGATCCAGCAACAGTAGCAGCAGCACTGTCAACAGCAGCAGCAGTTTGAATTACTCACAGAGGTGCTTCACGGCACAGCCGCAGCTCTGACTCCAAGGTCAGCTGATGATTTTTTTCATCCAGAAGGCAGTAAGGAGAGCCCTGCAGAAGATGACTGTGGATGATGACAGAGGCCTTTCTGACCATTTTTGAAAAGGTCATCAAGAGGGAGAAAACTCCTGCTAGAGCAATGGGTGGAAGTGCTAGTGCCATACTTAAATGAAGAGCCCCAGAAGGCCTATTAACCACCTTTACAAGATGCCAAAGAAAAACTGAAATTTGGCATGCTTGGGGGTGACAATGACTGTCAGGGCACAACAGGTCAACCGCTGGGCGTATCACCGTGACAAACCCCCTTGCTCCCAAATGTTTGATCTACTTCACCTGGTCCAAATATGGTTGCAGCCAGTCTCTTCTACCCTTGTGCAGATGGTAGTGCGAGTGGTAATGGATGAGTTTATGCCTACCCTTAAAAAGGCCAATGGAGACTTGGGTTGCCAAGGGTGATCCTCGAATTGCTGATGACCTGATCAAACTGGTTGAAAGGTATAAGGGGGTAGAGGGATCTTTGGGGAAGCAACCCAGTCCATACTGGGGGACTTAACAGGAGGTGGAGGCTCAAAATGGGGTGAGGCATCCAAGGTCCAAAGGGGTGGGGGAGGTAATGCTGAAGGTCCGCAGCTGGTGATATTATATGTTGGAATTGTCATGGCCCAGAACATATAGTCGCCAGTTGTCCCCTGATCTCCGAGCAGATAGACTGTGTCCTGGGATGCCGTTTTTCATACAAGTGACTGTACTGCTGGACTCAGGGAGTTTGGTGACTCTCGTGAGGGCCACATTTCAACTCCAGGTGATCCCTGGGAAGAAGGTTGGTGTCCGCTTAATTTATAGGGATGCTCAAGACTATCCAGTGGTCAGAGGGCACATTGAAATAGGCCAAGGTACTGAGCCCCATGAGGTTGGTGTGGTTCAGGATGTAGTGCACCCCATTATCATAGGCCGAAACTTTTGTTTGTTTTAGGAAATGTGGGGCAAGGGGACAGGGCTCGGTGGGTTGGATAAGAGATGGGTTGCACATAAAACAGTGTAATCATATCCAGAGTCTGACAGGTTTCCCTTCTGTGTCCTTGTAGGGCATGAGGAGGTGAAGGTTCTGGGTCCACCCAACATAGGGACCTAAGGGACCTAACTCTAAAGGAGGCATTCAATAATGTAACCATTATAAACGGTATAGCGCAGTAGCCGGGGGATGACACCAGGTTTCCCTATTTTATGTTGAGTGGGGACTTACTGTACCAGATTACTAAGGTGGGGGAGGAGATAATGGAACAATTGTTGGTACCTGGACCCTATAGACGGAGGGTGTTGGAAATGGCCAATTCACATGTCTTGGGTGGCCATCTGGGGGTGGACAAAACTCAAGAAAGGGTCATGCGGAGGTTCTATTGGCACGGTCACTGGAAAATTATAATAAAGTATTGCAGGTCCTGTTCCACCTGACAGCTAACCGCTCCCACCTCTCAATTTCAAAGTCCCCTCATGCCATTACCCATTATAGAAGTGCCATTTGAGAAAATTGCCATGGACTTGGTCGGTCCCCTGGTTTAATCTGCTCATGGGCATCAATATATTGGTCATCCTTGACTATGCTATGCGGTACCCTGAAGAAACTCCTCTGCGAAAAGTATAGCCTGCGAGTTGGTCCACATTTTTACTCTATAGGATTACCTAGTGAATTCCTCACCGACCAAGGAACACCCTTTGTGAGTAAGGTGATGAGGGAACTGTGTAATGCCATGCAAATTACATGACACAAGACATCAGTTTATCAATGATCATCCCTAGACGGACGGCCTTATGGAAAGGTTCAATAAAACATTGAAGAGTTTGCTTAAAAAAGTCATAGAAAATGATGGTTGACACTAGGACTGTCTCCTACCGTAACTGTTGTTTTTTTATCCATGAGGTTAAGCAAGCCTCTACTGAATTATCTCCTTTTGAACTTCTGTATGGCCGACATCTGCAGGATATAGCGAAAGAAACCTGGGAAGCCTAAGTCATGCCCCACCGGAGCGTCATCGACCATGCCCCCAGATGCGGGAGAGGATTGCGAAGGTGATATTCATCATAAAATTACATATCCTACAGGTATAAGAGGCTCATGCTAGGATCTACAACCGGTCAGCCAAGGTGAGGCAGTTCAGCTTCGGGGATCGAGTCCTTGTACTTATTCCCACAGAGGAGAGTAAGTTATTGTCCAAATGGCAAGACCCTTATGAGGTTGTAGAGAAACTTGGTGACGTGAACTACAAGATTCATAGACCAGGACGACGAAAACCATACCAAGTGTACCACGTCAATCTTATAAAGCTGTGGCAAGACAGGGAGCCTGTTGAAGCTCCATGTTTGCTGGTCAAATCAGAAGCAGATATTGAAGGAGTTGCAATAACAGAAATGCTGTTTGTAGAGACACGGGGGATCGTCCCGCCTAACGCCCACTCTCCCTTTAACGTAGGCATAATGCTACTCAGACAACTCAGGATGAGGGTAAAACAGTGTGGCAATGTTTATTAAATCACAAAACAGGCAGATAACACATAGAACAGCCCCAGCACAGTACCCAAGATGGTGCATATTACAGAGTCTCACCCTTCTGCTGACCCGCTGCGATAATGGCAGATGTTACTTCAGAGCTCCCAGGGTTGGCTACCCCCCCTGTGGTACACACACAGAGAGGAGGTAACGACAAGCATAGGAAGATGACAGTCCATTGAGTCCATACAAGGTACAAGGCCAGTTGACATGAGAGTCACAACCTGGCTTATCGAAACATCTCCATGGAGCCAGGCGACCAGCGTGTCCCATTCCTGGCTTTCTCCAAATGTATCCATGGTCCAGCGATGGTCAATGGAGCAGATCTGTATTCTTCCAACTGGAGCCGAAAACCCCTAGGTTGTTTCCTGTGGAATGATAGATCCATGTCACTTGTGATGGTGCCATGATGAATTGGTTATTGTCCTGTCTCCTGTGATCCTTTGGATGTATATGTCTTTGCAGAATCTCTGGCTGTCTCTCATTCTCTATGTCTCTGAGTCTTTTTATACATGTAACCTATTTTTAGATCTAACAAGTGTCCTTCAGTCCAAAAAATCACATTAAAAACTTTTTTGCAAAAACACATCATGAAAAACAGTCTTACCAAGTCTGATCAAATGACCAAATGCACTAGCAGGATGCAGCAGGCTCCCATAGATAAAGGCTGGAGAAGCAACAGGTGCTTACCACTGATAAAAGCAGACACTGTGCATGACATTCATGTCCTAAGCAACTTACATTTGTGTGCTTTTTTTCCCACTAAGCAGTTAACACCTTCATCATCAATGTTTTTGTGATAGGGTGTCTGCTTTTATCAGTGGTAAGCACCTGTTGCTTCTCCAGCCTTTATCTATGGGAGCCTGCTGCATCCTGCTAGTGCATTTGGTCATTTGATCAGACTTGGTAAGACTGTTTTTCATGATGTGTTTTTGTCCTTCAGTCCAGCCTCACAGATAAGAGGAACAATGGTGATGAGATCAAGTAGCATTACTTGATTATTTAATCTATTTGCATAGTTTTTCCCTCTCTGCTTTCGGAGTCAACAAACTGACTCCATAACACAATGCATAATTAGCATATCAGCAAACATGACTAGTCATCAAAGATAAGAGCACACTATGTTATATGAAATATCAGCTTACAAGTCACTATTACAGGCTTACACAAGCAAAAGTATAGATAACAGCATATTCTTCTTGGTTTGTTAAAAATAGTTGTCTGGGTAATTAAGATATAATCCGGTTTCTTCCCATTGTTGAAGGCCCAAAAACAGCAGTGTCGAGAATTACTGCAGCATAACAGGGACCTGTTCTCAGATTTGTCAGGGTATACAAAAGGTCACAGAACATGAGGTTCTGACAGAACACCATGTGTGGGTGAACTTGAAGGCCTATCGAATTTCTGAGGTTTGGTGAGAGCTGTTCTCCAAAGAAGTAAGGTGCATGTTGAATCTCGGAATCATTGAGGAATCCAAGAGCAGGTGGTCTAGCCCGATTGGCCTGGTTCCAAAACCCAAAGGTGAATGGAGATTCTGTAATGATTATACAAAGCTGAATGAAGTCTCCAAGTTTGACGCTTATACAATGCCGCATGTCCATAAGCTGATTGAGAGACTTGGGTTGGCAAGGTACATAACCATATAGGGTTTAATTAAGAAGCCAAGAAGAAGACATCTTTCTCCAAGCCCGACAGATGCTTCTAATATGTCTGGATGCCATTTGGACTGCAGGGAGTCCCTGCCACCTTCCACAGGGCCATGGACTAGATCCTTGCACCCCATAAGAATTATGACGCAGCATTCCTGAACGATATTTTAATCTTCAGTCGGGATTGGGGAAGTCATCTGCGAAAGGTCCAGGAGGTGTTTGATGCTCTCAGGGAGACAGGTTTTTTTTAGAAATTCAAAAAATGTGCCATGGGGAAAGAAGTTGTCAAATACCTAGGATATATAGTAGGTAGAGGCGATATCAAACCCCAAATCAGTAGTGGACGCAATCCAAAACTAGCCGATACCACTCTCAAGGAAGCACGTTAGAGCGCTTTTGGGAATCCTAAACTTTACCATAATGGCCTCATCCCTGACTGACCTCCTTAACGGGATGAAATCAGCTATGGCCAAATGGACTGTGGAGGCGGAGACAGCCTTTCAAGAACTGAAAGTAGCTCTGTGTAAGCAGCAGGTTCTGGTTGCCCCCAAATTATGAAGAAATGTGTGCTCTAGATGGACGCACTAGAAGTCGAATTAGGGACGGTCCTTTATCTTCTCAGGAGCTACATGGGGAGGAGCAGCATGAGAGAATTATTCCATAGTAGAAAATGCCATAAAGTGTGAGGTGGACACATTACGATACTATCTGTTAAGGAGTAAATTTAAATTAGTATCAGACCATGCCCCACTTCAGTGGATGAGGGAGAAAAAGGCGAAATTGGCTTCAATTATCCACTGGTTTCTAGCTCTGCAGGATATCAGCTTCCATATGGAACACAGAGCAAGGAAGCTACATTGTAATGCCGATGCTGTGTCTACTAGTAGAAGGTGCCAATCCGAATGACATTAGTCAGAGGGAGGAGGTATGTAAGATGGCGGCCGGACACATAGTTAATGGGAGGTATGTATCACAGAGATGGGTGTCCTCTGTGATGTAAACATGGAGGAATGCTCTAGTGCATATAGAACTGAGAGGCTTAATGTCCATCTGTGGCAGGTTTTCAGGCAGCTTGAGAGATGGGCGGGTCTGGCTGCCCACATACCCCACTCCTGGGTGTGGTTCAAAGGGTAAAATAGAGTCTGTTTGTTTGTCTCATGGTCTGTGTGTTTGGCGGTAAGAAGACCTCCTGTGTGATATCTCCAGGCTGAGCCGGTAAACTGGATGCTATCCAGTCTATGGGTCCTGGACTGTCTCTAAAGTGACTTTGTTAGAACTGTTTAGTGTTTACTTTGTTTTGCCTGCACTGAAAGGCTGTTTATTTTTCTTTGCTTGTGGTGTGGTTTATGAAGCAACAATAAACCAGCATGGACATTTAAATGGAAACGGTTCCTGTGATACCTCACCACGCACCCAAGTGAGTAGCATTGATACATTATACTGTATATAAGTAAGGGCTCCCTCACACTTGACGATGAAATTGGATGAATGCTATCCGATAAAAAATCGGATTGCACTAGGCTCAATGTTAAACTATAGGACAGCTAACATTTGCGATTATTTTCTCATGGCAATTCGGCATGAGAAAACAATCACAGCATGCTGCGAATGACTGAGAGAATAGGATCGAACACACGCATACAGGTCTATGAGTGCTTGTGAAACATTGCACTGCACTCGGATATCACCCTTGGGCGCCAACAATGAAGGTGATAGAGAAATGAATTTCTCTGCTTCTTCTGCACCTGTGCTCCGATTCTCGCATGCGAGAGGGTCTGAGCACTGACATTTGGCTCACGGTCGCAGCAGAGCTGGAGCCGAGTGTCATTAGCATATCGCATCCGAATGGGACTAGTGTGACTCCGGCCTAAAATTACTAAATTGAGATAGATATACCCGTTAACCACTTCTTGAAGTAGGATGCAATAGTAGGTTCACCATCGGGTCGGTATATATGGAATGGGCTCAGGAGCTGAGAATTCACTATAAGCGGCAGATGCCAGCTGTGTTACAAAGCCGCCATCTGTCTGTAACAGCAGCAATTGAAACTTGCTCCAATTGCTGCTGTTTAATTCATAAAAGCCACTGTCAATCTCTGACAGCAGCTTTTAAATGGATTGACTGCAAGTCCTCGCGTACACTGGCTCCTCTCAGCTTCCCCAATGACGCGATCCTGAGTGCCGATGGGTTGTCATGCCAATTATGATTCGGGATCTTACATTTTTTGAGCAGTGAAAGAAGGATAAGTGAAATATGTTGGTGGAGACTGCCAAAACTTATGGCACCAACCCCAGCAGAATCAGGATGGTGATGAAAGGCACCATCTGCCTGGCAGAATGCGTACTACAATGGGGCATTCCATGTGGGTGGCAGACAGTTGCAGCATTAAAAGTGAATAATATTAGATCAATAAAAAATAATAAGTAAACATAGTAAAAATCATTTTTAGAGATAAAATTCCACAAATCAGAGCAGCTATGACATGTCCCGGGCTGCTGCTGCATTGCTTTAGGCAATTGCTAAAGCAGATTCGTGATTTTGCAGAACAGTCATTGCAATCCATTGCAATAAGCTAAGCAGTTTTGTGTGTAAAACACCTGTCATCTTTCAAAATCATGCTGTTGTCAAACTAATTATTTAGAAAGTGACAGAGCTGCTAATTAATGCAGGTTTTCCATCATTTTGCAGGCGCACCACAATGGCTCAGCCTGGTCTTACCCTGAAAATACTTAATTAGTACAACTCCAAGTATGTAATTAAGGTTCTTATTCCCCAAAAAATTAGTTAATGTGATGACGGTCCACACTCACTGCGCCACAGGCCGGGTTTACCCTGGAGAGGCGTGACTGTCTACTGGGTATCCACTAAAACCTCTGATGGTGAGGAGAGACTTGGGCCGTTAGAGTCGTCACAAGGTACCACCCCAGAGTAGTCCCCGGGCCTGTAGCAGCTGACCATGGGGTCAAAGGCACAAGAACAAACCACAGAGTGAGAAGACAGAGATGAGGTCAGAAGGTCTGAGGACGGGGAGGGCAACACGGGTTCAAAATACAAAGCCGAATAGCATTGACTAAGGACTTGCGTTAGAAACAAGTTTGATCTTCATTTTACATGTTTTTATAGTGGTATGGTACAGGGATTTGCATTTTCTTAAAACTTTTTTTGTACAATAAAACTATGGCTTTTTAGGGAAGACCCTGATGCTGTAATTCAGTTTTCCTTCTTACTCCCTGGTGCATCACAAGTTTCCGTAGTGGATCTCTATTTGGGTGAACTAAACATTGAGATTTTTTCGCTCTTATCTTTGCATTGAAATAAAAAAGTAGTGCCTAAAAATTCAATAAAAATATAAAATAATAAAACCCGAATGGTAAATCAAACATAAATCAAAACATCAGAATTTACCATTTTTGTTTGAAACACTTCCCAAAAAAATACTATAAAAACGATCAAAACATCATACATAACCCAAATTGCTATCAATAAAAACATCAGCTTGCAATAAAGAAACCCAGCTTTATTGATGGAAAAATGAAAATGTTACAGGTAATTTTTACCACTGTAAAAGCAAAACCACAAAAACAATAGAAAAATTGCATTTTTTTTCACATCTTTCAGTACATAAAGCCGGGGTCACACACACCGACAAAAAAATCTGACCGTTTTAGTCGGTCGATTATCGCAGCAAAATGTCATGAACAGTCATCCGTCTGGCATCCGATTTTCCAGGAATGATGCGATTTAGTCGCATCTGAGCGTACTTGTAACATCCGATTTACATCCAACTTGCGAGATTTTCTTGCATGCTTGCAAAACCGACATATAATGGATCCAAAAGAATAGTTTTGAAATCACAAATGAAAGGATATATACACATAGATATATATATATATATATTATATATATATATATATATATATATATATATACATGTCATTGTGACATGTATATATATATATGTACAGTCATGGCCAAAAGTTTTGAGAATGACACAAATATTAATTTTTCACTTTTTCTAATGGCAATTTGCATATACTCCAGAATGTTATAAAGAGTGATCAGCTTAACAACAATTACTTGCAAAGTCATTATTTGGCTAGAAAATGAACTTTATCCTCAAAACACATTTCAACATCATTGCAGCCCTGCCTTAAAAGGACCAGCTAACCTCTTTTCAGTGATTGCTCCATTAACACAGGTGTGGGTGTTGATGAGGACATGGCTGGAGATCAATCTGTCATGATTAAGTAAGAATGACACCACTGGACACTTTAAAAGGAGGCTGGTGCTTGGCATCATTGTTTCTCTTCTGTTAACCATGGTTATCTCTAAAGAAACACTTGCAGTCATCATTGCAGTGCACAAAAATGGCCTAACAGGGAAGAGTATCGCAGCTAGAAAGATTGCACCTCAGTCAACAATCTTGGAGCAAGGCCTGTTCTCAAGGAGGGCAGCAAAGAAGCCACTTCTGTTATGTTTCGGTAGCTGAGGAGTGCAGGTAAAAAAGGCAATACACCAGAGCAGTTGGAATCTATGGGATTGCAGTACCCTGACTAACCACCACAACTAGAGGCAGCCGTGGAGCGTTCCTACGTTGGTCCTAGACGCCTCGTCACAGCCTGAGAAACTAACTACACCTAAAGATAGAAATAGGAAAGCTATCTGCCCGGAGCAGAACCCCAAAGATAATAGAAAGCCCCCAAACATGTAATGGCGGTTAGACAAGAGGAAATACTGACACAGAAAGAAAATAGAATGAGCAAACGCTGGGGCCCAAACTATCTAAATAGAAAAGGACAGGAAGGGTACTTACTGCAATCCCAGAAAACCCTGAAAAACACCAACTCTACTAATTTCAAAATCACCTGAGATCACACGACCTCTACCACCTAAATTAGCTCTCTGGTGTAACAAAATCAAAACAGCAGCCACTGAAAAAACTGGAAAAAGCAAAAGAACAAAACTCAGTGGCTGAACTAAACTGAGAAGGCAGAAGCCCCCGGAGGGGACCCAGAAGGCCCCCAAAGAAGTGCAGGACAAAATGCAAAAATATAGCAACAACACAAAAGAAGAAAAATTCTTATCTGGTAGCAGGAGATGCAGACACGACAAAGCAGGCTACAAGGGAAACTGGAATGAAGGATTCAGACCAGAACAATTGATCACCGGCAACCCTGATGGGAAAATGACTCCCTTATATAAGACCAGTCAGTAACACCTGATTCCCAGTCCTCACAATCTTTACTAGTACCGCTTGTAACCACCAGAGGGAGCCTCTGCTCAGAACTCATCTCAAACCCATTCACAACAGTACCCCCCCCTTGAGGAGGGGTCACCGAACCCTCATTTGAGCAACCAGGTCGGTCAGGATGAGTTCTATGATACGCACGGATAAGTCTCCTAGCATGGATGTCCGAAGCAAACACCCAAGAATTATCTTCCTGACCATAACCTCTCCATTTAACCAAATACTGGAGTCTTCGTCTAGAAAAACGAGAATCCAATATTTTCTCAACCACATACTCCAGATTGCCCTCAACCAAAACAGGGTCAGGAGGCACAGCAGCAGGAACCACTGGCTCAACAAACCTCTTCAACAAGGACTTGTGGAACACGTTATGGATCTTAAATGTCCCTGGAAGAAGCAAACGAAAAGAAACAGGATTAATAATCTCCATGATCTTATAAGGTCCAATGAACCTAGGCTTAAATTTAGGAGATGCTACTCTCATAGGAATATTCTTTGAGGACAACCAGACCAAGTCCCCCACTTTAAACCGAGGACCATCAGTCCTATGCCGGTTAGCAAACCGCTGGCCTTCTCCTGAGAGAGGGACAACCTCTCCACTACCTGGTCCCAAATCTGTTGCATACGCTCAACAACAGAGTCAACACCTGGACAGACAGAAGCTTCCGTCTGTCCTGAAGAAAATCGAGGGTGAAAACCAGAATTACAGAAAAACGGAGACATCAAAGTGGCAGAGCTAGCCCTATTATTAAGAGCAAACTCAGCCAAAGGCAAAAAAGAGACCCAGTCATCCTGATCAGCAGACACAAAGCATCTTAGATAAGTCTCCAATGTCTGGTTTGTTCTCTCAGTTTGACCATTGGTCTGAGGATGAAATGCCGAGGAGAAAGACAATTGAACACCCAGTTTAGAACAAAAAGTCCTCCAAAATCTGGAAACAAACTGGACTCCTCTGTCAGACACAATGTTCTCAGGAATGCCGTGTAAACGAACCACGTGCTGAAGAAACAACGGCACCAATTCAGAGGAGGAAGGCAACTTAGGTAATGGCACAAGATGTATCATCTTGGAAAACCTATCACAAATTACCCAGATGGTGGTCATTCACTGAGAAACAGGAAGATCGGAAATGAAATCCATAGAGATATGGGTCCATGGTCTCTTGGGCACAGGCAATGGCATCAACAAACCACTAGAGCGAGAGCAAGGCTTGGAGCGAGATCAAGTCCCGCAGGACTGCACAAATTCCCTGACATCACGAGACAAGGTAGGCCACCAAAAGGACCGACTAACCAAGTCTCTGGTACCAAAAATTCCGGGATGCCCAGCCAATGCGGAACAATGAATCTCAGACATCACACTCTTTTTCCATTGGTCCGGGACAAACAATTTTCCAACAGGGCAGCGCTCGGGCCTATCCTCCTGACACCCCTCCAGAGCAAGTCTCAAATTGGGCGAGATGGCGGAAAGAACTACACCCTCTTTCAAAATAACAGAAGGATCAGATAACTCAGGAGAGTCCGCAAGGAAACTCCTCGAGAGGGCATCCGCCTTAACATTCTTAGTGCCAGGAAGAAAGGAAACCACAAAATTAAAACGTGTGAAAAACAAGGCCCACCTGGCCTGTCTAGGATTGAGTCGCTTGGCAGATTCCAGATAGACCAGATTCTTATGGTCCGTAAGGACCACCACCTGATGTTTGGCTCCCTCCAGCCAATGTCTCCACTCTTCAAAAGCCCACTTCATGGCCAATAACTCCCGATTACCCACGTCATAATTACGTTCAGTAGGAGAAAATTTTCGAGAGAAAAAGGCACAAGGGTTACTTTTAGAGGTCTCTGGATCTTTTTGGGACAAAACGGCACCTGCCCCAATTTCAGAGGCATCAACCTCCACCTGAAATGGCAGAGAAACATCAGGCTGCCGTAGAACAGGAGCAGAAGTGAATCTCTGCTTAAGTTCCTGAAATGCAGAGACTGCCTCAGGAGGCCAATTCACCACATCAGAACCCTTTCTGGTCAAATCAGTTAATGGTTTAACAATAACCGAGAAATTACCAATAAATTTACGATAAAAATTGGTAAAACCCAAAATCTCTGAAGAGCCTTTAATGAAGTAGGTTGGACCCAATCACAGATGGCCTGAACCTTGACCGGGTCCATTTCAATAACAGATGGGGACAAAATGAATCCCAGAAATGAGATCTTCTGTACGCCAAAAAGACACTTTGATCCCTTCACATACAGAGCATTATCCCTCAAAATCTGGAACACAGTCCGAACATGTTTCACATGAGAGTCCCAGTCATTAGAAAATATCAAGATATCATCCAAATAAACAATCAGAAATTTGTCCACAAAATCCCTGAAAATGTCATTCATGAAGGACTGGAAGACGGAAGGGGCATTAGTGAGCCCAAAGGGCATCACTAGGTACTCAAAATGCCCTTCAGGGGTATTGAATGCCGTCTTCCATTCATCCCCGTGCTTAATGCGAATAAGGTTATACGCCCCCCTGAGGTCAAGCTTGGTAAACCAAGTAGCGTTTTTCACCCTGGAAAACAGGTCAGAAATCAAGGGTAACGGGTATTGATATTTCACAGTAATATTGTTCAAGAGACGATAATCAATACACGGCCTTAATGAACCATCTTTTTTGGCCACAAAGAAAAAACCGGCACCTAAGGGTGAAGAGGATGGTCTGATATCACCCTTCTCCAATGATTCCTTGATATAAGACCGCATAGCGTCATGTTCAGGTACAGACAAGTTAAAAAGGCGACCTTTAGGGAATTTACTACCCGGCACTAATTCAATAGCGCAGTCATAGCTCCTATGGGAGGTAAGGATGCAGATTTACTTTCGCTAAACACATCAGAAAAATCAAACAAAAAGTCAGGAACATCCTGAGCTTGGGGGAGGCAGAAAAAACAGGAGTGTTGGTATTAACACATTGGCAGCCCCAACTGGTTACAGACACAGATTTCCAATCCAAAACAGGATTATGAGACTGTAACCAAGGGAAACCCAGCACGATAATGTCATGCAGATTATATAGAACCAAAAATTTGCAGCACTCCTGGTGATCAGGTTCAACCCTCATTATCACCTGAGTAGAAAACTGGGGTTTATTCTCAGCCAAAGGGGTAGAATCGATCCCCAGTAGGGGAATAGACTTCTGTAGGGGTATCAAGGGAAACCCACAACGTTTAGCAAAATCATAATCCATCAGGTTAATAGCTGCTCCAGAATCAACGAAAGCCTGAGCAGAAAATGAGGACAGAGAGCATATCAGAGTGACAGTTAATAAAAACTTAGTCTGAACACTACCCAAGACAACTGAGCGTGCAAAACGTCTTCCCCGCTTAGGGCAGACTGAATTAGCACGAGAGGCATCACCACAGTAGAAACACAACCTATTGCGCTTTCGAAACTCATGACGCTGTGCCCCAGACACCACTCCATCACACTGCATGGGCTCAGAAGCTGGCTCACAAGGCAACACCACTCCACGCATACTTCTCCGCTCACGCAAACGTCTGTCAATTTGAATCGCTAATGACATAGAATCATTGAGACCAGAGGGGACAGGGAATCCCACCATAACATCCTTTACATTATCCGACAGACCCTTCCGGAAAAGGGCCGCCAAAGCGTCGTCATTCCATTTGGTCAGGACTGCCCACCTACGGAATCTCTGACAGTATAACTCAGCGTCATCAAGCCCCTGACCTAATGCCAACAAGGCTTTCTCAGCTTGATCAGTGACACTAGGCTCACCGTACAATAACCCCAAAGCCTGAAAAAACGCATCAACATCACTCAAAACAGGATCCCCAGGTATCAGGGAAAAAGCCCAATCCTGAGGATCGCCGCGCAGGAGAAAGATGATAATTTGAACCTGCTGCGCTGCGTTTCCTGAGGACTTAGATTTTAAGGCAAAAAACAATTTACAATTATTTTTGAAATTCTGAAACTTAGCTCGATCCCCTAAAAACAAATCTGGCATGGGGATCCTAGGTTCCACAACAGGCAACCCAGCAAGATAGATAGCAATACTCCGAACCTCAGTGGCAAGCTGATCCACACGGCCAGACAACTGTGCAAACTCCATTGGGAGAAAAGATCCTCCCCAGCACCCAGAGATACAGAGGGGAAAAAAAAAAATGCAACAAACAGAAAAATATCTCTGACAACTCTGACAACCTTTTTTCTATCACAATATTTTTTCCCTTCTGTGAGTACCATACAATTTTCAATCTTTAGGCCGGTGATACTGTTATGTTTCGGTAGCTGAGGAGTGCAGGTAAAAAAGGCAATACACCAGAGCAGTTGGAATCTATGGGATTGCAGTACCCTGACTAACCACCACAACTAGAGGCAGCCGTGGAGCGTTCCTACGTTGGTCCTAGACGCCTCGTCACAGCCTGAGAAACTAACTACACCTAAAGATAGAAATAGGAAAGCTATCTGCCCCGGAGCAGAACCCCAAAGATAATAGAAAGCCCCCAAACATGTAATGGCGGTTAGACAAGAGGAAATACTGACACAGAAAGAAAATAGAATGAGCAAACGCTGGGGCCCAAACTATCTAAATAGAAAAGGACAGGAAGGGTACTTACTGCAATCCCAGAAAACCCTGAAAAACACCAACTCTACTAATTTCAAAATCACCTGAGATCACACGACCTCTACCACCTAAATTAGCTCTCTGGTGTAACAAAATCAAAACAGCAGCCACTGAAAAAACTGGAAAAAGCAAAAGAACAAAACTCAGTGGCTGAACTAAACTGAGAAGGCAGAAGCCCCCGGAGGGGACCCAGAAGGCCCCCAAAGAAGTGCAGGACAAAATGCAAAAATATAGCAACAACACAAAAGAAGAAAAATTCTTATCTGGTAGCAGGAGATGCAGACACGACAAAGCAGGCTACAAGGGAAACTGGAATGAAGGATTCAGACCAGAACAATTGATCACCGGCAACCCTGATGGGAAAATGACTCCCTTATATAAGACCAGTCAGTAACACCTGATTCCCAGTCCTCACAATCTTCACTAGTACTGCTTGTAACCACCAGAGGGAGCCTCTGCTCAGAACTCATCTCAAACCCATTCACAACACACTTCTCTCCAGAAAAAACATCATGGAAAGACTGATATTCTGCAAAAGGTACAGGCAGTGGACTGCTGAGGACTGGGGTAAAGTTATTTTCTCTGATGAATCCCCTTTTCGATTGTTTGGGACATCAGGAAAACGCCTCATTCGGAGAAGACAAGGTGAGCGCTACCACCAGTCTTGTCTCATGCCAACTGTTAAGCATCCTGAAACCATTCATGTGTGGGGTTGCTTCTCAGCCAAGGGAATCGGCTCTCTCACAGTCTTGCCTAAAAACACAGCCATGAATAAAGAATGGTACCAGAATGTCCTCCAAGAGCAACTTCTCCCAACCCTCCAAGAGCAGTTTGGCGATAAACAATGCCTTTTCCAGCATGATGGAGCACCTTGCCATAAAGCAAAGGTGATAACTAAATGGCTCAGAGAACAAAACATAGAGATTTTGGGTCCATGGCCTGGAAACTCCCCAGATCTTAATCCCATTGAGAACTTGTGGTCAATCATCAAGAGACGGGTGGACAAACAAAAACCTAAAAATTCTGACAAAATGAAAGCATTGATTGTGCAAGAATGGACTGCTATCAGTCAGGATTTGGTCCAGAAGTTGATTGAGAGCATGCCAGGGAGAATTGCAGAGGTCCTGAAGAAGAAAGGTCAACACTGCAAATATTGACTTGCTGCATTAACTCATTCTAACTGTCAATATAAGCTTTTGTTACTCATATGTTTGCAATTATTATATTTCTGTCTGTGATAAAAAAACATCTGTCAAACACACATAAAAACCAGAGGGCAGCAGATCATGTGAAAATATAATATTTGTGTCATTCTCAAAACTTTTGGCCATGACTGTATATTTATAGTTCATACACTTCTACATACTGTAATAGCCGTTAATTCAATTGCCGGCTTTTGTGAAATTAAAGAACCCGACATGAAATGACACATGGTTTACATACAGTTAACCATGTCATTTCATGTAGTTTGATATATGGTTTTCACTAACAATTACATGAGTGACTGTGTGCGAAATTTCACACATGTAGGGGTTAATTAAAGGTGTAAATTCGTTGTAAAAAAATGAGTTGGCTCCCGCTGTATTTTCTCAACCAGACAGACAAAGCCAGCGAGTGGGGGCAGATAATTATAGCCTAGGGAGGGTGCATTTATTTTGTGCCCCCCCTGGCTACTAACATCTGCCCCCAGCCACCCCAGAAAAGGCAAATCTATAATTAGATGCGCCCTTTCTGGCACTTTGCCCGTCTATTCCCCATTGCCCTGTAGCGGTGGCGAATGGGTTAATAATGGGTTAAAGCCACCTTGCTATTGAAAGGTGACTTTAAGCCAGGTTAATAATTGAGAGCTGTCAATTTGACAACTATCAATTATTAATCCTATTGAAGTAAATAAAAAAAAAACCACACACATTAAGAATAAATAATTTTAATGAAATAAAAACACATTTTTTTGACCATTTTTTATTTATCTCTTAATCCTTGCGGAGACCTTGATCTCCTTGATTACCTGAGCTATAAAATATGGTCAAAAACTGTGTCTTTATTTAATTAAAAGGATTAATAATTAATGTGGTGTGTTTTTTTTCCTTTCATACAATAGGATTAATAATTGAAAGTTGTCTAATTGACAACTCTCAATTATTAACCTGGCTTAAAGTCACCTTTATTTCTTTCTTATTTATTTGGATATTTGCATGTGATATGTTGTTCACAAATAGTTTACAGTATGCAGAAGTGTATGAACTATAAATATATGTATATATATATATATATATATATATATGTCACAATGACATGTATATATATATATATATATATATGTATTCTATGTGTGTATAAGTATTCTTTACATTCTTTATTAAAGCTGTCAGTGTGATTTTACAGTATAGCCGGGGATGAATTGCCGGCTTTTCTAAAGGACACCGATGCGATTTCATCGCAAGTCACACATGCGGTCCGTTTGTAATCCGATTTTTCATCGCTCCCATAGACTTGCATTGGCGATAGTCGACCCACAATCGGTGACAATCGCAGCATGCTGCGATTGCACTCGGACGTTTAAAACGGACCACAAAAAATCTGATACTGGGAGCTGCTCCATAGATTAACATAGGTCCGACTGCAATGCGATATTTCATCGCATTGCAGTCGTCTGATTTTGTCGCCAGTGTGACCCCGGCCTTAAGTAGATAGTGTCATCCAAAACTACAACCTGTCCTACAAAAACCCTCATAAGGCTAAGTTGACGGAAAAATAAAATGTGTTTGCTCTTGGAAGAAGGGGAGGAAAAAAATAAAAGAGTAAAAATGAATAATCGCCCGATCCCTAATGGGTTAAATCAGATTTTTATGTTAAATGTATTATTTTAAATATGTCAGATAATTATTTTTTTTTAGTTTTCACATAGCCATTTGTGTTACAAAAAAAAATCTGAAATTTTGCAATTTTCACACTGGCCACTAGTTTTCATTCTAGACTCTATACTTCCTCTTCATTCATTAGCAGCAATAAACTTAATTTGTCTTGAAGTATGTAAAGATTCTGGGAGAATCTGATTATGAAGCGAGGTGGAGGAGGTGAGCTGTGACCATCGCTTTTTGTGAATGGTGGATCCTGTGTTATCTGATGTATATAGAACTGTTACTTTTGAAAGTAATCCAGTCTGTAATGATAATGAGACTGCTGAAATGTCATATGTACAAAGCACAAACTGTTAGTCCTAGTAGTTACTGCTTGAAAATTTCAAGATATATATATTTTTTATCTATAGTGATTAGCAAACGTGATTGGATAAGGTGTTATCTGAGCATGCTCATTTGCCAGCCAAGTGACTTTGGTGTGCTCGAATCATATGTTCGAGTCTCCGCAGCTGCATGTCCCGTGGCTGTTCGACAGTCGCAACATATTCAGGGATTGCCTAATAAACAGGGAATCCATGCATGTGTTGTGGCTGTCAAACAACCGCAAAGAGTGCAAAATGTTCATAGAATCATAGAATGGTAGAGTTGGAAAGGACCTCCTGGGTCATCTGGTCTATCCCCTTGCTCAAAGCAGGATTCACTAAATCATCCCAGACAGATGTCTGTCCAGCCTCTGTTTGAAGACTTCCATTGAAGGAGAACTCACCACCTCTCGTGGCAGCCTGTTCCACTCATTGATCACCCTCACTGCCAAAAAGTTTTTGCTAATATCTAATCCTTATCTTCTCCCTTTCAGTTTCATCCCATTGCTTCAAGTCTTTCCTTATGCAAATGAGAATGAAGATGATCCTTCTACAATGTGACAGCCCTTGAGATATTTGTAGACAGCTATTAAGTCTCCTCTCAGTCTTCTTGTTTGCAAGATAAACATTCCCAAATCCTGTAACTGTTCCTCATAGGACAAGGTTTGCAGACCGGTCACTATTCTGGTCGCTCTTCTCTCAACTTGCTCCAGTTTGTTGATGTCTTTTTTAAAATGTGGTGCCCAAAACTGGACACAGTATTCCAGATGAGGTCTAACCAAAGAGGAGTAGAGAGGGATAATGACTTCATGTGATCTAGACTCTATGCTTCTGTTAATACATCCCAGAATAGTATTTGCCTTTTTTGCTTCTGCATCACACTGTTGACTCATGTGCAGTCTGTGATCTATTAGCATACCCAAGTCTTTTTCACATGTGCTGTTGCTTAGTCCTATTCCTCCCATTCTGTATACGCTTTTTTCATTTTTATTGCCCAGATGTAGTACTTTTTCAATGAAGCCCAATTGCAAAAAAGCTTTTTAGCTACAATTACATGGAAGTAAGTGAGGGCTCATTCAGACGAACATATTAAATGTCCATATGCAAAACTCACAGCATACCATACTGACAGCATACTGACTAATGCAAGTCAATACTGGAATTTCACATGAACGTTTTTAGACATGAACCGATGATCTGAGTGTAAAAAATTGCTACGCTACTTTGATCCATATTGTGGCTTGTTCAAGTCAAAGGTGCCAAAAAAGGATCAAATTCAGATTGCCATCTGCATGCCATGCGTTTTTTACGGATCCATTACAATTATAAAAATAGGAAATTTTATTTGTATTTTATCATTTCTTAAATTGTTCATGTAGAAAACAGACATATTATTCACATACGGATGAAAAATTGTCATTTTGTTCAGATGAAAAACTAGGTTTTTGCATACATTCGTCTGAACCCAACCTAAGAAAAAAAAAAACCCTAAAAAGGGACATCCCTTTAAAAAGTAAGGCCCTGCAAAGTTCCTTTAAAATAATAAATGGGACTCATTATTCAGTACCATAGTGGATGCAGTACACAAGTATCCGTTCACTTTCAGTAGAAAATGTTAAATATGTTTTAAATATCACACGGCACAGACTATTATTTAAGAATATTGAGCAGGAGCTGTAAGTTCTGGGGAGGAAAATGATGTGATTGGTTTCTCAATGTTATTGGAAAGAAAAAACATAAACCCTTTTCCACGACTAACATCCTGTTGCATTATTAAAGTGGATGATATGGCCATGTCACAGCTTGATTCTCAGCATCTCTGCAATGACAGCTCTAAAAATGAGCCAAGCGATATGTTCAGCTCTGCGGGAGAGTCCTGGGATGTGCTCCCCGCAGCTTCTGCAGCCTCGGCTATGTTCACACCTATTGTTAGCCATCAGTTCCAGTTCCTTTCTTAGAAACAAATGACACATGTTGAAACATATTCATCATCCCTTATGTCAGTATTTGTCTGGTTTAGAAAACATATTACTGAAACTCTTTCTAAGGCTCTATGCACACAGTTTCTTTCTCAAGGCAGATTCTGTCCAAAATCAGCCTGAAAAAGCGCCACAAAAGCGCCCCATAAAATAAACATAGCCACATATGGCGTTCAGCTTCCCGCAATTGCGCAATTCAAATTCGGGTGGCGCATGCGCAGTGTGCTTTGCCCGACAGTGGGCAAAGCATAAAATCAGTACAGCGCATGCGCTGCTCTTTCCTTGCCCTGGAAATGACTGCTTGCCTTGGACGACTTCCGGGGCAAGGAAAGAGTAGCGCATGCGCTGTACTGATTTTATGCTTTGCCCACTGTCGGGCAAAGCACACTGTGCATGCGCCGCCCAAATTTGAATTGCGCAATTGCGGGAAACTGAACGCCGTCTGTGGGATTCACAGATGGCGATACGCAACGGATGCTGAGGAGCGGGGGGAGGACATGGAAACCGCCGCCCTCCTGACCTGACTGCCATGATTGACAGGGAAAAAAACGAAGTTTAAAAAGGTATTTTGATCTGAAAAAGGGGGTATCATGATATATGATACACACCGTTAGCTTTGTTATGGGACGCACTATTCAGCCATATCTTTATCTGATATGGCAATTTTGGGGTGACAGATTCCCTTTAACAACCCTTTCTGATTAAAACTTGCAGCTTTATTTCAGCTGCTTCTGATCTGGTCATTACATCTTCCTATAAAAATTGGCCAGACCCTCTTGTCCCTGCCGGTGAAAAATTCATCCTGTGATGAGTGCTAAAGCTAAGTGGTTGGAGTGGAGATGTTGTAGTAGTGTTCTGTGGTTTGCTGTAGTACGTGTGTGTTTATCTCCTGGTCCCTGTTCCCATTTAGTTTATTCCGCCCTGTCCCTATCATCTTCCCTATTGTTGGTTAGTGCTTTTGTATGATAGAGGTTTTCTGTTATCCCTGTTTTGTCTTTGTATCTTGTTTACCCTAATTTATGTCCCATGCCTCACAGGGCGAGGGAGGGGACATATCAGGATTTAAAAGGAGCATAGTAAGGTCAGAAACTCAGGCGTCTCAACCATCAAGAGTACCCCTGGGACAGGGATAGTTAAGGTCCCAGTTCCAGGGACAGTTTGAGGTCCCACTTCCTTACCGAAGACCAATTTAATTCAGGACCTACAACTATCAGCTACAAAGATAGGGTCCAATTTATAATTTTCATTGTTTTTAAGTAATTTTTCTTTTTTTGACTTGTGGCTTTCACTGACCTTCTTTTGAACCAAATTCATCAAAATGTCACCTGCATTTTATGAAAAAATGTACAAAGCACATTTTTTCCTGTCTTTAGCTGATTTTGCGTCTTTTTAGAGGAAAAAGTAATGTTTCGCAAAATATCGCAAAAATTGTGCACATAAAATCACTACAGGGAGGGACCGTAGTAGGGTTGCACTAAATTTTGTGACTTTAAAAGAAAAGTCAGATTTCATGAATGTGTCTAGAACATCGGGAAAAGCCACACTGACGTAAATATCAGAAACCTAACTAAACCACAAAAGACAAGTTGAAAAAAGTCACAGATCATTTTAATTTAAACAAAAAAAGAGGGACAATGCACGGTCAAAGGGAGGGTAAGGGAGCGCTAAGAACACACAGACAATGCAAAAGTTTCTTTAGCCCACAACGCGTTTCGACGGTGACCCATCTTCATCAGGTGTCAGGGTCACCGTCAAAACGCGTTGTGGGCTAAAGAAACTTTTGCATTGTCTGTGTGTTCTTAGCGTTGCATTGTCCCTCTTTTTGTTTAAGTTATTGTCCTCCATTGGAGGTCACGGCCGGAGCTGCTTTGCAATACTTTTATTACCGTTCTCCTTGCGCTCCCTGGTGACTGCAAATTTGTTTTATAACAGATCATTTTAATGACTTTTTGATGAATCAAAAAGTCAATAATTGAGAGGTATTCACATAAAAAAACTGGCAGTAAATACATTGATGAATCTGGGCCATAGTCTTTAGATCTAGAGGACTGAGAAAACCCATGGACAGGCCATTGCAGTCAGGAGTAACTGAGTAATGCTTCATTTTGCCTGTGGTGGCGCTGCAGTAAATCTGAACACTTGCAATTTGGCTTTCCCCACAGATTGCAGTTGATCATAAGGGAAATCTTCAAATATAATGGAATTGTCCAAAGTGAGCAACGCCTTTAAGGATATACACAAAATATTGCTTTTCACACCTGATTCACCTTTGAAACAGTGATCAGTCTGGATATAATTTTGGACATTTGGGGTATATGACCATTATTGTTCATGGTTGAGGCAGTGCTTAGATTACCCCAACACTTTTCATAATTGTGCATCAATTCCAAACAGCATTTGAAAACAATTAGGTCAAATTCGACATCTGGGAACATGTTTCGAGTACGGACAGAGATGTATCGACTGCCTATGTGGCTGTCAAATTTAGGTCAGGAGACCTGCAGACTCTCCGTACTTCATGGACATCTGAATTCTTGCCAAGGTTGGGTTCACACTCTGTGTCCATTTCTGACAGTACTATAGACAATGAATGGAGAGGAGGGTGAGCATTGTGCACCTCTCCTTCCATCAAGACAGGACTATGTAGAGCCCAAACCCTGGGATCTAAAGCTCCATTCTCGGGAAAGCTGTGAGTCTCAGCCATTGGACAACAGCGATCAGTAAACAATCCTGTATCTTTAGTTATAAGGAAAAAAAACCAAAATAGCAAACCATAGGATACTGACTTATAATATAACTGAGAATTACTGGAGAACAAAAAAGTCAAAAAAAGTATCTCAAAAAATATATCAAATTTATTTGTATACAAAAAATACAGATATCAATAAAATTACAGCATTGTGCATATATATTGAATAGTTGTATATATAACTCAGGATGAGATGATACACCCAATAATAAGGACCCTGTGGGTGCCTGCTCAATGCAATATCATATGTACAGAGCGCAATGTATTAGCATCATAGAATCATAATTAGGTCCACAGAGGGCTTCCATCATTATATGAACTGACTATATTGTATTGCTCATAGCGCTGTTGTAACAATAGACAAGAAAATGTGCATTTAAATAAACAGATCATGGTAAAATTTACCCATTTTAGTAGCAGGTTGTGATATCCACAGGTGTCCAGGAACCCTGACGCGCGTTTCGTGAGCCTGACGCTCACTTCCTCAAAGGGGGGCGTGGTTAAGAGTTGTCATATCGCCGCCTATAAATACCCGGCCACTCTGAGCAGCTGGTCAAATGTGGCCAATAGAATGGTACTTGCGGCACATATGCAGTGATATTGCAGGTCCTAGGTGCAGAGTGATACTAATACAAGTAAACAATGATCACATGATCAGAATGGGCCAATGAACTAACGGTCACATGGTCACTGGCAGGTCCTGGTATCATGTCATCTTGCATATATCCACAAGCCACTGAAATTTCTACAAGACGGCAATTTGATAATCTTACAGCCAAACAGAGACAAGCATTGTCTGAATTGGCTTCTTTTGATGACATAGTTATTAAACCAGCCGACAAGGGGGGGAACATGGTCTTATGGCCCACCGCCATGTATGAGCGGGAAGCCAGCAAACATCTTAGAGATATAGACACCTATCTCAAATTGGAAGTTAATCCTCTGAGCATTTTTCAAAGTGAATTAGAGGACATCGTAACTAATGCCTTTGAAAAAGGAATTATTCCTAAAAAGTTGGCAGATGGCCTTCTCATAAAAAATCCCAGAGTCCCTACATTGTATTTTATCCCTAAAATACACAAAAATCCTAAAGATCCCCTGGACGTCCGATTGTCTCTGACATGGGAGGGCTATGTGACCCTGTTTGTAAATTTATTGACTATTATCTAAAACCCTTAGTTGAGTCGCTGCCCTCTTATGCCAGGGACACTTCTGACGTCCTCACTAGAATCAATGGGATACAATTGGAGTCTGATATGTGGCTTGTCACCGCTGACATTGAGACTCTCTACACGTGCATACGTCATGAGGACGGCCTGGAGGCGGTCCGCTTTTTCCTGGGGATGGCCAACGGGGATGGCCTGATGTGTGAATTTATCATGGAATTACTTTCTTTCATTCTCACCAAAAATTTTTTTGTTTTCAAAAATTCTTTTTATTTACAGAAATGCGGCACTGCCATGGGGGCGGCCTGTGCGCCCTCTTTTGCCGGCCTTTTCCTAGGTTTCTGGGAGAGGCAGATTTTCGGCGGAGAGGGCGTGCAGGGCGCGGACCATGTGCAGTGCTGGCTTCGTTATATAGATGATTTATTTATAATTTGGCAAGGTTCAGAATCACAACTTCAAAAATTTATGCAGCAGTTGAACTGCAATAATTTCAATATTAAACTCTCTTACGTTGCTAGCAAAACTACAGTTGAGTTCCTGGATATCAAGATCCAGGTGGACCACAATTTGTTCTTACAAACTGATGTATCTGATCATGTGATCATTGTTTACTTGTATTAGTATCACTCTGCACCTAGGACCTGCGATATCACTGCACATGTGCCGCAAGTACCATTCTATTGGCCACATTTGACCAGCTGCTCAGAGTGGCCGGGTATTTATAGGCGGCGATATGACAACCTTTAACCACGCCCCCCTTTGAGGAAGTGAGCGTCAGGCTCACGAAACGCGCGTCAGGGTTCCTGGACACCTGTGGATATCACAACCTGCTACTAAAATGGGTAAATTTTACCATGATTTGTTTATTTAAATGCACATTTTCTTGTCTATTGTTATAACAGCGCTATGAGCAATACAATATAGTCAGTTCATATAATGATGGAAGCCCTCTATGGACCTAATTATGATTCTATGATGCTAATACATTGCGCTCTGTACATATGATATTGCATTGAGCAGGCACCCACAGGGTCCTTATTATTGGGTGTATCATCTCATCCTGAGTTATATATACAACTATTCAATATATATGCACAATGCTGTAATTTTATTGATATCTGTATTTTTTGTATACAAATAAATTTGATATATTTTTTGAGATACTTTTTTTGACTTTTTTGTTCTCCAGTAATTCTCAATCCTGTATCTTGCAGGTAGGGGATAACTTACTTTTTTGGAATAGCTCTTTACATGAGCACCGATCTGCAGGTTATATTGTTAATTTCAAATATGCCTGTGTAACCTCATCTTAAGAACAGAAGGAAAGGGAAAGCCTTATAATCTTTCTTGCCTCCCAATGTAGTCATTTTTGTAAATGTTGTATCCCTGTCCACGTAAAATCCAGGTAGACGAACAAGAGATGAAGAATGGAAAATGGTAGATCCAATTCTTACCTGCTTTAGCCACTTGATCTACTGGAACACCTAGTTCCTGGGACATATAACCCAAGACGGAGAAGATAGCAAATCCCGCCAGAATGCTGGTGAAGGCATTTCCAAGCGTAACAATAAAAGTATCCCTACAATATAAAGTAAAATCTGTCACATAAAGGAGTATTCCGCTTAGAAGATGACTTTTTGCAAAATTTTTCATGTTGAACTGGAAATTTTTTATTTTTTTATCTTCGCCTCTTCGTTCCAGTGAATGTTGGCTTCTAATGAATTATTCTTTTTTGTAAGTCCAAGTGGGTGTTATGAGTTTTCTTTGGGAGGCGTATACTTTCTCCCTGTATGATGCTTAGCAATCATATGCAGGCAAGAGCACTCAAAGCAAAGAAGAATGCATCCCACAATAGCTTAGAGCAGGTTCCCCCTTTGTGTGAGATGTAAGGAATCGGATATAACTCTGACCTCCTGGTCTAACCTCCTGCATGATTAGAAAACACAGATGATTAACACCTTTCAGATAAAGTCCCTGTGGTGGGGGGGCAGCACAGCTGACTTTAACTGCTTCACATTACAAACCCTTCCTCAGATCTCCTCCTCACATACCAATGTTCACTCTGCTGGACTGCCCCTCCCCACACTGACTGTCCAGAGATGAAAACTCAAAGTGTCAGTATCACAGTAATGAGAAAAAAAGGGGTGGGGATTGGGGGAGACAAGTAACATAGTGTTAGGGTTCGAGTTCCTGCTGCTGCACAAGGGGAGTCTCGAACCCGTCCCGCTGCGGTCTCCCATTCATCTCCGGCCGCAGTGGAGCTTGCTCAGCAGAGACGTCAGTCCAGGCGTCTTGCCCACTCCTCTACTGTGCAGTGACTTGCTGCTGCCTTTCCTGGATCTGCTATTATAGCCAGTGCTGGAGCAGCCGTCTTTGAGACAAAGTCCTGCGTTTTCCCATCTGAGCATGCCCAGAGTGAGATCTCTCATTGGAGATCAGGGGTCACATGTTCAGGTGCTGCAGCGGCTCCTATTGGTCCGCCAGAAAGGTCATGTAGCTACATGTGTTTGTAACAGCTTCTCAGTGGTCCTTGTTCCTGGAAGGTCCTGTAGCTGTTGCTATAAAAGGGTAACATGGCTGGGCCGCCATGCGCTAATATCAACCATTGTATGCTATGCGCCAGTGTGATCATGCGTATGTGTGGTTAGGGACCCGGCTGAAATAAGCCACTAGAATACCGACTTAATCGGTGAGGAGTTTGGTATGGTAGCTGGCCAGGGTCGGTGTCCTAGATGCCCTAGATTACCGGCGTAACCGGTGAGGAGTTTTGATTGCCGTATTCAGGGTCTGGCGTTCAGACGCCATAGATTGCGGGTGACTCCCGCGAGGACATTAGCACATGATCACGCGTTATGTACGCTTAGCACTTAACTGTGTACCTGAGAGCCTGACAGGACACAGCACTTTTCCTCAGCGTCCCTGTGACGTAACAGGGTTTGCTTTCGACGCTAGACAGCGCCCTAGCGTTTTACTTTGCGGCTCACTGAAGCTAAGTGAGTTTGCACCTATCGCCATATAGCGCTGTGGCATTTCCGTTAGCGGCTCTGGGTATTAACAGAGTTCGCACTTATTGCCACAACGCGCTACGGCGTTTATTTTAGCGACTCTGCGGGATAACAGAGTTCGCTACTTTCGCCATTTTACTAGCAGCAGGTTCCGCCTGCACGGTGGACCCCGGGCTGCGAACGCACCTCTCTACCTCATGTATTTGGTGCGTTCCGCAGACCCTAACATAATATTAGCGCCAGTGTCTGGCTGGTAAAATGGCGGATGACCAGCATCTACTACGGGACATCCAGCAGCTGGGGGTAGGTTGGCGGCTCTTGAGTGCACAACCTCAGCTGTGGATGTTACCGCAGTCGCTGTTCAGGCTGCTAGCGTGGCTGCAGCCAGTGTGTCCACTGCCACCTCTGCCCCCACAATATCCCACCTCCCGCTTCCAGACAAGTTTGCTGGTGACAGCAAGCAATGTCGGGGATTCGTGAGTCAGTGCTCTATACAACTCGAGCTTCTGGCTGCACGTTTCCCCACGGATCGGGCACAAGTGGGCTTTATAATTTCGCTTCTGTCAGGCAGAGCGTTGGAGTGGGCCACCCCGCTGTGGGAGCGTGACGACCGTGTGGTGCGGAGTGCTCCTCGTTTTCTGGAGGCTCTAAAAAAGGTCTTTTTAGGACCTCAGGTCACCCACGATACGGCGCTACAACTGCTGGCATTGGCACAGGGTTCGTCTTTGGTCAGTCTGTTTTCCGTCCAGTTTCGGACTCTGGCCTCAGAGCTAGACTGGTCGGATAAAGTACTCATTCCAGTCTACTGGCGAGGACTGGCTGATCATGTTAAAGATGCTTTGGCTACCAGGGAGATTCCCGCCACACTGGAGAAGCTTATCGCCATATCTACCCGCATCGACCTCCGTTTTCACGAGCGGAGGTTGGAGCGGTCCCAGTGTAGGCAGAGGTTCCGGCTGGCTCCCACCTTCGCCAGACCTCTGGAATCTTCCAGCCAGGCGCCCGACTCCCATGAGGCCATGAAGGTTTCTGAAGCGGGACCTAAGTCCCGGGCCGCTCGAGTACCTGTGGTCTGTAACATCTGCCAGCAGTTAGGACACTATGCCAACAAATGTCCACAGCGGTCGGGAAAACGGTCGCGTCTAGTGACCTTGGGAGGAGGTTCACTAGACACTGCGGCATTTTCCACCAAGTTGTCCTTTAAAGGGACAATTACAGTAGGTCCATCCACGCTCTCCGCTGAGCTCTGTGTGGATTCCGGAGCCGAGGGGAATTTCATGTCCTCTGCATTTACTCTCCGCCACACTATACCTCTGGTGATGCTCGCCCAACCGGTGACTGTGCGAGTAGTGAATGGATCAACTCTGCCCTCCCAAATCACCCACCAGACGATCCCTCTCACTTTATCTATGTCCCCGTCCCATCAGGAGAGTATTTCTTTTCTTGTCCTGCCCGAGGGAATAGACGAGGTGTTGCTGGGAGTACCTTGGCTCCGTTACCACTCTCCCCATATTGAGTGGTCCTCAGGGAGGATACTGGGTTGGGGTGATTCATGTAGAGGCAGGTGTATCAGGGAGTGCGTTCAGGTCACCACCACAGAGATACCCGTAGATCTCACTTCTCTTCCTCAGTGTTATTGGAGAAAAAACAGACATGTGGAAACCACAAAAAACCGTGCAATAGTCCAATTATATACAAAAATGATTTTATTGGTATCAAAAGACGAACAAGATTAAGGACAGTGACAGGGCTAAAATAGACACATGTAACCACAAGAGGGGAGGGCGGGAGACTGTGCGCCACCTGGTAGGTCACTATGATCGTATATTTGATTGTTACCGCATTTGGTCCCTTTATGTGGGCTCATTGACAGTTATATATCCACCTCCACTGGGACAATTTATACAGGGATTCTGCTATTGTGTGGTACAATTCCCATTATTGTGTGGCAATTCCCTGGTGGTGACCAGTTCCCTGCCCGTTTTGGCTCTTGTGGTTACATGTGTCTATTTTAGCCCTGTCACTGTCCTTAATCTTGTTCGTCTTTTGATACCAATAAAATCATTTTTGTATATAATTGGACTATTGCACGGTTTTTTGTGGTTTCCACATGTCTGTTTTTTCTGCGATGATGGTGTGTCCCATTTAATCCTAATATGGACCAGTATTATCTTATTATGCTTATTCCCTGACATATCATGGCTATCTATTCTGGTCATACATGTACATCTTTTTTTCTCAGTGTTATTGGGCATATGCAGACGTTTTCTCCAAGAAGGCGGCGGAGACTCTTCCACCTCATCGCCCCTACGACTGTCCTATTGATCTCTTGCCTGGAGCAGAACCTCCTCGGGGGAGAGTATACCCCCTCTCGCTCCCTGAGACGGAGGCCATGTCCCAGTACATTCAGGAGAATCTGGCAAGAGGGTTCATTAGGAAGTGGGTGTCACCAGCAGGGGCAGGGTTCTTCTTTGTGCAAAAGAACGGAGAATTACGTCCATGCATTGACTACAGGGGTCTTAACGCCATCACCGTCAAGAATAAGTACCCGTTGCCCCTAATCTCTGAGCTCTTTGATAGGCTCCGAGGAGCAAGAGTATTTACCAAGCTTGATCTACGTGGTGCCTATAACCTAATTCGCATCCGTGAGGGGGACGAGTGGAAGACAGCTTTTAATACCAGGGATGGGCATTACGAATACCTGGTGATGCCCTTCGGGCTCTGTAATGCTCCCGCTGTTTTCCAAGACTTTGTCAATGATATCTTCCGGGATATGCTCTCCACCTCTGTGGTAGTCTATCTGGATGATATTCTCATCTTTTCACCAGATAAAGACTCTCACCGGAGGGATGTCAACAAAGTCTTCGACCTCTTACGGGCAAACTCCCTCTATGCCAAGCTGGAGAAATGTGTGTTTGAGCAGGAGTCCTTACCTTTTCTGGGCTATATCATCTCTGCCCAGGGATTGGCTATGGATCCTGCCAAACTACAGGCTGTAATGGACTGGCAAGAACCCCATTCTCTTAAAGCGGTGCAGCGCTTTATGGGGTTCATTAATTATTATCGCCAGTTCATTCCCCATTTCTCGACTTTGGTAGCTCCCTTGGTAGCCCTCACCAAGAAGGGAGCAAATCCCAAGTTGTGGTCTGAGGAGGTCTCCAAGGCGTTCTCTTCCATCAAGTCGCATTTTGCCAGTGCTCCCATATTACATCGCCCTGATGTTGATAAACCGTTTGTTTTAGAGGTGGACGCCTCTTCTGTTGGTGCTGGAGCAGTCCTATATCAAAAGGATGCTCAAGGTCGGAAGCATCCCTGCTTCTTCTTTTCTAAGACCTTTACACCAGCAGAGAGGAATTATTCCATCGGGGACAGGGAGTTGCTGGCTATGAAATTGGCCTTCTCAGAGTGGAGACATCTTCTGGAGGGAGCTCGTTTTCCCTTCCAAGTCTTCACCGACCACAAGAACTTGGTATATTTGCAAACGGCTCAGCGGCTAAATTCTCGCCAGGCCAGATGGTCCCTATTCTTCTCTCGGTTCCATTTCACCCTCCATTTTCTCTCCGGTGAGAAGAATGTTCGGGCCGACGCTCTCTCTCGCTTCTTAGTGTCATCAGAGGAGGAGGATGAGGAGCCTCGGCTTATTGTCCCTGAAGAAAGCCTGAGAACTGTAGCCCCGGTTTCGCTAGAGTCTGTGCCTCCGGGCAAGACTTTTGTGCCCACTAATTTGCGACCGGAGGTACTCTCTTGGGCACACTCGTCCAGGGTGGGTGGACACTTTGGGGCAAAGAGGACAACTGAGCTATTGGCGAGGACATACTGGTGGCCACATATGGTCCGTGACGTCAGGGAGTATGTTCAGGCGTGTGTCTCCTGCGCCAGGAACAAGTCCCCTCGACAACGGCCAGCTGGGTTACTTTTTCCTTTGCCGGTGGCAGACAGGCCCTGGAGATGGTCGGGATGGACTTTGTGGTGGGCTTACCCAAGTCTCGGGGTTGCACTATCATTTGGGTGATCACCGACCACTTCTCCAAAATGGTGCACTTAGTGCCGCTACCACGGTTACCTTCCGCACGGGCCTTGGCAGCATTATTTATTAGACACATCTTCCGTCTACACGGTATGCCAGACAAGATTGTCAGCGATCGAGGTCCCCAATTTGCGTCTCGGTTCTGGAGAGAGTTGTGTCATCTACTCTGCATTGAATTGAACCTCTCCTCTGCATATCATCCCGAGACGAATGGGTTGGTAGAGAGGGCCAACCAGACCTTGGTCACCTACTTGCGACATTTTGTCTCTGCTAGGCAGGATGACTGGGCATCTCTGCTTCCGTGGGCGGAGTTTGCGCTAAACAATGCTGTGGCTGACTCCACCGGACAGACCCCATTCCTCTTAAATTACGGCCAGCATCCGCGGGTACCGGTGCCCATGCCCGTTGCTTCCGCTGACTCCAGGGTGGCAGACTGGGCTGTGGAAGCACGGGACATAGGGGACCGCACCCAGGATGCCATTCAGGCTTCCAAGGAAAGGATGAGGTCTTCTGCCGATGCTCATCGGCGTCCCGCTCCGACATTTTCTCCTGGCGACCTAGTGTGGCTCTCCGCCCGAAACATCAGGCTACGGGTGGAATCCACTAAATTGGCACCCCGCTATTTGGTCCCTTCAAGGTTCTCGAGCAGGTGAACCCTGTGGTTTACCGTTTGGCCCTTCCGCCTCGCCTTGGTATCTCCGACACCTTCCATGTATCCCTCCTAAAACCCGTGGTCATCTCCCGGTTGCCTGAGTCATCTGCCGGGACGTCGGGTTCGTCTTCGGACGACTACGAGGTGAATGCCATTGTTGGGTGCAAGGTGGTACGAGGCAAAAAAATTTATTTGGTGGATTGGAGGGGTTATGGGCCTGAGGATAGGTCCTGGGAGCCTGCCGAGCATGTTCACGCTCCGCAGCTCATCGCTGCCTTTGAACGCAGCGAGGCCCAGAGAAGGGGGGGCCCTAGGAGTGGGGGTAATGTTAGGGTTCGAGTTCCCGCTGCTGCACAAGGTTGTGATTGTCCCAACTCAAATAATTGCCCATGAGTACATACTGATAGGGAATCTAGATTGTGAGCCCCATCAGGGACAGCGACGATAATGTGTGCAAACTGTAAAGTGCTGCGGAATATGTTAGCGCTATATAAAAATAAAGATTATTATTATTATTATAACAGCTGTTGCAGTCCTGTTGGCAAATGAAGGTAAATCCTCTTTTGCATATCGATTAGTAGAAAAAGCACACTCAATATAGACCACGCTGCTGTAAAAACGAAGCAGTTTCAGTGTGGAATAGTAATTTCGTAGTTTGTATTTTTACATGTTTTGTGCTTTCACTGACTTTTTTTCATAAACAAGCTACAAAGCACAAATAATTTTTCATTTATGTAGTTTGCTTTTGAAAAGAGCTTGGTGCAAGCATGAAACACGTAAAAATCAAAACTATAAAATTACTATTTTACTCTGGAACTGTTTGCTTTATACAGCAGCGTGGTCTATTTTGAAGCTTCAATGTAATTTTTCTAAATCAGAGTAGTGTGTCATTACATCTCACACAGGAGCAGTCCAGAACAGGCAGTTTAGTCCTGTGTTAGATTTACTGACGGCCCTCATCTCACTGCAAAACAAGTATGAGATGATTGAGCATAGCAGACATAAGTGTGATCACTGAGACACTCAGCAATCAGGAGAGCTGATAGAAGGATTTGTAGTGTGACACAGCTAAACTCAGCTGCACTGTCCCTCTCCAACACTGACTCATGGGAGGAGGTTAGTACAGGAGAGATCAGGGCTGTATCATTACATCTCACAAACTGAGAAACCTAAGCAATACTAGGGATGTGTTCTTTTTAAAGTGTGTTGCTGCCTGCTTATGATTGGTCAACATCATACAGGGAGAAGAAATACACACTCCCAGTGAAAACTGCCTGATAACACCCACTTGAACTTAAAACAAGTCATCTCATTAAGTGCTAAATACTTTATTTGCTAACATCTCTGCAACAGAGAGGCAAAATGAAAAAAAGATTGGTGAAAGGTTCTCTTTTACAAAATGAATGTTATTCTGTGTGTAATGAAAAACTAGACCTTTTTCCAATATAATTCCCATATCAATTCATCAATGGTTTGCAGATAAGTGTCACGGGTTCATCGCGACAGAGAGAAGCCAGAAGACCACAGCGTCTGATTTCTTCTACTCCTGAATGGATTAGTAGCACTTCACCTTCATATTAAACTGTGCAAGTTTTTTCTAGCAGTGCATGAGTGTGCTCTGATTTGTTGAGAGCTCCTGGAAGCTTTCCTTCCTTAAGGCTTTCAGCTGTGCACTGCTAGCCACTCCCATTTCCTATATAATCTGGGCCCTGGCTAGCACTCATTGTGATAGATAGCTTATGCTGCATGGCTGGAGGTTGTTGTTGGTTATTATTGAAGAAGGCGGTTGGTGGATTTATCTGTGAATTTTGCTATGATTTGGGTGTGTGATAATTCCCTTTTTTCTCCTACTTTGGATTAACCCCATCCTCCACTTCCCGGGGTATTCCTCTGTTGTATGTGTGAGTATATTGTGCGTTTGGTATTTTTCATTACCCCTGTTCGTATTACCTTGTTAGTCTGGTTGGTGTATTACGGTTCACTATTACTCCCTTGCTCCCTGGTGGGGGAAGGGTGAAGACTGAGGGCGGATTCAGGAGCTAAGGCAAGGTACATGGCCCCGGCATCTTCACCTTCAGAAGTAATCCGGAGAACAGGGTGACATAGGGCACCGCTAGCTTTATGGTCAGGGAAGGAGCCCATGGTTCCAGGACACCCGACAACAGAGTTGTGACAATAACAGTCATTTGTTAAAAAATGGAATATCCTCTACATTAAACATTTCTGGCAACAATTAAAATATATTTGCAGTGATCTATAGGTGAAATGATTAATGTATGAAGGTCCACAATTGCTTATTAGAGAAATATGACTCCAGTGGTCAGCCTAATACCTTGATCAGTAGATTTTGTTGGATCTCATTGGACAGACATTAATTTTCCAGTATTTGTGGTTACTTTATATCTGGTGCTTATTTCTTTTAGCTCTAGTAATTATTAAACAGATTTGACACCAGGAAGGCAAGAGTCATGGTTCCACCCCTCAGGGTGTCTGGGATGCAGTTACTGACAGCTCAGCCATCCAATCTTGTACAGGGGGGTGCTGAAGCTGTCAGTACTTTGATTGACAGCATGACCATCCAGTCTGGTTCAGGGGCGTGCTCAGCTGTCAGTGTGTTTATTGACAGCTCGACTAGCCAATCTGTGACTGGGAGGAGTCGACTGTCTCAGGTGTTCACTATCCCGGGTAATGGCCATGCCTACTTAACTGAGCAGCTTCTCCCAGACCACTGCCAGACGTACATTCATCTTGTGAGGTTTGTGTTTTGTGCTCCCTGTGCCCTGAGTTCTATATGCTTGATCTGTTGCCTGACATTGGACTTCGTTCTGACCATCCGCCTGTTTAACCCCTTCAGCTCTGATCCGTTATCCTCCCGGTACTTTGACCTTGGAACGTTACCTGACTACGCTTTTGTCTCTTCCTTCTGTTTATGATGTACCCTCCTGGCTTCTGACCTTGGACTCCCTGACCACTCTGACTCACTGCTTAGCCGTAAGAAGTGACTAGCGTCACAGCTAGAAGCAAATGCACATATTTACCTGTAAATGTTTTGGTGAAACGTATTATAGGATGCAAATGTTAGAAGCCCTCCGAACCCGACCCCGAGGGAATAAAAGATCTGCAGGGCTGCTTCTATCCACACCTATTATTAAATTCACAGTGTATCATCAAAGTAAGAATATAGAGAGAAAAAAAAAATTACAATGTGATACAAGAGAGGAGATCACATCTATAGAGTCTTGAAGCTCAGACCTCCATCACTTTTCTTCATTCATCTGACACTATAGTGCAATGACAGGGATCTGAGAAAATTCTAATCACGGGTGTTACACATCTCGGATGCTGTGATCAAAAGAGCTATGAGCATTATTGTTATCTGTGACTGCCCCATTACAAGATGCCAGACATTAATTTTCCAAATTGTTATCATGATAGTCGGAGGGTTACTAAAAGCCCCTAAGTCTACCATCTTTGTAGTTTTATCAGTAGAAATGAGCAAATAAATTGACAAGACTCTGGTCCAGTGGTCAGCTTGCTATTCTATGGCTGCTAGACGAGAGTCTTGTTGCGCCATCTGGAGCTTCTCTCTTGATTAGTGCAAGATTGTGTGTTTGCGAAACTGCAACGATGTAGGACCAGACCAGTTAATCAAAAGAAGAGTCGGGGATGTCATCAGTCGGGGGTCCCATCTAGCACCCAGGGAATACTGACCTGGCCGCTGGACCAAGGTCTTGTATATTTTTTCGCTCATCTGTAGTTATAAGGCCATTTTTTTATGAAAAATACTTTATTGCGTGGAAAAAATATAGAACCAAAATGAGACAAAACTACTATCAGTATAACGAAAAAGATCTGTACTGTAAAACGACTGCAGCAGTAAACAATGAAAGAAGAAAAAATGATGCCAAAGGTTCTGCTTTTTTATTAGAAAAAAAGGAATCAAAAAGTTAGATGAAGCCCAAAATGGTACCAACAAAAGCTAAAACTCGCCCACAAACAGATCCTTATAGTGGAGTCTGAAGGAAAACAGAATTTTACAATTTTAAGTATCTCTATGTAAGGGATTTGGAACTTTGCTTTACAAAAAAAAAACTAGCTCAGGAAACCCCCCCTAAAAACTTTAGTAAGAAATTGAAGAGCACAAAATGTTCAGCCTAAAACAACATGGTTGTAAAATGCAGAGGCTTAGATTATAGCGCATTTCATGGTGTAAACTGCATACATTATTACATACATCTCTTTGACCTGATGAAAATGCTGTATTTCCTTTAAAAATTCATGTCAGGATTTTTGTATAATTCTGAAAATTTAATTAAGTCTCTGCCCACTGATTGACATCTTCTCAGTGACCCTCCTCCCTGCTGAGATCTGTTACTGCTAAGTAGAAGCTGCAGCTGACAATCGGTCTAAACTACTAAAATGCTCAACCTAACACTAGGATTATACAGCCATTCTGACATGGATTTTCCAAGTAAGTACACCAGCCTCAACAGTTCTATGAGAGCTATTATATAATGTAGGTAGTCTGTATTGTTAAATCTGGTGATAAGGCCCTTATATGTTGTATAATAGCTGACAAAATTTCCACATTCACTGAAGTGTACTACCAAGTTTAAGCAAGAAGGGAATTTACAAAAATTCAAGGGAGATGGTATTTACACAACACCCTCTATGCCAGAAAATTGGCTTCAAAAAGTCTCAAACTTTTGTCGCAATTGGTATAAATTGTGCAAAACTTTCAACTTTTTACTTACTTAATTCAATGACATTAAGTTCAAAATTGGAATACCAAACGCTAGTCTTTATAAATTCCCGCCAAGAAATTTAAAATGAGCTCTGATAAATTACAAACCAGTGCTGCAACTGAATTTGCAAGTCATGAATTTGGGCTATAATTGAAATCCTAATTTTACAATTTGCAATCACAAGGTTGCAGGATATATTTCTTCCAATTTTTAGCAGAACACATTCATTTTATCCATCGTTTATTTACCTTTGAAGACAACAAGTGGTCAAACTGTGGTGTGAGATAGAATTTGACCCCAATCCATGCTCCATCCAATGTCACTCCGCGGATTAACAGCATGATCAGGATTAAGTATGGGAATGTTGCTGTGAAATAGACCACCTAAATGTAGAGAGAAAGAGTAATGTACATAATCCAGCATCGATGTGAGATACTTCTATAATAATCTCTGTGGACATTTATCTTTTTCACCTGACTGATTTTGGACAAGTTTTTTGAAACATCGAATATTTCAAAAACTTGGAGATTCTACACATTTTCTTCTCCAAAAAACTCTTCCAGAAGACTCACACCCTAAGGCTCAGCTCAGTGAGCACAGAGTTTTTTTAGTCTGTTTTTGGAGCAGTAACTGGCTATGTGCTCACAGAATATAATGAGGAGTTTTTCGAGCAGAAACTGAGTGCAAAATTTCCAAATATTCCACTTAATCTCAGTTTATTGCTCAAAAAATTTTGCAAAATCACTTTGTACACATACAGTAGCTACTGAGCGGAAACTCAAGGTTTGTGAGGAGTTTTTAGTTTTGGAATAGGATTTGGAGAATTTCCATTAAGTTTCTCCTCAGTCTCTGCTTCAAAATCTTTTTGAAAAATTATGCGTACATAACCCAAAGGAGTTTTCTCATTTTGAAAAACCCAGGTTCCCTGGCTAAAAAAACACAAATTTACTCTTCCTTAGTCCATCACTAAGTCTCCAATGTTGCTCTCGTGTCTATTATTGTCTGCCGTGTTGACATCATGCTGCAGCCAATCAGTGACTTCAGTTGTTTCTGCATCTACTCAGTCAGAGCCACTAAGATCCATCAATGACTGTAGCTCTATCAATGTCATGTCAGCGCTGCTGTGAGTAGCAGACACTAAGTGCAGTGGAGGACACTCAACGCTAGACTTGGAAAGAATACGTAAAGAGCCCAAACTGCAGCCAGAGGACAAGGGTCTACCAAAATACAAAGCCCCCTTTGGCAATGAACTTCTTGAGTTTCCTGTACTGTTGTGGGACATCTAGAAACCTTCTTGGGTTAATAGTATCCTCTGGTCTTTTCATTCTTATGTCATGAACTAGGAATATATTATTTTATAATCCGTACCTTTCCTGATGATTTCACTCCCTTTAGAATGCAGAGATACACAATGACCCAGGCCAAGAGAAGACACAGACACAGGTTCCACCGAATTGATCCTGGATCCCCAATTCCAGAACTCCCTTGTATGTGAAGAACGTAGCGACTTCAGTGGAAGCATTGATCGTCGAAATCACAATATAAAATAGATAGGTAGATATTATTGATAATGTTTGGCTACCTTGACAACTCTCCTACACCGAACATTATCATATATATCTTTTTCTAGTTCTTTGGTCTTAAAAAATCAATAACTTTTGAAGACCATTTTAGGTCCATCCACACTCACCTCCAGTACTCTTCACTCGGGCTGACTGTGCTGCTGATGTTGATTGGCATCGCAGAATTGCTGGTACGGATGAGATGGTGGTCCAGGCAGAGATCAGTATTCCACCAGTTGCCACAATGTTCCCAGGGCAAACTACTGGTCAGGGAGGCGAAAAGGTAGAATAGCACGTAGGCTATTATCATGTTGTAGTAGATGGCTACCAGGGCAACAATTAGCAGCATGCCCATGCCAACACCTTTTGGAGTAGAGAAAAAAACGTTAAAGAGTCACATTTGTAGCACGAAAGTCCCATGACACTACCTGAATTCTTAATGGCTATTTCCTATTGGTTCTTGATCTTGCACATGTAGCAGTGGAAAGTGGTAAAATTATAGACCTTCAAGCTCAAAATGTCAATAAAGGCCTCCTTTATGAGCAAGGATGCTTACACTTACCTTTAAAAAGTGGACTTATTTTCCACACTGCCAGTGGTCCAAGGCTGGAAAATTGGCCTAAGGACAATTCCATGAAGAAGAGTGGAATTCCACAAATGGCCAACATGATGAAATATGGAATAAGAAACGCCCCTGAAAGATGAGAATTTTTATTACAGGGCAACCTAGAACATGACTACATAGAGGGGTATTAAATTTTGAAATATTTTTGATATTTTGTAGCCGCTTTTGTACATTGTTTGCAAAGTGGTCCTGAGACACCCGACCAACTGCCCCAACCCAGAGGTAGAGGAGCATTAGCTTATATCTGAGGCTTAAAGGTCTTGTGTGGGACCTTTACAATGATGGCCTATCCTTAGGACAGCTCATTAATATCGGTTGGGCAGCGACGCCTGTCATCCCAGCCAATGAGCTATTCCCAGTGCCGGTGGAGGCTGGGAGTGCCAAATGCAGAGTTGAACAGAGCAGCTCCATCAACTGTATAGTGGCAGAGGCCAAATACTTCATCATTTTTCCCTATTGATTTGAATAAGTGTGGATGTGCAAGACCCAGCAGACTCCACAATACCGTTGATGGAGTCGTGCCTTGCATCTCAACAACTGAGCACTACCAGTCACCACCACCCCTAGGAACAGCTGATCAGCAAGGATGCAGGTCTCACACCCCCTCCAATTAGATATTGATGGCTAAGGATAGGCCACCAATGAAACAATCTCTGTAAGTATATACAGATCCATAGACTTTCTAATAAACCTGTACAGCAATCTGCTTACACTGTTGGATAAGCGGGGTGTTTCTGTCTCTTGAGTGATACAAGAAGGTCAATGAACCTCAACCTCACCAATACACACTATGAAATGGGTTACAGGATATTTAAAAAATGAAGTTTAGTTACCTATTACTAAAGTTGGAGATTCCTTGCTTAGATACTTGAGGCCTTGTCTCTCCATGTTAAAGACCCAAAACAAGTCATATGGGACCAAATGGACAAAAGGCAAAGAAATCAAAGAATAAATCACCCTACCACTACCCCAAATAAAATGCATCTAAATACAGCACAGAATATAAACAGGTCATCTAGATTCCTGGAAAATAGATCAAACTTAAAGTGGACCTATCAGGTATGAGAAAAAAACACAAAAAGTGACAGTAGATGAAATGATAAGATTCTCCTCAAAAACTTGTCATTAGCAAATCTGATGATTTCCCTGAGTATTACAGGGACACAGCTTTTACTTTCACTTTGCAGGACTGTTGAGGGCAAAATCTGGTGAACTACTCATCTCTGACTACCAACTGTGAGAGTGGGGGCGATTCTATACACCATATGAACAGTAAATAGGGTGATGTGCACAGATCTGGCAGGTATGTCCTGGTTTGCCACTTTGTCTACTGGCTGGTTCATAGAATACAATGGAAAAATTAAAAAAAATGCAAATCAAGCTAAAATTTACATCACCTCCTTCCAGAAACCTGAACTTTACATTATAGAAAAAATGATTATTTATAAGACTAGTAGTAAAATCCCCTGTGCAGTTTACAATCAAGATAAGGGAGTAGGATAAAGCTCATTGTTAAAGGTTGCAGCTTCTAAAGGGTCATTTTGCAAGGGGAGGACACAGCTGCTTATAATAATCTGGGTCTCTAATTACATACTGTTCACAGACAGACAGTCACAACACACAGAGAAAAAGGCTGAGACAGGATTTACCACAGTTGCTATTTCTGGTCTCCTTGACCTGCTGCAACATAATTCAGAGGAATTCACGTATTATATAACTAGATCCTGCATGAAGTAACATAAGATAATAATAATAATAATAATCTTTATTTATATAGCGCCATCATATTCCGCAGCGCTTTACAGTTTAACAGTTTCAAAACACAAGTCATAAGTAACAACGTTAACAACAATACAATAATTAAAGCAAAATAAGATGCGATGACCCTGCTCGTGAGAGCTTACAATCTACAATGAGGTGGGGGAGATACAAAGTACAGGTGTGTATATACAATGGTGCATTTACAATGATGGTCCAGCCATCTTGAGGGAGTGAGGGATGGATGGAGATAGTGAATGGGCTACACACGCACATTTACACATAGAATGACTTTGATTAGTGAATGTGATAGGCCGCTCTGAACAAATGTGTTTTGAGGGAGCGCCTGAAACCATGCAAATTGTGGATAGTCCTAATTTCTTGGGGTAGAGCATTCCAGAGGATTGGCGCAGCGCGGGAGAAGTCTTGGAGTCGGGAGTGGGAGGTACGGATTAGTGCAGAGGTAATAACAGCACAGGTCTCCCCTTGTTTCCATGCTGAGCTCTATCTATCTTCTCTCTCACAGGAAGTCTCAACCAGCTGTCAAAATAGTGAGTCAGCAGAGAGCCCTGACTTAAAGGGTAACCCTACACTCAAGTGACTAGTTGCTATGATGTCTCCCATGCACAGCACAGCAGACAGAGAGGTATTCATGCTCTTCATTTCTTAGGTGCTACAAAGAGAGAATCAGTAGCAGCATGGAGGAAATTATACAGCGGTATCTGGGTGAGTCAAGCTCTAATGTAAGATGAAGCACATCTCTGTCTCCCTCTGCCTATTTTCTACCTTTGCTCCCCATTTTCCTCCTCCTCTCCTCACAGATGGATTTGATCTGTTTTTTTTTTTCCTGAGTGGATGGCGAGTTCAGAAGGCAGAAATGGAGGAAAGAAGTGACTCATAAGTGGGGAAGAAATCAGATTTCTCTGATAAGATATATTACAATTTTTGTTATATTTACCTTTGCTATTGATTTATGCAAATTTTTCCTTAAAATTCAGTTCTCTTTCTGCTAAACTTGGCCATATACATTAGACATCTGGCAGCCGAACGATGCTTTGGTCAGTTTTTCGGCCCACAGTCATCTCAGTTGGCTCTGTCTAGGGATACACCCCCCAGAAGAAGCTACTGCGAAACTGCGCAGGGGTTGGGGATGTGCGGCTGTCCTGGTCTCCCTTTGCATTCTCTAACCTATTCAGGTGATGTATTCTTTTGCTCCACTAATCTATTTACTTGTTTCATGGCATCAAATGGTTTATTATATATATTGAACGTTGCTGATTTACAGTATATCTGTGAAAATGTATTCTCATGCATGCCGGTGTTACTGCCTGTCCATTAATAATTTCTAATTAAGCTCCTTTTTTCCAGGACGTCCCTCCTGACAGCACCATGGGACGTCCTCCTCTTTGCTGGGACAGGAAACACACAAGAGATTAAAAGTCCCCTCCCCGCCCCCTTTTCCTCAGTGTGTTTCCTGTCCCTGCATGGAGGGACATACAGGAGACTTACCGGGTTCAGGGGGATCGTAAGGCCACGCCAGATCCTTCCCCCTGTGAAGCAGCCCAGGGCTGAAACTCTCCAGCGGGGAGTCCCTCAGCTCCAAAGATCAGGTGCGGCAGGCCCTGAATTGCGGACGTTCCTCCAGGTGGGAGGCTCTCGTCCGGGACCTCATACTGAGGGGTGCAAGGCGGTTCCTGGTAGGACAGCATCCCGCAGCCTGGCGAGTGCTTTGCGGTGGATACTTTCCATACCTCGGCTGTGACCAGCGTCCGGGGGAGCGGTTCACTTCCGGTTCAGCGTCGCACTTCCGGTGACGTCATATCCGGGAGACGCTCACCGCATGGAGAGCAGACGCTTCCTGGAACGACGAGAGCTGGTGGAGACCATTACAGCACCTAATCGTGAGTATGGGTGTGTGATCTAGAGACACGCCAAGACAGGTGACATATCGCCGCTTCCCCTATCGGCAGGACGCAGTAATTTGGTCAAGCAGCCTACCTTGTTCCTCATGGATACAGACGCGGCAGATGGCGGTGGGGTAAGTGCGCTTGGCGCAAAAAACCCAGCCATAACCTGACAGCCACCCAGGAATCCGACCTAATCAGTTCCTGTCTTTTCTATAGGACAAAGGAACTTCGTCCGCTCCCATAACTACAAAAAAGGCTGGTAAAGCCTTAGCAAAATCAGCCAGGTGTCCGGTGTGTCACAGCAAACTGCCAGATGGCTATGACAGAACCCTTTGTTCTTCTTGTACCTCTAAGGTTATGAGAGATGAACAGCCTTCATTGCTTTCTGAAATGAGGCGCATGATTTCTGAGGAGGTTCAGGCCTCTATATCCACACTTTCTCAGCAGTGGCCATGTAGTCCTGGCTCTAGTCGTAAGCGGCCCAGATGGGAAACGGATTCAAGAGAACAAGATTTAAGCTCTGAAAATAGATCAGATTTAGAAGAAGCCATTTCAGAGGAAGAAGGAGAACTTCCCCCCGACACTCAGGATAGAAAAAAGAAATTTCTATTTCAACCTGAGGATACTAAGAATTTGATTAGATCTGTACGGAACACCATGGAGATCGAGGAAACTCCCAGAACACAATCTAGACAGGATTTGATGTTCGGGGGACTTACGTCTCAGAAAGAGACAGTTTTTCCTGTTAGCAATCACATTAAAACAATGATCCTGGAGGAATGGAAGAGCGCGGAACGGCGTCTAGTTTTGTCACGTGACTTCAGGGGAAGACTACCGTTCGAACCTGAAGATGTTAGATTATGGGAAGAAGTTCCGAAAATCGATACCCCAATAGCTAGAGTCACAAAAAAGACTGCCATCCCATTTGAGGACTCCTCTAGCCTACGTGACCCTATGGACAGAAAGGCCGATATTCTCCTGAAAAGAGCCTGGGAAACCTCAGCGGCCCTTATTAGGACTAATATTGCTGCCACCTCTGTAGCCAGATCCATGGTTTATTGGATGAGTCAATTGGAGGATCAGTTATCCAATAAGACTCCTAGAGCTGAGATTTTAGCCTCTCTGCCGGTTATGAATTCAGCCACGGCTTACCTGGCTGATATGTCTGCAGAATCGGTCAGATTTTCTGCTAGAAACAGCTCCTTATCTAATGCAGCTAGGAGAGCTGTCTGGCTAAAATCATGGTCCGGAGATAACGCCTCTAAGATGAAATTATGTTCCATTCCATTTTCAGGGCTTAGGGTCTTCGGACCAGCTCTGGATACTATCTTAGAATCAGTATCAGACGCTAAGAAGGGTTTCCCAGAGGATAAACCCCGCCGAGCTCAATCCTTTCGGCGAGGTTCCCTGTCTAGAAGACAGTTCGATTCTAGAGGTCAGGGAAGATCAAGCAGAGGATCATATAAGAGTTACCATTCCCAGGGAGGAAAGAACAAGAATACGTTCTTTGGCTCCTCACATAGAACTAGGAGACAATGACGCCAACTTTATTGGCGGACGACTCCGTTATTTTGCAACAAACTGGGAACTGGTTACTCAGAATCAGTGGGTTCGCAGAACTATAGCGGAAGGTTATCGGATAGAGTGTTGCGCTCCGCCACCCGAAAGATATGTTCCCCCTACGGTGATCTCCACAGACTCGGTCATGTGGACAGATCTCCAGGACCTACTAAGGCTTTCTGTCATAATTCCTGTTCCCCGGGCAGAGTTAGGCAAGGGTCACTATTCCTCCCTCTTCACTATCTTAAAACCGTCCGGAGAATCCCGTACTATAATAAATCTGAAACCCCTAAACTATTGGGTCACATACAAGAGGTTCCGGATGGAATCAATCAGGTCTGCAACCCACCTTATAGACAAGGACGCGTTCATGTGCACTCTCGATCTGAAGAGTGCATACTACCATGTCCCAGTTCATCACTCATCACAAAGTCTTCTCAGGTTTGCAGTGCAGTTACCGACCCGGACCTGCCACTTTCAGTTTCAATGCCTACCCTTCGGGCTGGCCTCGGCTCCCCGAATATTCTCAAAATTGGTCTCGGAGATTGTGGCCTTTCTAAGAAGCAGAGGTACTATTATTGTTCCATACTTGGACGATTTTCTTATAGTGGCGCGAACAGAAGAGGCGCTGGTCGAACACAGAGATCGCTGCATTTCCATACTCAATTATCTGGGTTGGATAATAAATTGGGAAAAGTCAGATCTAGTTCCCGAACAAAAGAAAGTCTTCTTGGGTGTTATACTGGATTCAAGTCGAAGAATCTCTTTCTTACCTCGGAAGAAGCGAGAGTCCATTCAGGATGTAACAAAGGTTCTAATGAAGCACCAGCCCTCTATAAGATCCGCCATGAAGGTTCTAGGTCAGATGACGGCTTGCATTCCATGCGTCAGATGGGCACAGTTCCACTCAAGACCCCTTCAGAAAGAGATTCTTTCGTCATGGAATCGGAACTACAGCTCGATAGACAGGACATTACATCTGTCAAAGACGGTAAAAGAATCTCTCCTTTGGTGGATGCAGCCAGACAATCTAAAGTTAGGAGTAAGATGGTCGACCTCCCCTTATGTAAAAGTTACCACGGACGCCAGTTCCTGGGTTGGGGAGCTCATCTGAAGGGCAGAATACTACAGGGCAGATGGCCAGAAGAAATCCAGTATCGATCCTCAATCTTCAAGGAGCTCTACGCTGTATGGGAAGCCCTAAGAAGGAACCAATCCGAACTCAAAAATCAGCATATCAGGATTTACTCGGACAACATCACAGCAGTTTCGTTTTTGAATCACCAAGGAGGTCCCAGACATCGACCCCTTCAACAGTTGGCAGAGATGATATTCACCTGGGCAGAGCAGGTCGTCCTTTCCTTAACGGCAGTCCACCTGGAAGGTTCCCAGAATGTAATAGCAGACTACCTGAGCAGAAAGAAAGTGAGTCCTACGGAGTGGGAACTAAACCAGGATATCTTCAGAGATCTATGTCGGAGGTGGGGAACACCTCAAATAGACCTATTTGCAAACAGAAGAAACGCGAAGATTCCCAGGTTTTTTCCCTGAACCCCTTGGACGATCCAGAGGGATTGGATGCCTTAAGCCAGAAATGGGAAGAACATCTGTTATATGCATTCCCACCTCTAGCGCTCATCCCGGCCGTATTACGGAAGATCAAGGAGGATCGGGCTACAGTAATAATGATCGCCCCTTATTGGCCAAAGAGCAGCTGGTTTTCTCTACTAACAGACATGTCAATCGAAAACCCCTTAGAGCTGCCTCTGAATCCGGACTTAATTCATCAAGGTCCGATCCATCATCCGGACCTGAAGAGATTGCATCTCTCAGCCTGGATCCTGAGAGGGTGACCTTGAAGGCCAAAGGCTTATCTGACCAGGTCATAACCACAATCCAGGCCAGTAGAAAGCCAGTCACATCGGCTATCTATCTCAGAATCTGGAAACGCTTCTGTACAGTGAGTGGCGGGTCCGACTTGGTGACAGGCACTCCGGACATTCCTAAGATTTTAGATTTCCTCCAGTCAGGCTTCAACATGGGACTCAGACCCAGTACCCTAAAAGTTCAGATCGCTGCATTAAGCTCCTTCTTAGACTACTCACTAGCTTCTCACCCATGGGTGATAAGATTTGTTAAAGCTATTCAGAGACTACGGCCCACGATTAGACAGTGTCTCCCAATATGGGACCTTACTCTGGTACTCAGGGCTTTATGTAATGATTCATTCCGTAATAACAGCACAATGCCTATTTCCTTGCTTACCAGGAAAGCAGCTTTCCTGGTAGCAATTACCACTGCTAAAAGAATAGGTGAAATTCAGGCTCTATCCACTAGAGACCCATATTTTCAGGTTAGGGACGACAGCATTCTGTTAAGGTTGGATCCTGCTTTCTTACCCAAGGTTGCTTCAGATAGTAACCGTAATCAGGAGATTATCTTACCTTCTTTCTGTGATAACCCTTCCAACAAAAAGGAGCTGAGGCTCCATTCGTTGGATGTCAGAAAGGTGGTACTAGACTACATAGATGCCACTAAAGACTGGCGTATAGATTCGAACCTATTTGTCCTCTACGGAGGAATCAGTAAAGGGAAAAAGGCGTCTAAACCTTCCATCGCTAGATGGATTACCTCTTTAATTTCAGAGGCCTATTTAGCTGAAGGGTCAGAACCTCCGGCGGGCCTGAAGGCCCACTCAACCAGAGCATTAGCTGCCTCCTGGGCAGAGAGGGCAGGCGCCTCTCTGGAACAAATTTGTAAGGCAGCAACATGGGCTAGAATTGATACATTCTGCAAACATTATAAGATAGATGTACTTTCTAACCGGCAGACGGCCTTTGGTAGGAAAGTTCTGCAGGCGGTGATCCCACCCTAAGGAGCTTTCTTTGGTACTCCCCATGGTGCTGTCAGGAGGGACGTCCTGGAAAAGGGTCATTAGACCTACCGCTAATTAGGTTTCCAGGAGTCCATCCTGACAGCACTGGTAGCTCCCTCCCTCTTCAATACGTCATATGCTGTAATATGATTTTCAATAATTAAAGTGTTTTGTGCATTATACATGTCATGGTTCTTGATACAACACTGAGGAAAAGGGGGCGGGGAGGGGACTTTTAATCTCTTGTGTGTTTCCTGTCCCAGCAAAGAGGAGGACGTCCCATGGTGCTGTCAGGATGGACTCCTGGAAACCTAATTAGCGGTAGGTCTAATGACCCTTTTTTGCACTTTTTTGGAACCTTTAACAAATGTCTATTTATATTGAAAAAGATTTTCCATGGAGACAGAATTGAATACACAGACATGCATGATAATAAATCAGGCATCTGACTATAGCTTTATGTCTTGACCTATATGTTATGAGACTTTAAATTGCATAGTTGGCCCAGCCCTACTTTGTTTGCACACATCCCCTCTTTGGAGATTTATTTCCACCGTTTTTTTATTTTTTTGGGAATTTTCTCTTTCTTTTTTGAGTACTTTAAAACTATATATCAATAAATTATTAATTTTTAAATTATTGCTGGAATCACTCTGTATGCTTAGGTGGTAAGATACCGCTACTTTGGAAAGTGTGGGTTCTAACATATATCGGGGCCTTTAAATAGTCAGAGCTGCTAACACTAAATTAGACATTTTTCTAGGTTTTCCATTTTCCATTGTATGTTGTACAGTATATTTGAGAAAGGTCTTAGATTTTGCCCTCCTTTTGTTTTATGAAGTTTTCCAGGTGATAGTTTGTCTTAAAATAGTAATTATGTATATTATTCCTGTCCAACTGCTACACTGATGCCTCCACCCTGTGCCAGTCACTGCACTGGTTACCCATTGGCTATAGAATACAATATAAACTTACCTCTCTCACCCACAAAGCTCTCCACGGTTCAGCATCATCTAACATCACCTCCCTCATCTCTGTCTACCACCCTTTCCATGCTCTCTGTTTCACTAATGACCTAACACTAACATCCTCAACAATCCAAACCTGCCACTTCCAACTCCAAGACTTCTTGTGTGCTGCATCAATTCTCTAGAATGCACTACCCTGGACAATTCAATTAATTCACATTATCCACAGGTTTAAGTGTGCCCTAAAATCTACCGTATATACTCGTGTATAAGCCGACCCCCCTAATTTTGCCACAAAAAACTGGGAAAAATTATTGACTCGTGTATAAGCCGGGTGTATAAACTGCCCTCCTGCTCTGTGCTGCCCCCATCCAGCTCTGTGCTCCCCCATTCTCCTCTGTACTCCCCCCCTCCTGCTCCGTCCTCCGCTGTGCTCCCCCCATTCCTTCTCCGTCCTCCTGTGCCCCCTGTCCTGCTCCGTGCTCCTCTGTGCCCTCCATCCTCCCCTGTCCTGCTCCATGCTTCCCCTGTCCTCCTCCACGCTTCCCCGTCCACCGATCTCCCCCCCGTCCTCCACGCTTCCCCCGTCCACCGATCTCCCCCTGTCCTGCTCCAGCTTCCCCCGTCCTGCTCCAGCTTCCCCCGTCCTCCTCTATGCTTCCCCCGTCCACCGATCTCCCCCCCGTCCTCCTCCATGCTTCCCCCGTCCTGCTCCAGCTTCCCCCGTCCTCCTCTATGCTTCCCCCGTCCACCGTTCTCCCCCCCCGTCCTGCTCGTGCTCCTTGTCCTCTCCTCCATCATACTCACCCCTCCCCGTGCCATCGCTGAGGGTCCCTGCAATCCTACGTTCTCCCCGTCTTCTTGCAGCTCTCCAGCACTGAGCGGTGGTGTAATACCGCTCATTAAGGCCATGAATATGGAGGCCACGCCCATGGGAGTGGCGTCGCGTCCATATTACATGACCTTAATGAGCGGGTATGACATCACCGCTCAGTGCTGGAGAGCTGAAGGAAGCCGGGGAGAACGCAGGATTGCAGGGACACTCATCGATGGCACGGGGAGGGGTGAGTATGATCCCAGCCACCGGCTCCTGCCACGGCATCCCCTCCCCCGCTGGTTTCTGCCCTATGACTCGTGTATAAGCCGAGGGGGCATTTTCAGCACGAAAAAAGGTGCTGAAAATCTCGGCTTATACACGAGTATATACGGTAATTTCTTTAGACTAGTCTATCACCTCATCTCACTTATCTAACTATGCCCGTCCAAAATTTTACTCAATATGAGTCCCTCATACCATCTATTTACACACTGATTAGTGATCGGTTCCTGCAGCTTTTGTGAGCACCCTATTTATTTTATTAATAGCTGGAATGTATAACACAAGCACTTTTTACCATTCACCTTTTGTGTCTCCCCTATTTCCTCATAAGTTGTAAACTTGTCAGCAGCAGGGCCCTCACTCCTCTTGGTATCTGTTGAATTAGCTGTTACATTGTAATGTCTGATATTGTTTTTACATGTCCTCTCTGATTTGTAAAGTCCTGCGGGATATGTTGGCGCTATATAAATAAAAAATATTATTATGCTAATATACAGTACAGACCAAAAGTTTGGACACACCTTCTCATTCAAAGATTTTTCTGTATTTTCATACTATGAAAATTGTACATCACACTGAAGGCATCAAAACTATGAATTAAACATGTGGAATTATACATTACACTTTACAAAAAAGTGTGAAACAACTGAAAATATCTCTTATATTCTAGGTTCTTCAAAGTAGCCACCTTTTACTTTGATTACTGCTTTGCATGCAGAAAAGGTGAACGGATGGACTCTACATGCCTGGTTCCCACCGTGAAGCATGGAGGAGGGGTGTGATGGTGTGGAGGGGGCTTTGCTGGTGACACTGTTGGGGATTTATTCAAAATTGAAGGCATATGAACCAGCATGGCTACCACAGCATCTTGCAGCAGCATGCTATTCCATCCGGTTTGCGTTTAGTTGGACCATCATTTATTTTTCAACAGGACAATGACCCCAAACACACCTCCAGACTGTGTAAGGACTATTTGACCAAGAGGGAGAGTGATGGGGTGCTACGCCAGATGACCTGGCCTCCACAGTCACCAGACCTGAACCCAATCGAGATGGTTTGGGGTGAGCTGGACCGCTCACCGCTTCAATTTTGAATAAATCCCCAACAGTGTCACCAGCAAAGCACCCCCACACCATCACACTGCCTCCTCCATGCTTCACGGTGGGAACCAGGCATGTAGAGTCCAGCCGTTCACCTTTTCTGCATGCAAAGCAGTAATCAAAGCAAAAGGTGGCTACTTTGAAGAACCTAGAATATAAGACATATTTTCAGATGTTTCACACTTTTTTGTAAAGTGTAATGTATAATTCCACATGTGTTAATTCATAGTTTTGATGCCTTCAGTGTGAATTTACAATTTTCATAGTCCTGAAAATACAGAAAAATCTTTGAATGAGAAGGTGTGTCCAAACTTTTGGTCTGTACTGTATGTACCAAGGAACTAACCAAATACCATTTGCAACAATACAAGTGAAAGGGTTAGGAATTCAAACTGATAACTGATCAACAAACACATGAAATAAAATGCACCAGAAAAATGAAGCATGGAATGCACCAAAAAATGAGCATGGTGGAAAAGTGCACCAGAAAAATGAAGCATGGTGGAAGTTTACATACAAACCAAGGGTAGCACCCTGAACTGTGACAATAAACGAGTAGCGAACCCAAAAACACTGTGAGATCAAAGTAAAGAAGAGACTCTTCTGAGGGACAAAAAGGGCTACTAGGGGTATCAAAAACAATATTTTTCATCCTAAATTGAGTTCTTCTCCAAAGATCTTATTTCTGGCCTTCAATCTACTCCTGACTCATAGGCTAGATCAATATAAAAATTATTAACGACCCATATACTATATTAGCCCTTGCATTAGCCAAGCTTCTTCAATTCCTCTAAGAAATGTATTTCGTAAATAATCCATGGCAACAAAGTATTTCATCAATCCTTCTGATTTATATATAATTTGTAACATCTCCACATACACACGTCTGATTGCTGCCGCCGTGTCTTTTTGTCTTTATGCATTTTATTGGGCCACTTAAACCTCTGATTGATGTTCATTTTTCTGCTCTGAAGATATAGGATGTGTCATAGGCTCTCAGTGTTGATGATGAGACTATACAAGTTATATTTAAGAAGCGTTGACTGAACGCTTTGTTGCCTTTTATTATATTCAAAATACTTCAGTCTAGACGACATTTCTCAATAGATTCTCAATGTCTTCATAAATTGCTAAATAAGTATTGTGGACCTGATAAGGCTGTTGTACTTACTTCAAAAATCAATGTAAAAATGGCTATAGGAATGTTTCCCCTCCTAATATTTAAATGGTCTTTTCATCGGTCCAGTTGTAGCATGACTCATGCAATTCTCTTTTTTTTTCTAGAGTCATACAGCTATCCTATTGTGTATTTTCAAAGTAAGTATACCAGGCTCACCAGGTTTGAGAGATCTATTTGATAATGCATGCAGTTTGTAGTGGGATATTCGGTGTCAGATCTTCTTTAAGGTCAATATCATAGACAAGTTTGGGAGTGTTCAAGGTTAAAGAGGATTTCACAACAACATAAATGGGCAAAGTGTTTGTAAAGACAATAAACTGTAATTTACTTGTTATTAAAACTCTGTTTATTCTTCAGAAATGAGGATTTTTTTTATTTTACAGTTTTACTGTTCATTTCTTAGGTTACCAACCATCACTGCCAGTCTCCTAGCCAAGGAGTGCAGTGCTTACAAGCTCTCCCCGATAGAGTATGTAAGCGCTGCTCTGAAGCTGGCCAGATCGCTGAATACAGCCAGCTTCAGTACCCCTGCCTCTGCTTGCAACATGAGAAAGTGCACAGTTCGGACCAGCGGTGTAATCATGTTGCTGATCTAAACTATCAATCAATCAATCAGAGCCCTAGAAATCAAGATTAAAAAATCATTAAGTGAAAACCTTGAGCTTAGGGGTCCAGTGGGCAAGCCACCTAAATGTCAGCATTTCTGTTATTCATCTTGTGACTATGTAGCAGCTGAAGTGGCATAATTATGTACTAAAGTGTAATATTTCAGGGCAAAACTCTGGTTATGTGATTTGTTATGTGTTATGATTGGGTACGAGCAGTAATGAGCCTTGTAATGCAGTGGCTGGGAAAGCTCTTGGACTAAGCTGTTTTTTGTGTATCGAGTGCACACACGCCCTGGCAGTGTCACGAGGGTGTCACGTCCCACTGGAAGACCTGGAGTTAAGGTCACGTTAGGTAGACAGCCTGAATACATGCAGGAAACGCCTGTTTGTTAGGAAATCCCCACATGTATTCAGGCTGTCTAGTAGCCACAAATCATGCAGCTGCGACAAAAACTAAATCTCTGAGCACTTCCAAATAATTGGAGACCACCCGAGCACGAGTATACTCTCTCATCACTAATTGTAAGCTTTGGTTCATGTCACCAAATTATTAAAGAAATCATAAAAAACTGCTTGGCCAATTGAGAAGTTAGACACATTGACCAATGATGTCAATTTTGTCCAAATTTTGGGTCATGGTCCAAGCTTTTAGTTCCATGTGAAATGCGCTTGCTTTATTTTCTTTAACATTTGTATATGATGGCAGATAGCATCCATGTATAACGAGTTTTGGGTGCAGACGCCATTCATATCACACTGTATTACTAAATTTAGAAAGACTCCTACAACTGTGAACGAGGACGTGCGGTGACTGTACGGTAGCAAAAATAGCAAGAAACGTATTTCAAACAGATCTACTGTGATCTTCTTCATTTTCACAAAGCAGTAATGTGCATTGCTCAGCTAGTATTCTTTACACTTTTTCTCTTTCCTGCGATGTGGCCTGGGGGAGAGATTATGGTGCATGAACACCTCTTTGTATTCAATACTAAAAACTGTGGATAATTGTTTTTTTACTTTCGAAATGTGTAAACTGGATGACTAATTAAAAATAACCATTTTTTCAGATAAGTCAACTTCAGAAGAAAAAGACCAGCCATCATTATTTTTTGTTTTGATTCTTTCTATGTCCAATTGGCAAAATCCCTATTATTTGAACTAGGCGGCACCTTTCCCAGTTGCGGTGACGGGCCTCCACCGATTGAAAAACTCCTGCTGTTGGCCACCGCGCTACAATCTGGACAACGACTCCTTCTCTTCACTGTTGGCTGCCGGTTTGGCTTTTGTTTGCCATTTGCCTCTTATCTTGATCTTGACTGACCTTGACATTCTTTCTAGGTTAGGTTTTTGTTTTTCTCAACTAATTTTTCACCTTGTACCTGTTGTCCTGTTTTTGATTCTGACCCCTTGTTTGTCCTCTAACTACATCTTCATCACATCCTCTGACTTAACTTTGTCCCTAGTGACTACTTGTGGCAATATCCTGACTTCACCTCTATTCCACTAATCAGTGATTAATATGAGAACCGTGAACTGGGAATACAACTGGAAAAGTCTCTGTCTTTTTACTGAGGTCAAAGTGGAAAACTGGGCAGAAGATATCAGAAACCACCTGTTCAAAAGAGTGCAGAGGCTGCTGTATTCACAGAACTTTACTAACTAGTAAGTTCACTTTGCAGACGCACAAAAAGCCTGTAATTCTTCATTTGGATACGTTCAAAGTTATTCTTTGATTCATATTTATTTATTGATCAACCTACCTACCTGCTTATGATATCAGCAGGGAGAAAGTAAAGTTCTGCAGTAATTAAAGCCTGAAAAACACAATTCTTTGTCTCTCATAAGACAAAGTAAAAAAGAGCAAAAAACATGATATTCAAAAATTCATCTTTCATTACATGTTATAGAAAAACAGTACACATAAATTTTCCATAAAAAGGTACAGGATAAAAAGAGGGACGGAAAACTGCCTCCTTATTAGTAAATATTGCTGCATGGCAAAGATTCCATGACTGCCAAATTCAATTAGTCAGCAGAAAATTATTCACTTGCCATTTTTGGGGTAAATGTCTATAATATAATTAACCTCCTTTAAACCACTTGTAATCAATATACCATATGGGTCAATAAGAGTAATACCTTAGTGACACAATCCGAATTAGGTGTCTACCTAGAAAGAATATGGACCTCTGGTGTCTCCTTAAATGGTTAAATGTGACCTAAGCCATAATCAGTGACCATTCACATATGGAAAATATATCCATCATACAGTTTGCACCCTGCAAGCAAAAAAACACTCTAAACAAATGTTTCAGCTGGTGGAAATCAAAAGAATCTATTACCTGGATCCTAGCAGCGTTATGAATGAATGAGTGGAGCTTGCGTCCCTCTGCCCCGACGCGCACATTTCGCCCTGTTTCTTTTGTTTTTTTACTTGCAGGGTGCAAACTGTACGATGGATATTTGTTCCATAGGTGAATGGTCACTGATTATGGCTTAGGTCACATTTAACCATTTAAGGAGACACCAGAGGTCCATATTCTTTCTAGGTAGACACCTAATTGGGATTGTGCCACTAAGGTATTACTCTTATTGACCCATATTGTATATTGATTACAAGTGTTTAAAGGAGGTTAATTATATTGTAGACATTTACCCCAAAAATGGCAAGTGAATAATTTTCTGCTGACTAATTGAATTTGGCAGTCATGGAATCTTTGCCATGCAGCAATATTTACTAATAAGGAGGCAGTTTTCCCTCCCTCTTTTTATCCTGTACCTTTTTATGGAAAATTTATGTGTACTGTTTTTCTATATCATGTAATAAAAGATGAATTTTTGAATATCATGTTGTTTGCTCTTTTTTACTTTGTCTTATGAGAGACAAAGAATTGTGTTTTTCAGTGATCATTGTTGAGCAAATACTTCTTTGATTAAATTGGCACTTCTTTGGTGATAGTAATTAAAGCCTACCCATTGTAGGGGTTTCAGCTTCAGCTCTGTGGTAGTCGCTTGGATACACAAGACAGAACAATAACATATCAGAACAATTAAAGTTCATTAACTTTGTAGCTCAAAAAAGGAAAGCAGCACAAATTAATAATAAAAACAGTCCTTTCTTTTGGGTAAAAACAAATCAAGTGGCCATACCAAGATGCTGTCACTGGCACTTCTCAGTCTCTAAGTAGACTGATCACCATGTACGGTCTTTCTCCATTCTGCTGTGCTAACCCAGCTGCCTGTTATTAGGTCTGTATGACGCAGACTGGAGTGTGGGAATGACCTTTCCCACCCAGGTTCTTTTGGTCACTCCTAAATCCCGGACCCAAAATCCAGTTAAAATAAAACCATCTCTGTAACCTATTGCTACAAGTGCACTTTCTCCCAAGACTTAGATCACCAAGGCTAGCCACCTCGGTGACACATACCTGCTGTACATGACCTTACCTCTTGCTTTCTTATACCGTATTGAAATGAATGGAAGCAGCTTCAGATTTTCATAAAGATAATAACTTAATGACCATGATTCCTGGAGCCAACCCAACTGATGACTAAAAATGTGTTGCTTTTCAAGATATAATTTTTTAAAATATACATTTCATAGCTCTCATACACAACATGAAATACTATATATATTTTTACGTATTTCTTGCTTGATAGCAAATTGGGTAATTCAGACACGAAAAGATGCAACATAATCTTTCATTGAAAGTACGTGTGGGTAAATTTATGCCCATGGCATCCTGAGTTTAGGCTGGGAATGATAGTACATAATTTCTACTGTGAAAGTCACTATGAGAATTTAACAATTGAAAAAAATGACTTACCGCCTCCATTGGTGTAAGCTCTATATGGGAACCTCCAGACATTGCCCAAGCCAACACAGTATCCAATGCAAGACAGCAGAAAATCTAACTTCCCTGACCAATTCCCTCGGTCCTCTGGATATTCCATCTCCAGTTCTGCATCATCACGGTCACTAGGGTCATCAGAAGATCTGGAGTGACAGGCTAGACATAGAAAATAAAATCATGGATAGTAAGACTAATGTAGAAAATGAGATCATAAAATTGAAGACCCAATATTAGGCCACATTCACACATTCAGGATTGGGTCAACATTTTATATCAGTATTTGTAAACCAAAATCAAGAGTGGAACAATCAGAGAAAAAGTATAATGGAAACAAGTCACCGCTTCTACATTTTTCACTCACTCCCGGTTTTGGCTTACACATACTGATGTAAAATGCTGACAAAATACTGACCATGTGAACAAGCCTTAGAATCCATTTCATGCCAAATTGCACCCATAGAAGTACAGAGGGATATTAGATTTTGATATACCATAATTTTCCATCAATGTTTAAAATTGATGCACTTTCAGAAGTGCACAAAACTATGGCCGACAGCACTTTTATGCAATCCTAAAATGACGGACACCCCCGGATGACAGGTTAGACGGCGTCCACAGGGCCTCCATCTGCCTGATATAGGGAATCTTCTGCCAGAGGTTCAGTCTGAATCACGTATTTTAGAGATTTACGCTGAAACCCTGGTGTAAGCGCTCAGTGCAGAGCGCAGGATAAATGTGAGCCGAGCCTTACTGCAATCTTTGGGAGGCAAAATAGAAAAATCAACAGCATGTGAAGAATTGGTTTTATATATTTTTTACACCATTCCTCATGCGGTGTAAGTGATTAGACAACTTTATTCTTCAATGCGATTACAACGATACCATGTTTATAAAGAATTGTTTTTTGCATCGATTTATTGTGAGAGCTATGACTTTTTTATTTCTCCGCTGATTGAGCTGTATGGTTGCTTGTTTTTTGCAGACAAGATGACATTTTCATAGATACCATTTTCATTTACATTTGACTTTTTGATCACATGTTATTCCACTTTTTCTAGCAATATGATGAAAAAGCATAGTCTTTTTGCCCTGTTTTTTAATTTGTTTGCAGAATTTATTGAAGGGGTAAATAGCTTGACAATTTTAGACAATTAGAGGATAAATAGATAGATAGATAAATAGATAGAAAGATAGATAGAAAGACAGATAGCAGCACAAACTTGAGCAGATTTTGGGTGCAATACTTCCTGAGTAATTCGGCTGTCCAACACAAAATATAAGTGAAAAAAAATCAGGCAGCACTCCAGTTCAAGGAAAAATTGTGGGCTTTAATCCAGCGCCAAGTGGTGCAACGTTTCGACCTCACAACACGGTTTTTGTCAAGCAGATAGATAGATAGATAGATATACAGGGCAGGCTTTACATTTTCATGGGCCACATGATGCACAGATACGGCAGAGAAATCTAGGTATAGTACATTGCCAAAGATTTCACTTCTTACATTACATGAGTGATATCTATTGTAAATTCTACAATAGCTCAGAAACCGGACAGTACAGTCCTCCATACAGAATAATGAGCACCACATATTGCTCCATACTGTATAATGAGTCCCATATATTGCTACATACAGTATTATGGGCACCACATATTACTTCATACAGTATAATGAGCCCCATATATTGCTCCATATAGGATAATGTACCTAATATAATTCTCCATACAGTTCATGATGGGTCCAATATAATGCTCTATACAGAAAGACCTCATATAATGCTCCATACAGTATATGATGAGCCCCATAAAGTGTAATAAGCCCCATATATTGCTATATACAGTATAATGAGCCCTATATAATGCTCCATACAGTATAATGAGCAACCCCATATATTGCTCCATACAGAATGGGCCCGTTATGGTGCGGCTCTGCAAGTAAATGCAAACTCCACTAGATGGCAGCAGAGTGGAGTGGGGACTGCAAACTGCACAGAGCAGACCAGCAGCACTGCAGCAAGGCTACCACCAGATGGCAGCAGAATAGTCAAACAAGCCGGGTCAATACCAGAGAGTAACTGAGTACCCAGGGGAGTACCAATCTCAGAGTGAGAGCCATGCCAGAAGGTCAATGCCAGTCAGAAGCAGAAGTAACAGAAAAAGGGACAGAATGAGGTGAGAGTCAAAAGCTGAGTCGAATACCGGGAAATCCAAACACTAAGGGAGACACAGAGTCGGGGCAGGAGGAGAGGAATGAACAGACATGGGTAATGTCAGCTAAACACAGTAGGACAAATCAGGGTATCACTGGAGTCAGCTACTCACGCCGTAGGCAGAAAATATAACGGACACTGCCTGCAGGAAGCAGTGGAGAGAAATAGCAGTCCTGACACCAGAAAAAGGCAGAGAAAAGTTAACCCCTGACATGACCAGACCGGGAAAGAGGGAGACAGGACTCAATACCCGGCCTGGATCATGACAGGGCCCCATATAATGTTCCATACAGAATAGACGCCATATAATGCTCTACTCAGTATATGATGGGCCCTATGTAATGCTCCAAACAGAATGGGCCCCATATAATTCTCCAAAAATAATTGGCCCCATAAGATGCTCCATATATGATGGGCCCCATAAGTCTCCATATAAAATTGGCCTCATATGATGTTCCATATATAATGGGCCCCATAAGATGATCCATATATAATGGACCCCATATGATGTTCCGTATGTAATTGGCCCCACATGATGCTCCATATATAATTGACACTATAAGATGCTCCATATATGATGGGCCCCATAAGAGTCTCCATGTAAAATTGGCCCCATATGATGCTCTATATATGATGAGCCCCAAAAGATGCTCCATATATAATGAGCCCCATATGATGCTCCATATATAATTGACCCTATAAAATGCTCCATATATAATGGGCCCCATATACTGCTCCATATGTAATTGGCTTCATTAGATGGTCCATATTTAACTGGCTGCATATGATGCTCCATATAGAAATGGCTCAATAAGATGCATACATAGTATTGGCCCCATAAGATGATCCATATAGAATTGGCCTTATATGATGTGCCATATAAAATTGGCCCCATAAGATGCACATTTTTTAATTTAAAAAAAAATACAGAAAGGTAAACTCAACAAATTCTTGATGCAAACATAACACCATCTATTAAAAAAAGCTGAAGTTGAAATGGATAATGATCCTAAACACACATCAAAATCCACAATAGATGACCTCAAAAGGCACAAGTTGAAGGTTTTATAATGACCCTCACAGTCCCCTGATCTGAACATCACTGAAAATCTGTGTCTAGACCTCAAAATAGCAGAGGATGCAAGATGGCCCAGGAATCTCACAGAGCTGGAAGAATTTTCCAAGGAAGAATGGATGAAAAACCCTCAAACAAGAATAAAAAGACTCTTATGTGGCTACAAAAAACGTTTACAACCCGTAATGCTTTCAAAAGGGGGTGCTACTAGGTACTAACCATGCAGGATGCCCAAACTTTTGCATCGGCCCATTTTTCTTTTTGTAATTTTTAAAATGTAAAAGATGAAAATATATTCTTTACCTAAAATACAAAGGAAATGTGTCATCTTTAACTTTAGGCCTTATAGAGATCATTTCATCTTCAACTTGGTTAACTGTTCACAATAACAGATAGATACAAAGAAAGACAGATAGGTAGAGAATAAATTAATTATCTATTAATCTGCAAATTAGATAGATAGATAGAGTATACAATGTTTTTTCCCACAGGTAGGATTGTATTGGGAATTTTGAGAAATTTCCGTCACATATTTCTTCTCGCTTATCGCTCGTCTGCCCTTTTACGAGCAAGTTGTTCTACCACCGAGCAGTCTGCTGCTTTGTTGCCATGGAAATGTAGAAATACTGACACAGCTGATCCGACACGTGTGTATGTGAGTCTTTCTGTCTGCACCGTGCCACCATACTGCAATCCCAGGATGTTCTAGGGTCAAAGAATCCACATTTGGAGTGCCCCCTTTGGGCCGTGGGGTACTCGGTACCGGGCCAGGCAGTTCTAAAAGGCGAAGTGTCACAGCAGCAGTGACCTGGTCCATGGCCCTAGGCGTCCAATCAAAATGATGATGTAAAATAAAAGGGGAAATAGTTTGTGACGCCACCCGTGGTATTCGGCAATAAAGGTATTAGCCGACGCTGCTTCAGAGTCTGCTGGGGCTGTTAGTGATGCAGTAGAGTTGTTACAGCTCTCCACAGGCAGAGCTAGGCCCCAGGGCAGCTGTATGTGTAAGAGATGATGGTGGTTGTAGTGCAGGGCAGATGATGCAGTTAATAAATCTGATGTCACAGTGGGGTCATAGTTTCCTTTACCTTTACTGGATGTATTGAGGTGCAGACCCGAGCACTGGTTACAGATGACAATGGAGGTCCGGGCAGCCTGAAGCAACTTAGGATCCACTAAGCCAGGTGGGTTGGAGGCCTCCTTTCTGCGCTGCTCTCTCTGAGGTCCTTGCTGCCTAAAGCTATGCTCAGTCCTCTATTCCTTATTGTTCCTCAGTACTTGCCGGTATGACAGGCAGCTTGAGCCTATTAAAGGCGTCTCTCCTTCGTGGCAGCTCCGGGCTATGGTTTGCTGCTGTGCCTTCAGGTGTATATGGGGTCAGGAGACCTGCAGTCCCCTGCCCTCTGGATTTAGCTGCTGGGACAGTAGTACCCTGAAGCCACGGACTCCGGTGTCCAGTTCTTAGCACTCTGCTCTGGGGTGAGCGTAGTCACAGCTTCTCTCCCCAAGTTTTCCTAGACTTCTCTCTTCCTCTCTAACTCTTCTTTGACTCAGACTGCAACTCTAGTCTGGGGACAAGCTCCTCACTCTTCCAGTCTCCAGCACTAACTTCCTAACTCCGCCTCCAGGCCAGAATGAATAGGGAAGCTCCCCTGAAACCGGGTTTAGAGCTCCCCCTTCTGGTCTGGAGTTAGGAAAAGTGTTGCATGTTGGTATTACCTGGCCAGGGGATTCCTTCTTGCGTTCAGGCAAGACATCACCCCCTGTGAGGGAGGCAATGCCACTGTGGCAACCGGACTCCTGGGGTGCCACACATTCATCACAAATCCTGATCTCTGGGAAAATGGACATCCATCAGGTCTCCTGTGGTTAATGGTAAATCTCCATTATGAGAATTCTTACAGAGTAACCATCATTTTATTTTATGTTTCATAATTGAATAATATATGTGAAAATAAGAAATTTTCTAATATCTAAGTATTCTGCTTTTTCCTCTTCCTCAACTGATCTTTCACTCTCAATTCTTAAGGGTATGCCACACTAAACAACATCGCTAACGGGATCGCTAAAAAACGTCACTATTTAGCATCCCGTTAGTGATGTTGTTGTGTGCGGCATCTGTCAGCGACGAGCTCCCTGCTGAGATCCTGCTGTGATCTCGCTCGTCGCTGGAATCGTTCCGGACCCTATTTTATCGTCGGCGCTCCCGCTGGGTAAGTATTATCGCTGAGTGTGGCACCTTTTTTAGCGATTAGCGTACTTTTTACGCTAAGTCGTTTTAGAATGCTACCGCGATAGCGTCCTTAACGACATCGCTAAATGTGGCCGACACTAGCGATATTTAAAGATCCCGCTAGCGATCTCATTAGTATGCGACGCTAACGAGATCGTTAGCGGGATCGAGTAGTGTGGCAGTACCTTTAGGCAATATCTGTAAAATCAATATTCAGTGAAAACAGATGTTCCCTCTATAGGAGATGACAATTGGTGCTTTTAAAATTCTATGGAGGAGAGTTTGAAACAGACACATTCTGCTCCAAGTACTCCTGAAAGGAATAGTTCAACACAACCTTTTTCATGCTGATGCAGTGGCTTCAGAATAATGGGATTAGGGCATGGTGTCAGCACCTGTCATTGACACCTAGCTCTAGGCTTATTAATGAAAAGGTGTCAGCCCGACACCATCATTACTAAGCTGATAAGTAAACACAAACACATACAAGCAAACACACAAAAACACCCACACATTGTCACCAGACTATGTAGGAGTGTTAACAGAACAAACTTAAAAGGCTGTAACCAGACAGCAAGTGTTAATTTTAAAGAAAACAAAAATGAAAAAAAATGGCGTGGGCTCCCGCAAAATTTTAATAACCAGCAGAGGGAAAGCTGACGGCTGGGGGCCGATGTTTATAGCCTGGGAAGGGGGTAATACCCATGGAGCTTCCCAGGCTATTAATACCAGCTAAAAGCTGTATACTTAGCTTTTCTGGCTATTAAAATGGTGTGGGGTACCCCTATAATTAATAACCAGCAAAGACTATGGGGACAGCTGCGGGCTGATATTAATAGACTAGGAAACGGCCATGGATATAGGCCTCTCCCAAACTAAAAACATCAGCTCTCGGCCGTCCCAGAAAAGGCGCATCTATAAGATACGCCAATTCTGGCACTTAGCCTCGCTCTTCCCACTTGCTCTGTAGCGGTGGCAAGTGGGGTTCATATTTGTGGGCTTGATGTCACCTTTGTATTGTAGATGACAGTATGGGAAACACCATAGGAAGCCGGTAAAATGCGAACCAAAAACTCAGCAAATCCGCAAACATTTTTATAACTGCGTTTTTGCTGCGGATTTGACTGACTCAATTGAAGTCAATGGGTGCGGAAACGATGCAGAAACTCAAAAAAGAATTGACATGCTGCTGAAAAAAAGCACACTAAAAATATTCACGGAAATTTACTGATCATGTGCACAACACTTCAGGATTGTCATTGAATTACCTTGCATAAGGATTCCATTGCGTTTTTGGACCATTTCCACGCAGAAAAACATGCCGCAAAAACGCATCATGTGCACATAGGATTACAGTTTTCCATGGAACTTTATTGAGCGCCAACTGTCACCTCTTATCTCAGAAATTGCAAAGTCTCTATCACTGAAGACAGATTTTATCCGTGAATTAAAAATTTTGAGAATGAAAGATCAGTCATAGAGGAGAAAGATGTGGATTTCCCTAATAAAATATATAATTTTTTATTTTCATATGTACTTTTAATTTATGAAAAAAATTAAATGAAGCAACAGTTATTCTTTAAGGTGGCAAAGGTGTTGTTAGGTCTTAAGTTACAAGTCTGCAGTGATTCAATGTGACTGCAGATTTGTGAGTCCTCACATAGTGCGTACTGTGCAGTGTCAAGATTCACCGATGCCAGCTACAAGAGTGGCAGGCACGTGACCACAAGTGTGTAACTTGCCTACATGTCATCACTTGCCAAGTAGACTGTGTCCAACCTCGCTTAATGCAAGTGTATTGAGTGAGGCTGAAAACTGTCTAGTAGGAATGTGTCCGGGAGTACATATTTGTGGTCACATGACTGCCCATTCCCCACACTGAAGAATCCTAACAGCACACAGTGCGCGTGATCTGAGGACTTACAAGTCTACATTCACTTCGAGTGACTTCAAACTTGTAGCCATACATTGGATTTGTCAATTCTGCCAATTCTGGTAAGACCATCCAACCATTTGATATGTATGGACACCTCCCGACTGTCCTTCAACAGATGATATTGGGATCAAATAGAGTGTGTAAGAGGTAATCAGGAGGAGTAGGTGATGGTTTAACAGGCGCTCAGCTGACAGCTATTTTGTGTATGGGCAAGCTTCTGTCAATCGATTGGCTGACAGCCATCTCAGCCGACTCTCCCATACCCTGGAAGCTAGTTCGGCCGAGCGCTCGAGTGCTCTCTATGAGAAAGCTGCTGGCTGATGCATTGGTCTGTGGTGTCTCTCCAGGAGAACAATGCGATCATCTTCCCCGATGATCAGTGGGCCTCCGCTCCTATATATTAGACTGACAAATGAACCCGTAGATATTGGTGAATTCGGCCAACATTAGTCTAATGTTAAGGGGAATTTTAACTCCTCAAGGACTCTGATATCTTTACCATGGAAACTTTTTTAGTTACCGGTAAGTTGCTTGCTTTGGATTTGGAGTAAGAAAAGTTCTACAGATGTGTAAAGACATTTTGTAGGAAACAATGGAGCAGATATGGCATTTTGATACTTCAGCTGGGCCCAAACTATCAGCTAAATGGACCTTTAAGATCATCTGTCTCTTTCCATAAATATGTAATTATTTAACGTGCTGTAAATGCCGCTGTTCTCCTGAATCTGCGTTGGGATTCTTACGTTCCTGCTCCTCTCCTGTCATTAGGTTTTGCTTATAAAAGCCATTGCCACCAAGTTCTTCAGTCTTTAAATATATTTCTAACAAAATTCCCCAGGCTGCTCCGTATATCTCCGCATATTTCAACCCTTTCACCCCAGAGCCTATTTTCACTACTGTACATGACTAGGCCATAATTTACAATTCTGACCAGTGTCATTTTATGAGGTAATAACTCTGGAACTCTTCAACGTTCACAGATTCTGAGATTTTTGTGATATATTGGACTTTGTGACAGTAGTAAATTTTTTTTTATATGACTTGAGTTAATTTGTGAAAATATTGACAATTTGGCAAAACTTTTTAACATTTTGCAATTTCAAACTTGTAATTCTTATGCCCCAAATCACATAAAATAGTTCACAAATAACATTTACCACGTCTTTTGCATATGCATAATCTTTGAAGCATAATTTTTTTTTGTTCCGAAGTTAGAAGGGTTGAAAGATGAACAGAAATTTCTAATTTTTCAAACAAAATTTACAAAACTATTTTTTTAGTGGCCACATTACATTTGAAGTGACTTTGGGGGTGCTATATGAAAGAAAATACCCAAAAGTGACACCATTCTAAAAACTTCACCCTTCAAAGTCCTCAAAACCACATTCAAGAAGATTATTAACCCTTCTGGTGTTTCACAGGAGTTAAAGCAATGTGGAAAGAAAAATTAACATTTTTTTTTCACAAAAAATCTAACTTATCCTCAAATTTTTATTTTCACAATGGTAACAGGAAAAAATGGACCCCAAAAATGTGTTGTGCAATTTCTTCTGACTATGCCAATACCCAATATGTAGGGGAAAACGACTGTTTGGGCGCATGGATATGGCTCGGAAGTGAATGAACACTGTTTGACTTTTTCAACGCAAAAATGACTGGACACTATGTCATATTTGGAGAGCCCTGATGTGCCTAGACAGTGAAAAAAATAAGTAACTCCATTTTGTAAACTAGACCCCTCAAGAATTTATCTAGATATGTTGTGAGCACCTCGAAGTTCATAACATAGAGCCGTGAAAAAAAATCCAATTTTTCCCACAAAAATGTTCTTTTAGCCCCTATTTTTTTTAATTTCACAAGGGTAACGGGAGAAAATGGACTCCAAAATTTCTTGTGAAATTTCTCCCGAGTATGCTGATACCTCATATGTGGGCGAAAACTACTGTTTGGGCACACATCAGGGTTCGGAAAGGAAAGAGTAACGTTTTGGAAAGCAGACATTGATGGAATGGTCTGCAGGTATCATGTTGCGTTTGGAGAGCCCCTGATGTGCCAAAATAGTGGAAACCTCCCATAAGTGTCTCAATTTTGAAAAATAGACCCCCCCAATAATGTATCTATATGTGTGATGAACACATTGAACACACAGGTGCTTCACAAAATTTTACGTGAAACTGTGAAAATGAAAACATAAATTTTTCCTGCAAAAATGTTGGTTTTGATCCAAATTTTTCATTTTCACAAGGGTAACAGGAAAAAATGGAACATACAATTTGTTGTGCAATTTCTCCGGAGTACAATGATACCCTATATGTTGTCGAAAATGAGTAGGCAAAGTGCAAAACTCACAAGGAAAGATGCGCCATATTGGTGTCACTGGGTTATCGAAACAGAGAGGAGCCAGGAGACGGCAGCATCTGATTGCTCCTACTCCTGCGCTGAAAGAAGTGTTTCACCTTTTTTTAAATGGTGTTAATGTCTTTTGGTAGAAAAGGTATTAATCGGCCATGTTGGGAGCTCTGGTAGTCTGAGCTTTCAGCTGAGCTCGGTTAGCCACTCCTATCCCCTATATAATCTTTGTCCTGATTGAAACACATAGTCAGAGCTAGCTTATGCTGCATGGCTTGGAGGAGAGGTGTTTTGGTGGTTACCGTACATAAGGAGGAGTTTGGAGGTGTTATCTGTGACTGCTGCGGGGTTTGTAAGTGTGATAATTCCCTTCCATCTTCTTACTTTTTCCCAACCTCCACTCCCCAGTGCATTCCTCTGTTATATGTGAGTGAATATTTGTATGCCTGGTATTTTCAGTTTCCCTTGTTTGTGTTGCCTTGTTCGTCAGGTTGGTATACTATGGGGGGTGGGGGAAGGGAACAAATGAAGGGCTGATTCAGGAGATAAGGCAAGGGTGAAGGCCCTGACATCTTCACCTTCAAAAGTATCCTGGGGAATAGGACATGCTAGGGCGCCCCCTAGGGACAGGGAAAGAGCACTTGGTCCCGAGTCAACCGACAGCTGAGTCGTGACAATTGGAGTGATGTAGTTTTAAAAACTACACCTTACAATGAATTAATTCAGGGGAGCAGTGACCATATTTACACCATGGGTGTGTCACATAATTTTATACTATTGAGCTGTGAAGAAGAAATAATTACATTCTTACCACAGAAATTTAGTTTTAGCCCCAGATTTTACATTTTCATAAGGGGAAATGGGTAAAAATGGCACCAAAATTTGTCACACAATTTCTGCTGAACATAGACTCGGGAGGGACGAAGCACTATTTCCCTCCAGGAGCACAGATTTTCCTAGAATAGTTTGTGAACTCCATGTTCAGAACCCTAAGCGTTAGAAGAGCAGAATACCATCCTAAAGTGACCCCATTTTGAAAATTAAACCCCTTTGGGAATTTATCAACAGGTGTAGTGATGATTTGACTCCATGTTTTTCTTTCCAGAAACCAGCAGCAGTGGTGTAAAAATTTCAAATCTGCTATTGTAGTGCCAGTACGTTGTAGTGCCAAGCTTGTTCTTCTGGAGACATGCACCCGTATATTAGCTGGGCTCTCATCGATATAAAAATGCCAAACATGTGGATGCTAATTGTGGTTTACGCACACTGTGGGGCTCAGAAAGGTAAGGGGCATTTGGATTTAGGAGTGCATAATTTGCTAAATTTCTTTTGGGGGCGAGGAGCCATAGTGCCTTTCCAGAGTCTTTGTGTTACCAGTAACGTAACAGCCCTTTATATTTCCATTAACAGATGACGGACCTGAGTGGGACTACCTTTATAGTGGATTGAGTTGAAGATTTTATTGGGAACATTTTACATAACACTTGGGATCACATTTATACTGCGCTCTACGCTGAACACTTACATCGGGGTTTCCATCTAAATCTCCAAATGATGTAAATTAGATGACACGCTCTGACAAGTCTATTCACTATAATGAGGCAGCAGAGTTACTCTGGACTCAGTCTGGCCTCTGTTCACTGTTGTCATTCTTTTCAGAAGTGCACAAAACTCAGGCAGACCTCACTTTTACGCACGCCTAAAAATATGAATGCCGTTGGATCATAGGCCAGACAACTTCCAAAGCGACTCCATCTGCCTCATTATAGGGAATTTTCCACAGGGGGTTTCGTGTTTATTTCTGTTAATGTTGTTGATTATAGCCTACAGCCAATGAAAACCCAAAAGTCATTATCTCATCAAATTAGAAACATTAGCAAAAAACACCTGCAAAGGCTTCCTAAACATTTAAAAAGGTCCCTTTCTTTTTCAGTAGGCTCCACAATGGTGGGGAAGACTGCTGACTTGACAGATGTTCAGGAGGCAGTCATTGACACACTCCACAAGGAGGTTAAGCCACAAATGGTCATTGCTAATGAGGCTGGCTGTCAACAGAGTGCTGTATCCAAGCGTATTAATGGAAAGTTCAGTGGAAGGAAAAGGTGTGGTAGAAAAATGTGCACAAGCAACCGGGATAACCACAGCCTTACAAGAATTGTTAAGAAAAGGCCATTCAAAAATTTGGGGGAGATTCACAAGGAGTGGATTGCTGCTGGAGTTATTGCTTCAAGAGCCACCACACACAGATGTATCCAGGACATGGGCTACAAGTGTCGCATTCCTTGTGTCAAGCCACTCATGACCAATAGACAACACCTGAAGCGTCTTACCTGGGCCAAGGAGAAAAGGAACTGGACTGTTCTCAGTGGTCCAAGGTGTTGTTTTCAGATGAAAGTAAATTTTGCATTTCATTTGGAAATCAAGGTCCCAGAGTCTGGAGGAGAGGTGGAGAGGCCACAATCCAAGCTGCTTGAGGTCTAGTGTGAAGTTTCCACAATCAGTGATGGTTTGGGGAGCCATGTCATCTGCTGGTGTAGGTCCACTGTTGTTATGTTTCGGTAGCTGAGGAGTGCAGGTAAAAAAGGCAATACACCAGAGCAGTTGGAATCTATGAGATTGCAGTACCCTGACTAACCACCACAACTAGAGGCAGCCGTGGAGCGTTCCTACGTTGGTCCTAGACGCCTCGTCACAGCCTGAGAAACTAACTACACCTAAAGATAGAAATAGGAAAGCTATCTGCCCCGGAGCAGAACCCCAAAGATAATAGAAAGCCCCCAAACATGTAATGGCGGTTAGACAAGAGGAAATACTGACACAGAAAGAAAATAGTATGAGCAAACGTTGGGGCCCAAACTATCTAAATAGAAAAGGACAGGAAGGGTACTTACTGCAATCCCAGAAAACCCTGAAAAAACACAACTCCACTAATTTCAAAATCACCTGAGATCACACGACCTCTACCACCTAAATTAGTTCTCTGGTGTAACAAAAACAGCAGCCACTGAAAAAACTGGAAAAAGCAAAAGTACAAAACACAGTGGCTGGACTAAACTGAGAGGGCAAAAGCCCCCGGAGGGGACCCAGAAGGCCCCCACAGAAGTGCAGGACAAAATGCAAAAATATAGCAAAAACACAAAATAAGAAATTGTCTTATCTGATAGCAGGAGATGCAGACACAACACAGCAGGCTACAAGGGAAACTGGAAAGAAGGATTCAGACCAGAACAATTGATCACCGGCAACCCTGATGGGAAAATGATTCCCTTAAATAAGACCAATCAGTAACACCTGATTCCCAATCCTCACTAGTACCGCTTGTAACCACCAGAGGGAGCCTCTGCTCAGAACTCATCTCAAACCCATTCACAACACACTGTGTTTTATGAAGACCAAAGTCAGCGCAGTCATCTACCAGGAAATTTTGGAGCACTTCATGCTTGCCTCTGCCGACAAGGTTTTTGGAGATGGAAATTTCATTCTCCACCACGATTTGGAACCCTTCCACACTGCCAAAACTACCAATACATGGTTTACAAACAACAGTATCACTGTGCTTGATTGGCCAGCAAACTTGCCTGACCTTAACCCCATAGAGATTCTATACGAAATTGTCAAGAGGAAGATGAGAGACACCAGACCCAAGAATGCAGACGAGCTGAAGGCTGCCATCAAAGCAACCTGGGCTTCCATAACCCCTCAGCAGTGCCACAGGCTGATCGCCTTCATGCCACGCCGCATTGATGCAGTAATTGATGCAAAAGGAGCCCCGACCAAGTATTGAGTGCATTTACTGAACATACATTTCAGTAGGACAACATTTCGGATTTTAAAATAATTTTTCAAGCTTTTGTTATAAAGTATTCTAATTTACTGAGATAATGACTTTTGTGTTTTCATTGGCTGTAAGCCATAATCATCAACATTAACAGAAATAAATACGTGAAATAGATCACTCTGTCTGTAATCACTCTATATAATATATGAGTTTTATTTTTTGTATTGAAGAACTGAAATAAATTAACTTTTTGATGATATTCTAATTTTGTGAGAAGCATTTGTACATACTTTTTTATGATGGGTTCTGAGCGCATCATCAAATGGTGAACGTCAAATCACATTGGCTCCACATCACCAGACGAACTAACGTCTTTCTTGTCTGTCGGCTGATTGGCAGCATATTTACAGGAATCTTTACATTCCTAGGATTCGCTTATTCATGATAATCATTCGGTGTAAATGCACCTCAGAAATTGGCCACAGACACAAAGACTTGCACTTATCCATGCTGACATTGATACCATTCATTAGGAAACCTAAGGGAATAATTTTCCAAATTAGCAAAGTTCTTTTCACTGTTGCAAATATCCACCCTGCATCATGTCCAAAAACTAATTATATGTTTAGGACCGCAGCAAATTTGAAAAGTAAAAAGAACAACTATAGTTCTAAGTAACGGAACAAATAGCCAGTTGTCAGAAATAATTGATTTAGGGCTAGAAGCGACAGTGTGATCAGCCAGTGTAAATGCGCCTAAGGCTATGTTCACACCAAATTTTTTTTTATGTGGATATTTCTGGCTAAAAAACCCATACTGAAAAAAGAAATATTCAGGAACTATTTTTTTTTTTTGGGGGGGGGGGCATTTTTTATGTTTCATTTGATACCGTAGTCAAATTTGGAGCAGTTCTTAAGTTACAGCATATAAATAAGAAACACAGCACCACATGCCCCTTGCAATTTTGTTTGCTTAAGCTACTAGGAGGCATTGGGCTCATGCAGAAGTCTGATTTTCATGTACGAGTGCTATCTGTGTTTTTCACGGATCTCACATGTATCTGTTATAGTCTATGGGGCCATTCATATTTTCGGTATTTTTCAGTGACCAAAAATCTCGGAAACATGTCCGATTTTGATCCAAGTGTTGGCTTTTCAAGCTCGGTTTGATTTTCCCGGATAGTGACATAGGAGACGGTGGAGGCTTTATTTAATCTCTCCACGTACGAGAAAAACGGATGACACTTGGAACAAACTCTAATCAAACTCTGATTAAATGAGGGCACGGTCTCCCTTTTCTTTGAGTTGGACATTATGTTTATATAGCTCCCCAATGTTTGAGTATCCATTAGTCAGTGTTGGTCCTGCTCGGCCCTTATTCACACTTGCATCATTTGACATATGGTAAGGCTTTAATGCTAGAGGATAGGACCATCCCAAATAGGGTCACCTTGACAGAGTGGGATGGATTTTACAGTTTTTTTTAATCAAAATTATGTTAACTAAGTACCTTATGTCATTTTTATGCACTATTGCTATTTATGTATTTCCGTATTTTTCGGACTATAAGACGCACTTTTTTCCTCCAAAAATTTGGAGGAATATAGGAGATGCGTCTTATAGTCTGGATATACCTGCTGTGGATGGGGAAGTGGGGGACGTCAGAGGAGGAGCAGCGGGTCACAGGAGCTGACTGCTGTGGCTAACACCTGTGCCTGCTGCTAAAGAGAAATGAATATTTGAATATTCACTGCTCCCCACACCCATAGAGCCACTCACCTCTATCCACTAAAGCCGGCACCGAGAGGTCGGAGGGACGATGGGCGTGAGGAGCAGTGAATATTTCTTTCACTTTAATAGCGTGCACAGTAGCAGCAGCTGCCGAGGAGATCACATGTGCCCGCTACTAAAGAGAATGAATATTCACTGCTCTCCACTACCCTGGGAGTGGAGAGCAGTGAATATTCATTCTCTTTAATATCGGGCAGTGTTAGCCGCAGCCTTCGGTTCCTGCAGCGGCTAAGTGATCACGTGTGTCCGCTATTAAGGAGAATGAATATTTACTTCTCCCCATGAATATGGGAGTGGAGAACAGTGAATTTTCATTCCCTTTAGTAGCAGGCACACGTGATCACCCAGCAGCTGCAGGAAGTTGGCGGCTGTGGCTACTGTGCCTGCTAATAAAGTGTAATGAATATTCACTGCTCTCCACTCCTATATTCTTTGGTGTGGGGAGAAGTGAGTACTCTGTTAGTTCTCCTCGGCTTGTAAAGGCACTGCTTACAAGTTGAAATCAGCTGCTGGCATCAGAACAGGATGCTGCGAGGGAGCACAGGGAAGATAAGTTGAATGGTTTATGTTTTTTTATGTTTTTCTGATGTGGACCATGCATAACAGGAAGGGGATGGGGCCATGCTTACCAGGATAGGGATGACGGGGCCATGTATACCAGGATGGGGATGAGGGGACCATGCATACCAGGATAGGGATGAGGGGGTCATACCAGGATAGGGATGAAGGGGCCATGCAGACAAGGATGGGGATGAGGGAGCCATGCATATCAGGATGGGCATGAGGGGACCATGTATACCAGGATGGTGATGAGGGGTTTATGTATAGTTGGATTGGGGACATATATATACCAGGATGGGGGATATTAGTACAGAATTAACCACATTTTTTATATATATATTTTTTTCTATTTTCCTCCTCCAAAACCTAGATGCGCCTTTATAGTACACTGCATTTTATAGTCGGAAAAATATGGTACTTAAGGATATTTGCTCATTTTGTTTCTATCTTTAACTTTGTTCAAAGTCTGATCAGAATAATCACTCAGTCCTTTTTTTTCATACGTTGAAAACTCGAACATATGAATGACCACTTATTCAAGGAGTAGTAGAAGTGTTGTTCATCTGGATTTTGGAGCAGAATTTGATCAAAAATGCATGGAAAAAATTCAGTGTGATTATTATACCTGAAGACCTTTTTCCTGGACAACATGGTGACTAGGGGAACCCTATTCTCAAGATCTGAGGTTGAACCCTCCATAATCAGAAACATATTATTTTATTTTTGGGATTTTAGGTTAACATCTGTAACTGTTGAAGGGTCTCTTGTAAAATACTTAAGATATGACTTTGAAATACAGTATGTATTGTACTGTCTATTGAGTTAAAGGGGTGGTCCCAAAATCAATTTGCCCCTAACTCCCTATGTATTAAATGCTGTTATCTAAACTATTTTCTAATATTCTTGCTTTAAAAATTATTTACCGTTCCCTAACTCCACTATTTAACAGCTATTGTATTTTTTTCTCCCAACTCCTGTGTGATGATGATTCGTTTGGGTGTCCCAGTGTATGCTTGGATACACAAACGAAGTGTCATCAGAACAGGAGGCAGAGGCGGCTGCGGTCACTGACGCAGTCACTGTCACAGCCTCTGCCCCCTCCCCAAATTGAAAAATTATCAGTGACGATTGTTTCAGGGGCAGTGCTGACATTCTGTGTCCCCCATGCACTGTCTCTCCTGTGTGCGCTCAGTTGTCGGCTTAGGTGAATAGTAATAAGCCAGGAACAGAGCGGTGTCATTATACCTGGTGATGCAGGAGACAAGCGTCGCCCTGTAAGTGATGTCACTGATGCCTTCTGGGTATGCTTGTAACTCTTTTACCTGTCCTTTTATGATCTCCTCTTAGCTAATTTATGACCACAGACCACATCAAAGTTGAATGTGCCGTAAAACAAAGAATCTGTAAAAGCCAAATGGTGCAACATTTTTAATGAAAACCAATTGCAAAAATTATTTTTAGCCTCAAATGAATAAAAAAAACATAAAATGATGTCCATTAAAGTTTCCAACATTTATCAGGTAGAATAATACTGCATGCCGTGCTATTCTTATCACCTAAAATGACAGAAACCTCAGATGAACTCCCGATGGATGCCGTCACCGTAGATGTGAACTGAGCCTAACATTGTCAGTCTGCATTTTGTAACCTGGCAGCAAAAAGAAACCCCCCCACGACAGTCTGTACAAATTTTTATCATTGTTCTTGTATACACTCATTCATCGCAGTGATACGCTTGGTTACTATAGCAACCACAGGATATAATACTTCCTTTCTTTTCAGGTCATAGGAAATAATATGGCCCAGGGTCCGCAGAAAATGAAAAAAATGACAAGTGGCTCAATAGATATTGCATTGATTAGATATCAAAACATGAATGATTTGCAATTTATGACAGGTTATTGCGACAAACTACAGATGTAGCAGAGTCGATTTGTCATTTGGCGCTTTAGGGATTCATAAGATGGAAAGCACAGATGACATATTGATCTTGACGAGTGGCGCCAAATTATGAACTTTGCTCTGCTTGATCTGACGAGCTTGTAAATGACTGCCAGGAAGAACTAACGGAGGGAAAACCTTCCGGGGCAGTGCATGATGGAGAAAGCAGCTTCTTCAGATCCAGTTTACTGAGATCCATCTGACTGACGCTGATAGTTCTCAACATTGGCAGGAACTGATGCTCGGAAAGTCTGTAGCAAATGTCAAACGTAACCCCTTCCCCAACGTGCGATTTTCCGTTTTTGCATTTTCTTTTTTTGCTTCCCTTCCTCCTAAAGCCATATTTTTTAATTTTTCCATTAATATAGCAGCATGAGGGCTTTTTTTTTTTTTGAACGACACCGTTGATTTTACCATATAGTGTACTGGAAAACGGGAAAAAAAATCCAAGTGAGATGTAATCGCAAAAAAAATGCAATTTCACAAATTTTTTTTTGTTTTTTTTATTTACCCTGTTCACTAAATGCTAAAACCTACCTGCCATTACGATTCTCCAGGTCATTACGAGTTCCCGGATATGAAACATGTTTAGGCTCTTTTTTATTTAAGCAGTGAAAAAAAATCCAAATTTTGTAAGAAAAAAAAAGTTGCCAGTTTTCGAGAACCGTAGCGTCTCCATTTTTTGAGATGTAGGGTTGGAAGAAGGCATATTTTTGCACACCGAGCTGACATTTTTATTGATACAATTTTGGGGTTGATACATGTTTTGATTTCCTGTTATTGCATTTTATTGCTATGTTGCGACGACCAAAAAAAACTAATTCTGGAGTTTTGATTTTTTTTTCTCATTACGCCGTTTACTGATCTAATTAATTCATTTTATATTTTGATAGATCGGACATTTCTGATTGTAGCGATACCAAATATGTGTATTTTTTTATCATTGTATTTTGAATGGGGCAGTAGGGTGGTGATTTGAGTTTTTATTTTTTGAAACATTTATTTTTTACATTTTATTTCCTCCAATAGTCTCCTCAGGATACTTAAAGCTGTGATTTTCTGATCGCCTGTGCTACACATAAAGCGGCATGTAAAAGTTTGGGTACCCCTAGTCAAAATTACTGTTATTGAGAACAGTTAAGCAAGTTGAAGATGAAATGATCTCTAAAAGGCCTAAAGTTAAAGAAAACACATTTCCTTTGTATTTTAGGCAAAATATATATATACCTATATAGTCATTTTTTACATTTTAAAAATTACAGAATGGAAAATTCAACAAATTCTTGATGCAAAAATAACACCATCTGTAAAAAAGCAGAAGTTAAAAAGAGGATGGCTTCTACAAATGGATAATGAACACATACAAATGAAAATCCACAATAGACGACCTCAAAAGGCGAAAGCTGAAGGTTTTTCAATGGCCCTCACAGTCCCCTGATCTGAAAATCATTGAAAATCTGTGGCAAGATCTCAAAATACCAGAGCATCAAGACGACCCAGGATTCTCATAGAACTGGAAAAATTTTCCAAGGAAGAATGGATGAAAATCCCTCAAACAAGAATTGAAAGGCTATGTGCATACATTGCGAATTTGTTGCATTTTCGCATCATTTTTTTCAGTTCAGAAATGCTATAAATCCGTAATGGATTATTAACGCAATGTTAACCAATGGCATTCCTGAATTGTTGTGCACATACTGCGGAAATATAAGTCCATATTTGCAGCGTTTTATTTTCTGCAGCATGTCAATTTTTTTGTGGATCTGCAGCATTTCTGCACCCATTGACTTCCATTAAGTCAGTCAAATCTGCAGCAAAACCGCAGGTGTAAAAAGGTTTGCGGATTTGCTGCCAAAAATGCTGCAGAAAAGGAAATGATGTCAGAAGGAGGAAGAGTGTGTGGGCGGAGAATATGTGTGGGGGCGGAGAATATGTGCATGTCTGTCTGCGGGTGTCTCTGTGTGTGTGGGCGGGTGTCTGCATGTGTGTGCGGCTGTGTGTGGTAACGCTACCGCCTGTACTGTCGGTTACAGCGCTGAGGGATCATGCTGGCAGATTTCAGGTGACCCCTCTGGCTATGTCTGCTATCACTGATAACAGTGATAGCGGGTGCCGCTGATGGGAGAGTACTATCATCTGCCGGTGCCTGTGCTCACAGTTAAAAAACAAAATGTAAAATTACTTACATATTCACATAAAAATAAAAATCCATTATACTCACCTCACACCAAATGCCCAACGCACTCGTCTCATAGAATAATGTAAAATAATATACCAACATATACTCCCTGTCTGCCATAGTCCAGGTAATCCGTGTGTCCCATGGCGATCTCACGTGTAGAACAGTCACATCGGAGATGTGACCACCACTCTACCCGGTCTCCGGTGATACAGGAGGTAATCCTCTGCAGTGTATCACTGCGCCACCGTGAGAGTTCACTGGAGTTGAAAGTTCTCCCACAGCAGTAGTGCTGTGAGTGAGAGCAGCGGAGCTGATGAACTCCGGTGAACTCTCACGACAGTGCAGTGATACACTGTGGGAGCGATTACCACCTGTCAGTGCATCACCAGAGGCTGGGTAGAGCAGTCACATCTCCCGATGTGACTGTTCTACACATGAGACCGTCATGGGACACTCGGTAAATGGACTTCGTCGGACAGAGAGTATTTGTTGGTTTATTATTTTATTTTTGTTGCAGGAGACGAGGGCGTCAAGGATTAGGCGTTAAGTAAGTATGGTAAATTAAGATTCAATAAAGGAGTCTGTGTGATTATTTCAGACTTTATTCTGGCTGTGTTTTTATTTACCATATAACTACAGGATTAGTAATGGATAGGTGTCTTATAAATTCCTCTCTATTAATAAGTGGGCTTGATGTCACCGGACAATACAAAGGTGACATCAACCCCACAAATATGAACCCCACTTGCCACCGCTACAGGGCAAGTGGGAAGAGCCACTTTTGGAGTGGCTGAGAGCTGATGTTTTTAGCCTGGGGGGTGCCAATATCCATTGCCCCTTCCCAGGCTATTAATATCAACCCGCAGATGTCTGCCTAGCCTATGCTGGTTCGATTTTATAGGGGGACCCATGTCAATTTTTTTCTGGGGTTCCCCTGTAAACTAGCCAGTAAAGGCTAAGCAAACATCTGTGACCTGATAGCCTAGGAGCCTTTATGGCTATTTGCACCTTCCCAGAAGATTAACCTCAGCCGTCAGCTTTCCCTCTGCTGGTTATGAAAATTATGCAGAAGCCCACGCAATTTTTTTCTTTAATTTTATTAAAAATAAACAGATATTGTGTTTCACGCAGATTTCGTGTGTGTCTGTCTGTCTTTATTTAACTCTTTACGTACCATTTTATTAATGAGGGTATCTGGCTGACACCTGTTCATTAATAAACCTCGGGCTTGGTGTTACACACACAGACACACACATATATATATATATATATTATATATATATATATATTATTCACTTATATTTGTTTTGTGTGTGTAAACATTAACACATCCTAGATCTAAATGAATGAAATATTATCATTGAATACTTTGTTGTATACACAGTTGAATGTGCTGTCAACATAATCACACAAAAATCATCAATGGAAATCAAATTTTTGAACCAATGGAGGCCTGGATTTGGAGAGACCCCCAAAATGAAAGTGGAAATAAGTCAAAGAGAAAATCAAAACAAGACAAAATTAAAGTGGAAACAAGTCAAAATGATGCTCAGAATTGTGTGTGGCCTCCACATGTCTGTATAACCTCCCTACAATGCCTGGGCATGCTCCTGATGAGGTTGCAGATGTTCTTCTGAGGGATCTCCTCCCAGACCTGGACTAAAGCATCCGTCAACTCCTGGACAGTCTGTGGTGCAACGTGACGTTGGTGGATGGAGCGAGACATGCTGTCCCAGATGTGCTCAATAGGATTCAGGTCTGGGGAATGGACAGGCCAGTCCATAGCTTCAATGCCTTCATCTTGCAGGAAGTGCTGACACACTCCAGCCACATGAGGTCTGGTATTGTCCTGCATTAGGAGGAACCCAGGGCCAACCGCACCAGCATATGGTCTCAGAAGGGTCTGAAGATCTCATCTCGGTACCTAATGGCAGTCAGGCTACCTCTGGCGAGCACATGGAGGGCTGCGTGGCTCTCCAAAGAAATGCCACCCCACACCATTGCTGACCCACTGCCAAACCGGTCATGCTGAAGGATGTTGCAGGCAGCAGATTGCTCTCCACGGCGTCTCCAGACTCTGTCACATCTGTCACATGTGCTGAGTGTGAACCTGCTGCCTGCAACATCCTTCACCATGACCGTTTTGGCAGTGGGTCAGCAATGGTGTGGGGTGGCATTTCTTTGTAGTCAGTGCATCCTGGGGGTCATTAGAGGAGGGCCCTTGGAGAATAATGTACATACGTAGTCTGGGTAACTGTTATCTGCGAGGGATCACTAATGGGGGCACATTAGAGATCGAGTTACAACGTTATAAAAAAGTACATCAGTGCAGTATTTAGGTTTGGTCACTAGATGGGGGCAGTCAGCACATCCATTCAGTTAGGGACAGTAGTTAGGGACTTGTTGCTAGGGAAGGATTGCCTCCTAGCGGGAATCTGACAGGAAGCCCTCCTCGTAGCGGAGGACATTCGGGGGTGGACCGTGCTAGTGTGAGGACGTCCACGTTCCTGGGCCCTAAGCATAGGGTAGGGAGTATAGGGAACCAGCAACCCCTGAAGAAGCTGGTGAAGAATAGACCACGGTGGTGTGGACCCAGAGAGAGTGGGTTTACGCAGCAGGAGTCCAGTGGAAGAGCCACTGTGAGAATGCTCAGCAGAGGAGGTTGTGCTGAAGCGTGGAAGTGAGTGGGCCATTAGAAGTATCTGGGCAGGATAACCAGAGAAAAGGTGGATGACCTAGTAAACGTGTCTTTCTTATGCTGGATTGAAGTGTCTCCAGGGGAAGCAGTTGAAGTGCCGCTTTCACCGGGCTCCTTGTCCCGTCAATACTTATTGGTCCATTCTTGTGTGGCAGCGGAGAAGACGCAGCCTTGTGAAGAATGTATTGCTTGTATCGTGTAAGAGATACTTATGGTGTCTTGGATGTGCTGTGCATGGAAGAAAATAAAGCAGAACTGTTTGACGTGATTTTGGACTCTGACCAGGGGCGTAACTAGGAACGGCAGGGCCCCACAGCAAACTTCAGAATGGGGCCCCCCCGCCCTCCCGCACGCGCGTTGCCAATCCCGGTCTACCCAAGTTGTGTTAAGAAAGATACCGTTATTATCCAAAATTAGAGGTTTTTGGACTAATGATAGTGAAATAACAGAAAAGAACCAACTCCCAGGAAGCAACTGAGGTAGTGACGAAGGTAGGCTTTCTCCAGAGTAAATGTGTGAAGAAACTTGTAATCCAGCCTGCAAATTGCTTTCAAAACAGATGATTTATTCAGTAGAACAACAGTCCGGTATACAGAATAATCTAAGATTGTTCTGTATACCGTACTTTTGTTCTACTGAATAAATCATCAATTTTGAAAGCAATTTATGGGCTAGATTACAAATTTCTTCTTCACAAGAATAATGCAACATAATTACCTTATTCAGCAGTTTCCTGGGACCCAAGGCCCCTGATGGGGCCTGCAGTTTTCTTTAGACCTAGGCCCCTAATGGGGCCTGCTGCTTCCTTTGGACCTAGGCCCCTAATGGGGCCTGCTGTTTCCTAGGGCCCCATTAGGGGCCTGCTGCTTCCTGGGGCCTTTAATGTGGCCTGCTGTGTCCTGGGCCTGAGGCCCCTGATACACTCACACCTCCCCCCTCCGCTCTCCCCCCTCTCCTCAAGTGCCGGGACGGGAAGTTGCGGCTGCCGCGTCCCTGTAAAAGAGAGTCAGACTCAGCAAGCATACTTACCAATCTGCCAATCCTCAGGTGACTGCGTCCTCCAGCTCTTCTGCTCCGCGCGCCGCTCCGTCCTCCACGCTCCGACGTCCACCACGCCAGCCTTACATGTGACGTGAGAACCCGCGCACGCCCCACGTCACATGACGCTGAAGTGCCGAACTGCTCGGGGCCCGTCCCACCTCCTCTCATAGCGGCGCCGGAGGTGGCGGCGGGCCCCATATCAGACTCACACCACCGGCAGCTTGCATGGGCGTACCCAGGATCAAAACTAGGGGGGAGCAAGCCAATGTCGCATTTTATACAGGTTACATCATATACACTGTACATTATCCTGCATATTAGGTATGGAGCATTAGAACTGTTCTATATTGTATAATACAGCAGTGTATGCGACACTACGCTGTATATACCATATATTATACATGGCACACTCACCTCTATACAAAGAATAAGAGGCATTATAACCTGTATATGAAAAGTATAATACAGCAGTGTATATACACTCTATATACCGCACACGATGTGTATGACCTGTATACACCATATACTACACTCTATATACCGCACACGATGTGTATGACCTGTATACACCATATACTACACTCTATATACCGCACACGATGTGTATGACCTGTATACACCATATACTACACTCTTATTTTGAAGTAAAAAAAATAAAAAGAAACAGGAACAAATACAATACTTAAAATAAAGAACAAGTAAAGTTAAAAATCAACAAACTTACTGGTATTTCAATGGGAACTATGGGCCTGCTTTTGGCTAATGAGATGGTCAATGTTCGGTTCCATATTTGTCACAAGTGAAGCAATTTTTCTCTTTCTTGATATCATTATATCCTAGGGATTCCAAATCGCTATTAGTAAAATACCAATATATATACAGCGCTACAAAAACAATATACCAGCAATAAAACTAACCCACACAGAGACATACAGCCTGCACTGCCCATCACTGCAGCCTTGCCAATCCATATCATTTCATCCTCATCAGTGCACATATTGGCGCAACTCCGCTTTTTCTGCCCCATATGATCCCCCCATCCTGCCCCATCTGTCTCCATCATATCCATCCTGCCCCATCTGTCTCCAATCCTGCCCCCAGTGTCTCAAATCCTGCCCCCAGTGTCTCCAGTCATGCCCCTAGTGTCTCCAGTCATGCCCCGTGTCTCCAGTCATGCCCCGTATCTCCATTCTGCCCCCTGTGTCTCGCATTCTGCCCCGTGTCCAGCATTCTGCCCAGTGTCCAGCATTCTGCCCCATGTCCAGCATTCTGCCCCGTGTCCAGCATTCTGCCCAGTGTCCAGCATTCTGCCCCATGTCCAGCATTCTGCCCCGTGTCCAGCATTCTGCCCCATGTCCAGCATTCTGCCCCCTGTGTCTCGCATTCTGACCCTTGTCCAGCATTCTGCCCCCCGTGTCCAGCATTCTGCCATCGTGTCCAGCATTCTGCCACTGTGTCCAGCATTCTGGCCCCCAGGGCCAGCATTCTGCCCCCAGTGTCCAGCATTCTGCCCTCCGTGTCCAGCATTCTGCCCCCGTGTCCAGCATTCTGCCCCCCGTGTCCAGCATTCTGCCCCCGTGTCCAGCATTCTGCCCCATGTCCAGCATTCTGCCCCCCGTGTCCAGCATTCTGCCCTCCGTGTCCAAGCATTCTGCCCCCCAGTGTCCAGCATTCTGCCCCCTGTGTCCAGCATTCTGCCCCCGTGTACAGCATTCTGCCCCCCCGTGTCCAGCATTCTGCCCCAGTGTCCACATTCTGCCCTGTGTCCAGCATTCTGTCCCCCGTGTCCAGCATTCTGTCCCCCCGTGTCCAGCATTCTGTCCCAATGTCCAGCATTCTGTCCCCCCCGTGTCCAGCATTCTGCCCCCGTGTCCAGCATTCTGCCCCCCTGTGTCCAGCATTCTGCCTCCCGTGTCCAGCATTCTGCCCCGTGTCCAGCATTCTGTCCCCCCGTGTCCAGCATTCTGTCCCCCCGTGTCCAGCATTCTGCCCCCCCGTGTCCAGCATTCTGCCCCCCCGTGTCCAGCATTCTGCCCCCGTGTCCAGCATTCTGCCCCCCGTGTCCACATTCTGTCCCAATGTCCAGCATTCTGCCCCCGTGTCCAGCATTCTGCCCCCCGTGTCCAGCATTCTGCCCCCCCGTGTCCAGCATTCTGCCCCCCGTGTCCAGCATTCTGCCCCCGGTCCAGCATTCTGCCCCCCGTGTCCAGCATTCTGCCCCCGTGTCCAGCATTCTGCCCCGTGTCCAGCATTCTGCCCCCTCGTGTCCAGCATTCTGCCCCCCGTGTCCAGCATTCTCCCCATGTCCAGCATTCTGCCCCCCGTGTCCAGCATTCTGCCCCCCGTGTCCAGCATTCTGTCCCAATGTCCAGCATTCTGCCCCCCGTGTCCAGCATTCTGTCCCAATGTCCAGCATTCTGCCCCCAGCGTGTCCAGCATTCTGCCCCCCGTGTCCAGCATTCTCCCCATGTCCAGAATTCTGTCCCCCCGTGTCCAGCATTCTGTCCCCCCGTGTCCAGCATTCTGCCCCCCGTGTCCAGCATTCTGCCCCCCCATGTCCGCATTCTGTCCCAATGTCCAGATTCTGCCCCCCCGTGTCCAGCATTCTGCCCCCCGTGTCCAGCATTCTGCCCCCCCGTGTCTAGCATTCTGCCCCCCCGTGTCCAGAATTATGTCCCCCCGTGTCCAGCATTCTGTCCCCCCGTGTCCAGCATTCTGCCCCCCCGTGTCCAGCATTCTGTCCCATGTCCAGCATTCTGCCCCCCGTGTCCAGCATTCTGCCCCCCCGTGTCCAGCATTCTGTCCCAATGTCCGCATTCTGCCCCCCCGTGTCCAGCATTCTGCCCCCCGTGTCCAGCATTCTGCCCCCCGTGTCCAGCATTCTGCCCCCCCGTGTCCAGCATTCTACCCCAATGTCCAGCATTCTGCCCCCCCGTGTCCAGCATTCTGCCCCCCCGTGTCCAGCATTCTGTCCCAATGTCCAGCATTATGCCCCCGTGTCCAGCATTCTGCCCCCCCGTGTCCAGCATTCTGCCCCCCCGTGCCCAGCATTCTGTCCCAATGTCCAGCATTCTGCCCCCCCGTGTCCAGCATTCTGCCCCCCCGTGCCCAGCATTCTGTCCCAATGTCCAGCATTCTGCCCCCCCGTGTCCAGCATTCTGCCCCCCATGTCCAGCATTCTGCCCCCCCATGTCCAGCATTCTGCCCCCCCATGTCCAGCATTCTGCCCCCCCGTGTCCAGCATTCTGCCCCCCCATGTCCAGCATTCTGCCCCCCCCGTGTCCAGCATTCTGTCCCAATGTCCAGCATTCTGCCCCCCCGTGTCCAGCATTCTGTCCCAATGTCCAGCATTCTGCCCCCCCGTGTCCAGCATTCTGCCCCCCATGTCCAGCATTCTGCCCCTCCGTGTCCAGCATTCTGCCCCCCATGTCCAGCATTCTGCCCCCCCATGTCCAGCATTCTGCCCCCCCCCCGTGTCCAGCATTCTGTCCCAATGTCCAGCATTCTGCCCCCCCGTGTCCAGCATTCTGCCCCCCGTGTCCAGCATTCTGCCCCCCGTGTCCAGCATTCTGCCCCCCATGTCCAGCATTCTGTCCCAATGTCCAGCATTCTGCCCCCCCGTGTCCAGCATTCTGCCCCCCCATGTCCAGCATTCTGTCCCAATGTCCAGCATTCTGCCCCCCCGTGTCCAGCATTCTTCCCCCCCGTGTCCAGCATTCTGCCCCCCCATGTCCAGCATTCTGCCCCGTGTCCAGCATTCTGCTCCCCCATGTCCAGCATTCTGCCCCCCCATGTCCAGCATTCTGCCCCCCCATGTCCAGCATTCTGCCCCCGTGTCCAGCATTCTGCCCCCCCGTGTCCAGCATTCTGCCCCCCCGTGTCCAGCATTCTGCCCCCGTGTCCAGCATTCTGCCCCCCCCATGTCCAGCATTCTGCCCCCCCCATGTCCAGCATTCTGCCCCCCCGTGTCCAGCATTCTGCCCCCCCGTGTCCAGCATTCTGCCCCCCCGTGTCCAGCATTCTGCCCCCGTGTCCAGCATTCTGCCCCCCCGTGTCCAGCATTCTGCCCCCCCGTGTCCAGCATTCTGCCCCCCCCATGTCCAGCATTCTGCCCCCCCCATGTCCAGCATTCTGCCCCCCCCGTGTCCAGCATTCTGCCCCCCCATGTCCAGCATTCTGCCCCCCCCGTGTCCAGCATTCTGCCCCCCCGTGTCCAGCATTCTGCCCCCGTGTCCAGCATTCTGCCCCCCGTGTCCAGCATTCTGTCCCCCGTGTCCAGCATTCTGCCCCCCCCCGTGTCCAGCATTCTGCCCCCCCGTGTCCAGCATTCTGCCCCCCGTGTCCAGCATTCTGCCCCCCCGTGTCCAGCATTCTGCCCCCGTGTCCAGCATTCTGCCCCCCCATGTCCAGCATTCTGCCCCCCCCGTGTCCAGCATTCTGCCCCCCGTGTCCAGCATTCTGCCCCCCGTGTCCAGCATTCTGCCCCCGTGTCCAGCATTCTGCCCCCCCGTGTCCAGCATTCTGCCCCCGTGTCCAGCATTCTGCCCCCCCGTGTCCAGCATTCTGCCCCCCCGTGTCCAGCATTCTGCCCCCGTGTCCAGCATTCTGCCCCCGTGTCCAGCATTCTGCCCCCCCCGTGTCCAGCATTCTGCCCCCCCGTGTCCAGCATTCTGCCCCCGTGTCCAGCATTCTGCCCCCCCCCCGTGTCCAGCATTCTGCCCCCCCGTGTCCAGCATTCTGCCCCCCGTGTCCAGCATTCTGCCCCCCCCCCGTGTCCAGCATTCTGCCCCCCCCGTGTCCAGCATTCTGCCCCCCCCGTGTCCAGCATTCTGCCCCCCCCCGTGTCCAGCATTCTGCCCCCCCCCGTGTCCAGCATTCTGCCCCCGTGTCCAGCATTCTGCCCCCCCCCGTGTCCAGCATTCTGCCCCCCCCCGTGTCCAGCATTCTGCCCCCGTGTCCAGCATTCTGCCCCCCCCCCGTGTCCAGCATTCTGCCCCCCCCCGTGTCCAGCATTCTGCCCCCCCCGTGTCCAGCATTCTGCCCCCCCGTGTCCAGCATTCTGCCCCCGTGTCCAGCATTCTGCCCCCGTGTCCAGCATTCTGCCCCCCCCGTGTCCAGCATTCTGCCCCCCCGTGTCCAGCATTCTGCCCCCGTGTCCAGCATTCTGCCCCCCCCCCGTGTCCAGCATTCTGCCCCCATGTCTCACAGTCTGCCCCGGGCCCCCAGGATCGCCGCTCTCAATAAAAAAAAACAAAAAAAAACAAGTTCTTCTTACCTGGCCGCGCTCCTGCGGTGAAACTCCCTCCATGCAGCTGAAGCGTGCACTCGCTGGCGACTGACAGTATATATAGCATATATATACAGTATATATAGCTATATATCTATCTATATATATATATATATATATCTATATCATCTTCTCACCTGTGTCTTGCCTCTCTTGTGTTTTCTGTCTTCTTTCATCTTTTCTCTCTCCCACTCTTGTTTTTCTTTCCTTTTTGCCTCCTTCTCCCTGCTTGTCTGTGGCTCCACCCCCGACATTTAGCCCCGCCCCTCCATGGCTCTCCACAGTCTGAGAGCTGTGACGCTGCTGGAGGGGAGGGATCCGATGCTCTGCTGCTGACTACAGGTGCGGGGGTAGGGCGGTGAGTGGTGTCACAGCGTGTGTGACTGCGCCCCTGCTACACTGCAGCCGGCAACTCTCTCAGAGTACGGTACGCCCATGGCAGCTTGCGGAACTACCGTGGTGGTAGGTGAAGCAGCTGCAGCAGGGACGGGCCCCCTTCTAGCCCGGGCCCTGTGGCAGCTGCTTCCACGATAGTTCCGCCCCTGACTCTGACTCTAATTGATCTGTACGCTCCCTCACAGGAGGAGAACACCTTCCCGCCATAGACATGACAGAGGTAAAACATCACATAGCTTCCAGTACATCGGCCCCGCGGCCGTCCCTTTACATATGGACAGCCCTATAAGAAGTCTAAGACACACACTTACTACCCTACTCTTTACCCTTCAATAACCCAGTCCACCCCAGCTGTCTCTTCTTTTTTTCATGGGGGCTTTTTTAGACTTCCTAAGCATCTAAATAATATGAGAGTGTGGTGACCATTTGGACTGGAGGGTTGCTTCATACAGGTGCCCAGGAAGTGTTTTCATGCATGTGGGCTGTTTTAGGCCTGCAGTGAGTCTGGTCCAGACCTATAGCTACTCAGCCTTGCAGTAGGGAAGCATTTGAAGGTCCTGGAGTCCAAAGAGCTGCAATGAATGTCTAAATAATGACTTATATGAATGACATGTGACGTAACAAATGGGCTAAACGTCTGCTCACATGAAGTCTTTTACGTGGATTTTTTTTTAATCTGAAACATTTCCATAATAAAAACACTGCTTCAAAAATCAAAGTTTTTGGGTGAATTGTTTTACTCCTGTTTTTACCGCCTCAATTGATTCAGCAGACAAATTTAGATCATTTTTGTAAAGCAGAAACACCAAAGAATTGACATATTCCTTCTTTTTCCACGTATAAAAAAAAATACCAAGAAAACTACAGCGCCATATACAGGATGGGTGTGTTTTCCCACAGAAATTAATAGGACACTTATTCAAAGATATAGTTTTTTCATGATTTCATGATATTGGGGTAGGATCTGCTCCAAAATCCTTGCAAAAAAAAAAAATCTACAGTATGTGAACATACAATTGCGCTCTGTGTGCATTTTTCAAAACAATTCACTTTGAAATTTTAGATAATTGGCAAAGAATTAAAGCGTATATAGATAGATAATTCACACTACCATATTCCAGGCAATGAAAGAGTTAACCGACGAGAGTCCATCCCTCTACACACAAGGTACAAACAGCCAACATCATCTCCACTCCACGGTACATAAAAAGCCACAACCTATCCGCAAATAGCCCCGTCAGCTACTACATCCAAGAACAAAAAACATCAAATGTGCGTTCTTGTTGCACAAATTGACTTCTCAATTATACAAATCCCATTACACGGTCTCTTTTCTCCTTAATTCAATGAATTACGCTCATTTCTTCCATGCCTTCCTATGTACGGTGTAAATCCTACAGGTGCCTCCTGAAGGCACGCATGGAGTGGTCATGGTATGTAGAAATAATTTGCTTGGGTGACAACATCGTGGTCTGTAGATTAATTCTGAAATATTGGGTAGATTATGAGATGGTATATCTTTTAACATTTATAGTGAACCACCCTTTAACGGCTCCGATTAGAGAGTACTAGACGTTCTCTAATGTTGAAGAATGGATAGTATTGTGGCATCTCCAGTCATAAGACGCCTGTTGCCTACCTGCTGCAGATGATCTTGGTACCTCTTCATCCTGTTGCTCGGGGCTTTCCCGGTCTCTGCTTCGCTCTGTCAGATTCTGCGCCCACAGCTGGGAGATGCGAGGCCAGCTTGCTGGAAAGATGTTCCTCTTCGCCTCCTCTCCCTGCTCCTCTCTTGCTGTATCTCTCACACTCAGGTGATTGGCACAGAATGGGATGAGCTTGTTCTGCTGTTAACCCCTCTTGTAAGACTGACGCTAAAAGGAAAAATGATAAAAGCCTGTGCCGAGAGCGTGTACTAGGAAGACACACTTAAAGGTTAATCGGCTTCTTGTGAAATCAACCATAAATGTGGTCCTGGCATGAATGGAATAAATTGGGCACAGGGACTGATGTGAGTGATGACAAACGATCTGTGTACGACGCTGTGGAATATGTGGGAGCTATGATAAAAAATGCCGTGTCATTTGACAGCCGTTGAGAGGGAATAGGATTGCTCATTTACCAATACTGAAAGCAATATGAGAAAAGAATAATAAAAGTTAAGGTCATGAAATTAAAAGAATAAAGAGTTTCTATAGTAGAGGGAAAAAGTGCACATCAGGAATTAATAATAATAATAATAATCTTTATTATATAGCGCCAACATATTCTGCAGCGCTTTACAGTTTAACAGTTTCAAAACACAAGTCATAAGTAACAACGTTAACAATACAATAATTAAAGCAAAATAAGATGCGATGACCCTGCTCGTGAGAGCTTACAATCTACAATGAGGGGGGAGATACAAAGTACAGGTGTGTATATACAATGGTGTATTTACAATGATGGTCCAGCCATCTTGAGGGAGGGAGTGAGGGAGGGATGGATGGAGATAGTGAATGGGCTACACACGCACACTTACACATAGAATGACTTTGATTAGTGAACGTGATAGGCCGCTCTGAAGTAATGTGTTTTGAGGGAGCGCCTGAAACCATGCAAATTGTGGATAGTCCTAATTTCTTGGGGTAGAGCATTCCAGGGGATTGGCGCAGCGGGGGAGAAGTCTTGGAATCGGGAGTGGGAGGTACGGATTAGTGCAGAGGTTAGTCGAAAGTCATTTGCAGAGCGCAGCAGTCGGTTAAACCGATGGATAGAAATGAGGGAGGAGATGTAGGGGGGTGCTGCACTGTGGAGAGCTTTGTGGGTGAGAAAAATTACTTTGAATTGGATCCTATAATGAATGGGCAGCCAATGTAAGGACTGGCGAAGAGCGGACGCGTCCGAGTATCGATTAGCCAGATGGATGACCCTGGCTGCTGCATTCAGTATGGACTGGAGAGGGGATAGTCGAGTAACGGGGAGTAATAGAGCGTTGCAGTAGTCCAGGCGGGAGTGGATCAATGCTACAGTGAGGGTTTTTGTTGCTTTCATGGTGAGAAAAGGGCGGATTCTAGAGATGTTCTTTAGGTGTAGGCTGCAAGAGCGGGCAAGAGATTGTATATGGGAGGTGAAGGAGAGATTGGTGTCAAAAATAACCCCCAGACAGCGAGCCTGCAGCCTGGGTGTTATTATGGTGCCACCCACAGAGAGGGAAATGTCAAATTTAGGGAGGTTAGTAGACGGCGGGAGCAGAAGAAGTTCAGTTTTGGAGAGGTTGAGTTTCAGATAGAGAGCGGACATGATGTTGGAGACTGTGGACAGACAGTCGGTGGCGTTCTGTAGTACAGTGGGGGTAAAGTCGGGGGATGACGTGTATAGTTGTGTGTCATCAGCATAAAGATGGTACTGAAAGCCAAATCTGCTGATGGTCTGTCCAATTGGGGCTGTGTAGAGAGAGAAGAGAAGGGGGCCAAGGACTGAGCCCTGAGGTACCCCGACAGCGAGAGGAAAAGGAGATGACGTTGAGCCAGAGAACAAAACACTGAAGGAGCGGTCAGAAAGATAGGAAGAGAACCAGGAGAGAGCAGTGTCCTTAATGCCTAGTGACTGGAGCCTAGAGAGTAGTAGATGGTGGTCAACCATGTCGAAAGCTGCAGAGAGGTCGAGAAGAATGAGCAGAAAGTGGTCACCGTTACGTTTTGCTGTCAGAAGGTCATTGGTCACTTTGATGAGTGCAGTTTCAGTTGAATGAAGGGGGCGGAAACTGGACTGTGAAGGGTCTAGGAGGGAGTGAGTGGAGAGGTAGTGGGTAAGGCGGGAGTAGACTAGGCGCTCCAAAAGTTTAGAGATGAAAGGGAGAATGGAGACTGGTCTGTACTTGTTTGTGCAGGAAGGGTCGAGAGCGGGTTTTTTTAGTAATGGAGTAATGATGGAGTGTTTGACGGAGGATGGGAAAATGCCAGAGGAGAGTGAGAGATTAAAGATTGTAGTTAGGTGAGTTGTGACAACTGGAGAGAGATTGGAGGAGATGTGAGGGCATGGGGTCCGTAGTGCATGTGGTCGGATGAGAGGAAGAGAGGAGTCTGGAGACTTCGTCTTCTGTAATGGGATCAAATGTGGAAAGTGAGCCAGGGGAAATGCAGGGAGGGATGGGAGTCAAAGCACTTGGTGGTTGAGAGCAGATTTCCTGATGGATAATATCTATTATTTCTATAAAGTGGGAGGCCAGGTCATCAGCACAAATGTCTGTGACAGGGGCTTGTGCTTTTGGCCTGAGAAGGGAGTGAAAAGTGTTAAAAAGTTTCTTGGGGTTGTTGGCTAGTGAGGAGATTAGGGTGGTGAAGTAGGTCTGTTTGGTGAGTTGAAGGACAGGTTTATAAGTTCTTAACATGAATTGCAGTCAGAATTCTTTCCTATACTTTTCTATCTAGACAGAATTGGGCTCCAGCGTTTGCTCATTCTATTTTCTGTCTGTCTTCGTATTTTCTTCTTGTCTAACCGCCATTACATGTTTGGGGGCTTCCTATTTCTTTGGGGGTTCTGCTACGGGGCAGTTAGCTTTCATCTTTCTGCCTTTAGGTGTAGCTATCTCTCCTGCTGTGACGAGGCATCTAGGATCACCGTAGGTACGCTCCACGGCTACTTCTAGTGTTGCGGTTAGTTTAGGGTTCTGCAACCCTGTAGTTTCCAGCCTCTCTGGTGTATTGCTACTTTGGCTATTTTTGCTATTTCTCCTCAGCTACCGAAACATAACAGTTGAGTTTGCGTTGTGAGCCAGGGCTGTTTTACTGTGTGTTTGGAAGTTGTGAGGGTGAGTGGCGCTACTTGGTAAATGGTGCTTCTAAGAGTGTCATTGTAGTGATGAACAGCCAGATCAGGACAAGAAAAAGAGGAGATTAGGGACAGTGATGAGTGTAGGGAGTCTGAAAGTGTCTGAGGGTTAATGACTTGTAGATTTCTGAATGTGAGGTAGGTAGCAGTGCGCTGGGGTGGTCGAGGATTTGTGAGCATGAAGGAGAGAATGTTGTGGTCAGAGAGTGGAAGCGGTGAGTTATTTAGGTGGGAGACTGAACAGAGCCGGACAAAGACCAGGTCAAAGGTGTTACCGTCCTTGTGTGTCTCAGAGGTTGAAAGCCGTGAGAGGCCTAGAGAAGTGGTTAGTGATAGAAGCTGAGATGAAGGTGTGGAAGTAGGGCTGTCAATGGGGATGTTGAAGTCTCCAAGGATAAGGGTTGGTAGTTCTGAGGACATGAAGTGTGGCAGCCAGGCTGAGAAGTGGTCAAGGAACTGGGTGGGTGAGCCTGGGGGCCGATATATGACCGCTACTCTGAGGGAGAGGGGACGGAAGAGCCTGATGGTGTGGACCTCAAAAGAAGGGAATGAGAATGATGGAATTGGGGGGATGACCTGGAAAGTGCATTGTGGGGACAGGAGTATGCCGACTCCACCTCCATGTCTATTTGTGGGTCTCTGGGAATGGGAACACTGTAAGCCACCATAGGATATGGCAGCAGGGGAGACAGTGTCAGAATCCTGAATCCAAGTTTCAGTGAGGGCCAACAGATTAAGAGAGTTGTTCAGAAAGTAGTTGTGCAGGAAGGGAAGCTTGTTACATGCAGACCATGGATTTCAGAGGGCACAATTAAAAGAAGGAGTTGAGGGAGTGCAAGTAATAGTAATAAGATTATTATGGTTTCGATATGAGGTAGGGTAGGGGTTGAGGTTGGGGGATGGTGGACCAGGGTTGGGGGAGATGTCCCCTGAAATCAGTAGGAGTAGGAAGATAAAGAGCAAGTAGTTGTTGGAATTGTAAGTAGGTTTTTTCTGCGATGTGTTTGGGCAAGATGGGCTGAGGTTTTTCAGGAAGGTAAGGAGTGCATGGGAGCTGTACATGGGAGAGGGAAGTATAGAGGGGCTGATGTGTATGAGTCGTGATGGAGGGGGGATGGGGCGGTGAATGTGGATGGCAAGGGAACACAGGAGGATAGAGATAAAGCACATGGTGAAAAGGGAAAGCAAAGTGTGGGTAACCTGATTCCTGCCCTGATTAACTGCCATGGATAACTGCCGTTCACATGATGCTTAGCTTCTGTGATGCTTTGCTTTATGGGATGCGTGCGCCCCACACTGCGTGCGCCCCTTAGAATGCTACTAAATATATAGCCCACACTACAGGGACAGGAGAGAGGGATTGTGGGAGCTAGTTTGGGATAATTTGGCAGCTGGGGCCAGCACACCAGGGGGTGGTTAGATGATCAAAGGCACTAGACCTGGCTACATCTATATGCTATAGCACCTTCCACCTGATAAGATCTGGAGAGGCCTCAGTCACAGATATAACACAGTAAGTATTAAATACAGTGCAACAAATTAATTATACCAAAGCTTTAGCAGGCACATTGAAATATGTAGCAAAATGGTAAAGCAGCAGATGACAGCAAGCAGAAGTATGGAGTTGTACCATTAGGATATATTGCAGCAGGAAAGACAGCCAGCAGAGGTGGGGATTGCACCATTCAGCTGCTTGCTAGTAATGAATGGAGTGCGTACCATTAGGAATTACCTACTATACTACAGATCCTCTCTTCCTTTTGCGTCAAAGACCTTGCTCTTTCCTGGATCTCCTCATACCTTATCAACCGAACATTTTGCATTTCCTACTCCCACGTTACCTCCTCATCTCGCTCTCTCTCTGTTGGTGTCCCTCAATGCTCTGTCCTAGGACCCTTACTCTTCTTCATCTATACACTTGGTCTGGGACAACCCATAAAGTCCTATGGCTTCCAGTACCATCTATACGCTGTTGACAGTCAGATCTACCTCTCCAGCCCAGACGTTACCTCTCTGCTGTTCAGAGTGTCTATCAGCCATATCCTCCTTCTCCTCTTGCTTCCTTAAGCTTAATGTGGACAAATCTAAACTAATTATCTTTCCTCCATCTTGCATATCTTCCCTACCTGATCTATCACAATAAATTACATCACACTTTCCCCTGTTCCGGAAATCCGCTGCCTCGGAGTAATCCTTGACTCTGCCCTGTCCTTCAAACCCCACATCCAAGCTCTCGCCACCTCCTGTCGCCTCCAGCTCAAAAATATTTCCAGAATTCGTCCTTTCCTCAACCCTCACTCTACCAAAATGCTTGTGCATGCCCTAATCATCATCTGACTCGACTACTGCAACATTTTCCTCTGTGGCCTAACTTCTAAGACTCTCGAACCTCTCCAGTCTGTCCGTAACTCTGCTGCCCGACTAATTAATCTCTCTCCTCACCTCACTCCTGCTTCCCCTCTTTGCAAATCACTTTACTGGCTCCCAATTTCCCAGTGTATCGAGTTCAAACTACTAAAACTGACCTACAAAGCCATCCATAACCTTTCTTGTTGTGAACACACTGGATCTAACTTCTGAGTTTGGGCTCCCTCTGGTGGCTGCTGATAGTAATGAAGCTACTTTGGCTAACAGAAGTCCTTCGCCTGGTGGCGATGAGTGGCAATCAGCTGGGACTGACTGGGGAGATATAAGTGAGCTACCTTCCCATGATTCTCGCCGGTGATTTGTTTCTTCCTGGTCTCTTTTGGAAGTGAGCTTGCTTCCTGCTTCTCCTGCAACTTTCAGATAAGTTTTTTGCTGTTTTTTTTCTGTGGCATTTGTTTTTGTCTATCTCAGTTTTCTGCCCTTCTGGAGTTTTTACAGCCAGGTTCCCCTGCTGGGGCCTGCGCTGGTCTCTGTTTCTCATTTGCCATTGTTTATGTACTATCAGTTCCCTGTTATTTCAGTATCAACTTTTTGCTACCAGTTACACCTGAGTTCTGATCTAGCGGGGGAGGTCTCAGTATTTTTGCATATCAGACTGGTTGGAGTTTTTCTTAGAGTTTTTGCTGGATTGCAGACAGTATTCTTTCCTGTTCTGTTCTATCTAGATAGTTTGGGCCCCAGCATTTGCTCGCTCTATTTTCTGTCTGTGTTTGCATTTCATCTTGTCTCACCGCCAATATATGTTTGGGGGCTACCTATTCCTTTGGGGGCTCTAGTCTGGGGAAGTTAGCTTTCCCCTTTCTGTCTTTAGGCTTAGTTATCTCTCCGGCTGTGTCGAGGCGTCTAGGGCACCGTAGGCACGTCCCACAGCTGCTTCTAGTTGTGCTGTCAGTTCAGGGGTCTGCAATCCGCCAGTTACCAACCTCTCTCGGTGTCTGGTTGCCTAGGCTATTTTGGCTGCTGTCCTCCTCGGCTACCAAATCATAACACTTTCTCCTCAGTATATATCCGAACTAATCTCCCGATATCTTCCTTCACGTAATCTCCTGTCCTACCAAGACCTCCTTCTCTCCTCCACACTTAGTCCTCTTTCACACTTCAGTCGTGTGACGTCCGCCCAAGTGTGAAAATGGCGGATCCGTCAGAAAAGTGTAAAAACTGATGTAAAACGGATCAGTTTTCTGACGGATCCGCCAAGAAGTTTTCACCCGGAAATGATGAAATTTTCGTTCCGGAAATGTAAGTCCGAACCGAGGAGAGAGAGAGAGAGGGAGAGAGAGAGAGACCCCGGACAGTGTTGTCTGCATTTTCAATGATTTTCTATGGAGGCGACGGATCCGCGGGCTGATTCCGTCAAAAACGGATGCCAGCGGATCCGCCGCCCATAGGCGGCCATTATACAAAATGGCGGATGCGGCGGATCTGCCGTAGTCCGCCATTTTGGCGGACCAAAAAACGTTGCATTGGACATTTTTCTGAAATGACGGACGCCAATTTTTTGGCGGATCCGTCACAAAACGGACCTAACGGACGACCATCCGTCAAAATCCGTCACTAATGCAAGTCAATGGGAAAAAACCGGATCCTCCAAAAAAAAATGGCGGATCCGTTTTTTTCACATTTTGACGGATTTTGACTGATGTCGCACGACTGAAGTGTGAACGAGGCCTTATTCGTTCCTCACCCAATTGCCTCCAAGATGAGGGGAAACATCATACTTTGGGGGTGCTTTTCTGCAAAGGGTACAGAACGACTGCACCTTTTTGAAGGGGGGATGGATACGGTTATATATCACGAGATTTTAGCCAACAACCTCCTTCCCTCAGTAAGAGCATTGAAGATGGGTCGTGGCTTGATCTTCCAGCATGACAATGATCCAAAACACACAGTCAGGGCAACTAAGGAGTGACTCCGCAAGAAGAATTTCAATGTCCTGGAGTGGCTTAGCCAGTCTCCAGGCCTGAACCCAATAGAAAATCTTTGGAGGGAGCTGAAACTCAATGTTGCCTGTCTCGACCCGCACCACAATTGTGGTTTACCAGAGCAATGGGGTACTCAGAGCCGAGCCCATGGAAGTCTATGGGGTTGTCACAGGTAGCGCTGGCTCGGTCTGTGGCCCTGGCGGTCAGGCGTATGTTGGGGGGAATATTTACAGGGGATAGGTATATATACAGTTCGTGACGCCACCTGTAGTTCTCTGATCACTAAGACCAGCGCTGCTGTAGATCTCTGAGGGGATGGTGTGGCAGCTAGTTGTCGGGTCCCCTACAGGTGGGACTCTTCCCTCAGGTCGATAGTTATGGTGGGGTTGTGCAGGGATGCAATCAAATAACTCAGTCTCACACCGTCAGCGTCTTTCCATACCTTTTACTTGTCAGATGGTAAGGCAGGTCCCAGGGAGGCTGATCGGGTGGAGGATGTGCTTTGAGATAACAGCTGAACAGGTTATGGGCCTCCTTCACTTTCAAAATGGTGAGTCCGACTAGCATAGAGCCAAGTCCACTCCAAATACTCCAGCTTCTCCAAAGCTGTACTGCCCGGTCGGTTTTGTGGTCGGAGCCTTCCTTTGAGAGAGCTGAGTTCCTACTGTTGTCGTGCACGGACTCAAGGTTCCCACTCTCCCTGGCCCCAGTTACGTACCGACACTCCAAGGGCTGCTCTCTGTAACCTAAGGTCCAGTAAGCCTCTGGTTTTTCTATCACTATGCCTGGAGCTATAGTGACACTTCGGTCCCCAGTGACCGGTGACAATGTGCAGGATAATCCGATCCTTTAAGCACTTCTGAATTCTTCCACTGCGCCTTTCGCCCTGTCCGCGCTTGTAGCATAAGCACTCCACACTTCCTAGGTAATGCAGGCTAGTCCCTTCTTGCTTCTTTCCAGAGCTTGCTAACAGGTGCTCAGTAATCTTCTAGTTCAGGAGCACGTCACTGAACTCCACTGTCCTTGGGACAGGAGACTGAAGGTCCTGCTGCTCACTCCTCTTTCTTCCGGAATTGTCTCTATCTCCTGATCAGGCACAGCTCTGGCTAGGCTAAGGTGAACTGGCTCACCCTTACTAGCCTCCACTTTAAGAACTGCTGACAGGATCTGGCTGGACTTCTTCCTCCCTCCACGTCCAGGCTAGACTAACTGCCCTTCTGTCCGAAGACAGGAAACTCACTGCACTCTCACTGCGCATGTCACTAGCTATGCATGTCCTATGGGTGTGTCTAAGTGTGTGTTGGAGTGAATGTTTATTGAGCATTAAACTGTTACCTCTCCGCACATTCTCCAGGGTACTGCGTGTGCCTTCACACCAGGGCTACACATTCCCCCATGGTAAAATACAGCACTCCCGGGCTGTGAAATACAAGAAGACATTTTGTTTTTGCATTAACCATAAACATTAACTCTTCCCATCCGGGAGGTAAGGATTTCTTAAACGTTGCATTATAACATTGGATATAGAAAAATACAAAATACTAAATAGACATTTTCATATAAATAGATGACAATATTCTTGTGAAGGACCCGCACCAAACCTTCAACGTGGGTCCTGGGTGGGCTGCAGGACATCTGAATGCAGACCTCGCTCAGTGCCACACCACACGGGTTTTATATTCAGAGGTAGTTGAGGTGGTTTCATGTAAAACCAATATAATGCACCTTAGTGCAACTATTTACAGGATACAGTTTTGGGCTGGCACAGTCCTCAGCCTCAAAGTCCATTGACATAATAAGAGAACACATATATATTTATATATACTTTTCGCTTCAATATTTACATTATAATTCTAACGGTATTTACTCAACCAGAGTATTCTATATGTAAAACTCTTACTTTTTATTTCTCAAAATCCTTTAACTTTTCAAAGTTTTCATCTTTGTACCCAGCCGGGCATTCTACTTACTATACAGAAAACTATGTAAACATCATGCATAGCCATAAAGTGCAAAACAGCAATTATTTCTTCTATCAAAAACTTTTTACATCTTCTTTGTTGCGGTAAACCCTGTCTGGGTCCTACCGTTCTTCACATTTTCTTGCAGACTTCAACGACATTTTCCACCCCGGGGGCTGGAACAATACGGTGATCCCTAGATCCCATGACCAACAAGTCGTGACCTGCTATCAGGGTTTGGGTAGCTACAGTTCTCGTGCGAACCACTAAGGGCGCAACGGGTATGTCATCCTTGCAAGATTCTGATGGCATCTCTGCTAGTGCCGCCACGTCCGGCGGTATAACTTGCGACTTAAACGGGGTCGCCGATTGTGATTTGGCGCGAGATGCTGGCAGAGTAGAGTATGCAGGGGGTGCTCCTAACTGTGATATACTCTCCTGGGGCGATGCCAGGGCACGGCCAGATGCAGCGGAAGCTCGGGACTGTGATGCGCTGGCAATGGTGACGTTACCTGCGTCGGGGACGGGGTCACGGACGATTGTGACATTAAGGGCATACCATCCCTTCATACCCCAGTGCCGTGTGTAGGTGACTATGTCCCCATTAATTAGGTCCCTCCCGGGATGGCCTTGCGGTAGGTGGGATTCTACGTCCCTGCGACTGACAAAGACCCCTGGGTAGAGGCCCGGTTCTCTAATGAAGCCCCAGCCCTTCCGGAGCTGGAACTCTGTCACACACCCCTGCCGCCGCGGTTCCCTTAGAGTACCTTTTTCCCGGCGGACACTTTCCTTATCCGCGATGAGCTCTGCATGCTGCCGCTGTCGGTTGCGCTGAGCCTCCTGTTCTTCCTCCTGCCGGCGTCGCTGTTCCTCTTCGCGACGCTGCCACTCACGTTCCCACTGGGCGGTGTAGGCGATGTCATCAAGACGCTCCATTGCGTCCCAGTCGACGTCTGGTAATGATGGACAGGACCCCTCCAGTGTCCCTACCGGGGATCGATCATCTGCTGCGGCCTCCTGGCCGGGCGGGCGCTCGGAACTGGCGGTACCTCCTCAACCTCCTTCGCCTCCACCGCTCCATCGGTAGGTTCAGGGTCGGTCCTTTTGGGGGTAGCCTCCGGTTGCTCCTTAGCCTTGGGCAGCAGAAGTCTTGGTAGTTCAAATCGTGGGGGGTCGTCGAGGGGAGAGAACACCGCGTCCCACAGCCGCCGCTGTATCAGGGCACGCCGGCGTCTCTCGATCTCCTCCATGCCAGGTTGTTGCGAAATCATCTTTTTCAATCTTGCATTTTCCTCTCCAATCTCCAGCAATGCTTGCTGCAGGTGCAGGACCACAGATGGTTCTGGTTCTAGTGGCAGCTTGGCTGGGGAACGGGGCCTGCCTTCCTCCGCTTCCCTGCTCGGCTGCACACGTCCTGCTTCCATGATGTTCCAGAACAGACTCCCCTCTTCTAGAGCCGTCTGGTCTCTTCCGTGGAGGCGGGGTTTGCGTCTCCTCCTCCTCGCAGGGAAGGTGAAGAGGAGGCGGACCTCCTTTGCTGTAGGGCAGGATCGCATATTGTAATAGCACTTTGAGAGGGCAGGCATTCTCTTCGCGCCACAGGGGGGCACACGCCCACGAATCCACGCCCACCTTCTTCTCCAGCGCCTCAGGGCGCGAATTTGGCGGCAAAATGGCGGATTTTAGCGCCAAAAATAGCAAACAGTCCTTTTTCACAAAAACACCTCCACAGGCACACAGGGCTCGCAATTTTGCGAGTTTCGCATCCTGTTCGTGACGCCAAGTTGTCTCGACCCGCACCACAATTGTGGTTTACCAGAGCAATGGGGTACTCAGAGCCGAGCCCATGGAAGTCTATGGGGTTGTCACAGGTAGCGCTGGCTCGGTCTGTGGCCCTGGCGGTCAGGCGTATGTTGGGGGGAATATTTACAGGGGATAGGTATATATACAGTTCGTGACGCCACCTGTAGTTCTCTGATCACTAAGACCAGCGCTGCTGTAGATCTCTGAGGGGATGGTGTGGCAGCTAGTTGTCGGGTCCCCTACAGGTGGGACTCTTCCCTCAGGTCGATAGTTATGGTGGGGTTGTGCAGGGATGCAATCAAATAACTCAGTCTCACACCGTCAGCGTCTTTCCATACCTTTTACTTGTCAGATGGTAAGGCAGGTCCCAGGGAGGCTGATCGGGTGGAGGATGTGCTTTGAGATAACAGCTGAACAGGTTATGGGCCTCCTTCACTTTCAAAATGGTGAGTCCGACTAGCATAGAGCCGAGTCCACTCCAAATACTCCAGCTTCTCCAAAGCTGTACTGCCCGGTCGGTTTTGTGGTCGGAGCCTTCCTTTGAGAGAGCTGAGTTCCTACTGTTGTCGTGCACGGACTCAAGGTTCCCACTCTCCCTGGCCCCAGTTACGTACCGACACTCCAAGGGCTGCTCTCTGTAACCTAAGGTCCAGTAAGCCTCTGGTTTTTCTATCACTATGCCTGGAGCTATAGTGACACTTCGGTCCCCAGTGACCGGTGACAATGTGCAGGATAATCCGATCCTTTAAGCACTTCTGAATTCTTCCACTGCGCCTTTCGCCCTGTCCGCGCTTGTAGCATAAGCACTCCACACTTTCTAGGTAATGCAGGCTAGTCCCTTCTTGCTTCTTTCCAGAGCTTGCTAACAGGTGCTCAGTAATCTTCTAGTTCAGGAGCACGTCACTGAACTCCACTGTCCTTGGGACAGGAGACTGAAGGTCCTGCTGCTCACTCCTCTTTCTTCCGGAATTGTCTCTATCTCCTGATCAGGCACAGCTCTGACTAGGCTAAGGTGAACTGGCTCACCCTTACTAGCCTCCACTTTAAGAACTGCTGACAGGATCTGGCTGGACTTCTTCCTCCCTCCACGTCCAGGCTAGACTAACTGCCCTTCTGTCCGAAGACAGGAAACTCACTGCACTCTCACTGCGCATGTCACTAGCTATGCATGTCCTATGGGTGTGTCTAAGTGTGTGTTGGAGTGAATGTTTATTGAGCATTAAACTGTTACCTCTCCGCACATTCTCCAGGGTACTGCGTGTGCCTTCACACCAGGGCTACACATGCCCAGCAACAGTCCCGAAACCTGAAGGATCTGTAGCAGATCTGTATGTAGGAGTGGGCCAAAATCCCTGCTGCAGTGTGTGCAAACTTGGTCAAGAACTACAGGAAATATTTGACTTCTGTAATTGCAAACAAAGGTTTCTGTACAGAATATTGAGTTCAGTTTTTCTGTCCTATCAAAGACTTATTTCATACAACAAAATGACAATTATGTTAACCCCTTCCTGATATTTGCAGTAATAATACATCCGGGCGCACTGGACCTTATTGACCAGGGTTGTATTATTACTGCCTCGAGATCATGCGCGCGCACAGGCACACAGTCCCGAACCACTCCCAGCACTTTAATCCCCTAAATGCTGCGATTGAACGTGATCGCAGCATTCCGGGAGCGGGTAGAGGGATGACAGCCCCTCTGCCCTTTGATCGGAGACCCCGCGGCGTGATGTGGGGTCCCGATCATTGCCATGGTGACTTGATATCGTCATGACGACAGCTGGGACATCAGGGCTAATAAAGTTTCTACAAACAGAAAACGACTGACCAGCACATCCCTAATAGTGTGAATAGGTGCCAGCTAATGAGTCGCACTTAGTACCAGGGCAATGGGGTACTCGGAGCCGAGCCCATGGAAATCTATGGGAGTTGTCACTGGTAGCGGTGGCTCGGTCCGTGGCCCTGGGCGCTCATCCAATGGGGAATATTTACAGGGGATATTTAGGATAGGTAGTTCGTGACGCCACCTGCGGTTTCTGGTAAATTGTACCAGCGCTGCTCTAAGGACTTTCACAGGGGATGTTATGGGGCAGCTTGGTAGTAAGTCTCCCACAGGTGAGACGGGTCCCTGGAAGTCTATGGTGATGATGATGATGGGTGTAGTAAGAATTCATTCACACACAATGCAGCTTCTTTTCATACCTTTTACTGGTAGATGGTTCAAGCAGATCCCGGGGAGCTGGTCGGGGTGGAGAATGCACATTCCGGTAACCACTGAGCAGGTTAGAGGCCTCCTTTACTTCGAATGAAGGTGAGTCCAACTTGCCTGAAGCGAAGTTAACTCTGAATCTCCAGCTTTCTCAATAGCTATACTGCCCGGCCAACGTTGTGGTGGAAACTTCTAAGTGGTGAAAACTAAGTCTATATTTGCTGATCAGGCTAGACTCCTGTTTTCCCTGTCTCCGGTTACGTATTGACACTTAGGGCTGCTCTCTGCGACCTGTAGTCCAGATGCCTCCGGTTCTCTTGTTACTAAGCTTGAAACTGTAGCAACGCTTCGGACCCCGGTGTCCGGCAATTTAGTGCAAGTAATCCAATACCTGTAGCACTTCTATATGTCTTCTCCACTGCGCCCTTCGCCCTGCTTCTGCTCTTTGCATAAGCACTTGTAGCTTTCGATGTAAATAGTCAGCTTTCTCCCGAGCTCGCTGAGCAGCTCTCAGTTTCCTCCTTGCTTCAGCTTCTGCTGAGGTACTAATTAAGGGTAGCTCTGACTAGGCTAGGATGATTCACTTCACCCGTACTAGCCTCCACTTCCTTGTCAGGTGAGCTACGCTAGCTCTGCGAGGATTCAGTCCTCTCTCCTAGTCCAGACTGAACTGGCACAGAACTGCACTGTCTGAAGACAGGAAACTATCTCCTCTGAGCTCTTCTCAGACAGGAAACAGACTGACTCTGCTACGTGTCACCACCTCCTATACCCCTGGTGGGTGTGTCTGAAATTGTAAGTGAAGTGCATGAATAGCAAGCTTTTGTGGTTACCTTCCTGTGCATTCTCCTGGATTTTATGTGTGTGCCTGCGTAGCTGGGCTACACATCCCCCCTTGGTAAAACACAGCACTCCCGGGCTGTAAAAGACAAAAAGAACATTTTGTTTTGCATTAAACAACAACATTATAACTCTTCCCATCCGGGAGGTACGAATTCTTGAACGTTACAATTTGTACAATAGGAAAATACAAAAGTATCAAAATATCAAGATATCAAACGTGTTCATATATACAAGATACTTGTGGAGGACCCGCACCAAAAACCTCCCACGTGGGTCCTGGGTGGGCTGCAGGACTTCTGACTGCAGACCTCACTCTAGGCCCACCATACGGGTTTTTCTTCAGAGGTTGATAGTAATGGTTTCATGTCAAACCAAGATAATGCACCGAAGCGCAACTATTTACAAGACAAGTTCTTGGGCTGGCACAGTCCACAGCCACGCAGTCCATTGGCATGGTTAAAACACATTTCAAATAATTACATTAATACTTTTTCAAACTTTATACAATTTTTCAGATGCAATAAACCCTATCTGGGTCTTGCTAACTAGTCTACTAGGACTACTCCTGATAGCGAATAGGTAGTTTACCTTTAGTGATACGTTCTGACCTACGTGGGGTAGCGTCAGGTATGGTAGTCTCTAACCTTTCTGTTCTGCGTAACGGCAAACTATAGACACGACTCCACCTCTCTAGGGACCTGGCAAGCATGCTAGCGACTGGAGGAGGCGGTACTGCTTCACCAGCTTCACCAGAGGACTCCACTTCTTGTGGTGCTGCTTCTTGCGGGTCCGCTACTTGGGGTTCTAATGGTTGAGGGTCTGCCAGAACAGGTTCTTCTGGAACTGGCTCTACTGGCACAATTGGTATGACCGGTTGTAGAGACTCCTCTTGCGGTTGATAAAACTGCAGCACAGGAATAATTACAGCGTCTCCCAATCTGGGCCAATCCGCAGGTAAATCTCCCAAATCCGTGTGTATGACCGCTTCAGCATTTTCTTTCTGATTGACAACAGGGTTTTCTTCACGGAGCTTTAATGGGCAAGGACACAACTTTAAATGATCTCTGGACACCGTTGCCGTCGTTTTTCCTCCATCCTTACTAATGGTACAGACCTTTCTGTTATCAAAATTGGAATTTTGCACGACGTATGGCTCCTGTTCCCACTGATCATCCAACTTGTGTGTTCTTCTTTTCCTTTTGAGCACCATTTCTCCAGGCATTAAAGGCTTAGCGGGAGCATTTTTGTTATAGTTCTTCTCTTGTTTTTCTCTTACTCTATTGAGACTGTCTTCCACGCAGGCTTGAACTCTCCTGTACTGTTCTTGTCGAGTTGTGTCCCAATCTTCAGCACTGTCATCAGCCTCTGGTTCTACCACACCGAGTTCTAAGTCCATTGGCAGTCTTCCGGTCTTGCTCTCATGAGGTAGGCTGGAGTGCAGTTGGTGGAACTTACTGGTATGTGGTTGTACAAGTCAACCAGGTCAGGTAACAAGTCGGGCCACCGATTTCTTTCTTCCAGGGGTACAGTTTTCAGTAAATCCATGACAATGTGATTCATCTTTTCACAAAGGCCGTTGGTCTGAGGGTGGTATGGTGTTGTTCTGATCTTTTTGCATCCATACAGTTGACAGAATTCCTGAAACAGTTCAGCTTCAAATGCAGGACCTCGATCAGTCAGTACCTGCTCGGGATATCCGTGTGGTCTGCAGAAACTGGCTTGGAAGGTTCTTGCTGCTGTCTCTGCTGTCATATCTTTGACAGGGGCGACCACCAGAAACCTGGAATAGTGATCCACCATGGTCAGGGCATATGAGTATCCTGACCTGCTTGGGGACAACTTGACGTGATCCAATGCTACGATCTCCAGGGGACGAGTCGTCCGGATAGGCTGCAGGGGTGCTCTCTGACTATGATAGTCTTTTCGTCTGAGACCACAGGGTCCACAGTTCCGGCACCACTTCTCGATGGAGCTGCGCATCCCTACCCAGTAGAACCGACACCTCAACAGGGTCTCCAGCTTTTTCCAGCCAAAGTGTCCTGCTTGATCGTGGTAAGCTTCCAACACCATTTGGATGTCTGCTTTGGGGACCACTATCTGCCAAACCATTTCATGGGTCCTTGGGTCGACGTATCTCCTGCACAACTTCTCTCGGTATATGAACAACCGGCTTCTTTCATTCCACAGGAGCTTTGCTGGCATGGATGCATCTTTCTCCAAGGAGGAACCTTCCTGTTTTATCAGCTCCTTGACACGGCTGACCACGGGATCGCTGTCCTGAGTCTCTTTCCAGCTGTGATGAGGTAAAGGGTTCAACATCTCACCACACCGCTTTCTGTAGACTCGTTGCTCTTGGACCATCCCATTTCGGTGGAACGCAGGTAGCTCAATTTCTTCCAGATCGTCTGACTCTTCCTCTGTGTCAGATTCATGCGGCATTCTGGACAAGGCGTCCGCGTTGGCATTTTTACGGCCTGCCCTGTACTTGATGGTAAACTGGTAATTTGACAACCGAGCCATCCAACGTTGCTCCATGGCTCCCAGCTTGGCTGTTTCCAGATGCGTCAAGGGGTTATTGTCTGTAAACGCAGTGAACCTGTTGGAGGCAAGGTAATGTTTAAATCTTTCGGTAATGGCCCAGACCAGCGCCAGGAACTCCAGTTTGAAGCTGCTATAGTTTTCCGGATTCCTCTCAGTTGGCCTGAGTTTTCGGCTGGCATATGCGATGACTTTTTCTTGGCCGTTCTGCTTCTGACTGAGGACCGCTCCTAATCCTTCGTTACTGGCATCTGTGTATAGCAGGAACGGTTGGCTGTAATCTGGGTAGGCTAAGATTTCATCGCCGGTAAGGATCTCTTTCATCTCTTTGAATGCCTCAGCTTGTTCTTTTCCCCAATTAAATGGAAGGTTTCTGCTCTTAAGAGGTTGTCCTACCAGGAGGTCCTGCAAAGGCGCCGCTTTCTTAGTGTAATCTTTTACAAACCTCCTGTAGTAACCTGTTAGTCCCAGGAACTGACGCAACTCCTTTAAGTTCTTCGGCTCTGGCCATTTCTGAATAGCTGTGACCTTCTCGGGGTCCGGCGCTACTCCTTCGGAACTGACAATGTGTCCCAAGTACTGTACCTTCCGTTTGAGCAGGTGGCATTTAGAGGGCTTTAGTTTCATCCCAAACTTGGACAATGACTCAAATACCTCCGCCAGGTGCTTCAGATGATCTTCATATGTCTTAGAGTACACAATTACGTCGTCCAAGTACAGCAGCACAGTTTCGAAGTTGAGATGTCCTAGACAGCTCTCCATCACCCTCTGGAATGTTCCTGGGGCACTGCTGAGACCAAACGGCATCCTGTCGAACTCGCAGAGTCCCATTGGGGTGGTGAAAGCAGTTTTCTCCCGGTCCTCCTCAGCCACAGCCACTTGCCAGTACCCACTAGTAAGGTCGAGGGTAGAAAAGTAGTTAGCCGTTTTCAGAGCAGCTAAGGATTCCTCTATACGTGGTAATGGGTATGCATCTTTATGTGTTATACAATTTACTTGCCTATAATCTACACACATTCGCATGCTACCATCCTTTTTCTTCACTAGAACCAGAGGTGCTTCCCAGGGGCTACAACTATCCCTTATCACCCCGGCTTTCTTCATGTCATGCAGCATTTCCTTAGCTTTCTGATAGTGGGCTGGAGGTATAGGCCTGTACCGCTCTTTGATGGGAGGATGACTGCCTGTAGGGATATGATGCTGTACTCCCTTAATGGTCCCAAAATCAAGTGGGTGCTTGCTAAATACTTGTGCGTACTCTTGTACCACCCGTAGTACCCCCTGTTTCTGGTGGACGGAAGTGGTGTCTGTCCCAATATGAAGCTGCTGACACCAGTCCGCTACCGGGGTTGCCGGATCATTATCCTCCGCTGATTGGCGGGAGGCTAAGGACTCGGTTGTGAGGATAGAATCATTATCTACGGCATGTAATTTAGCAACTGTAGCATAACGTGGCAAATTTACTTCATCGTCTCCCCAGTTGAGAAGTCGTACTGGTACTCTCCCATTTACTACTTCCACTACCCCTCTAGCAATCATGAGTGTAGGTCTGTGTTCTGAGCGATGGGGTTCTACTACTGCTTGGTAGTTCTGTCCCCTCAGACCTATGGCTGCTCTACACCATATTAACATTTCACTCATTGGGGGTATTACAATGGGGTTCGAGTCTGTGACCCGTACATTACCGATTTCACCATCTGTAAGCTTCGCTTGCTGCTGGCACATCAGGGCCCGGATCTCCCTCTGGATCACTCCCTTCTGCTTTGGCTTGGCAACTTCAGCGAGCTGTTGGAGCAAAAACACAACTTCTCCCAGACAGTTACTGATAATGTTAGTACCTAGTATCACATTTAAGGCATTCTCCTCATTTACAGTCTTTACCACTAAAAGTCCCTGATCCTTCAGCTCCACCCTGCCCACTTTTACATTTACGTTTTTGGCTCCAATTACTTCAACAGGGAGACCATTGGTGGCGTACACTGTCAAGTCAGGGTTGGGGGCTGGAGACTGTCCATGGACCAAAATTTATTGTAAAGGACATCAGGTATGATGGTCACCTGAGATCCAGTGTCCAGCAGTGCAGGGATTGCAATCCCGTCCAGAATCATGGACAGGTAGGGCCGTCCACCCACGAACCTGCGATTCCAGTCTAAGGGGCCTGATGAGTCTACTCCTGGGTGTTGGCCCTCTGACCCAGGATCGGCTCGTTTAAAGGACATTGCTGAGCCATATGACCTTTTTGGTTGCAGCGGTAGCAGACGATCTCCCGGCGAGGATGGTGTTGCTCCGGAGTCGCTCCTGGGGGTGGCGTGGTCCTCCTCCGGTGTGGCGACGTCCTCCATTTCCTCCGGTTCATCCAAGGGACATCCTCCGGACAGTCGGCTAGTAGGATCTTCCCTCCTTCCTCTTTCCGCAGTTGCAGGGCCTCCATTACAGTGGCCAAGTTCTTAGTCAGCTGGCGCACTTCTGAGCGCAGACATTCCAACTCACTAGGGGGCGCCACCTGCATTGTAGCTTCTGCCACCTGCGGGGAAAAGGTGGGTACTGCCGGCTTTAGAATGGCTTCACCCGGGTGATACTGATTTGCCACCTCAGGCTTTTCCAGGGGTCGCAGTCCCTTTATTGCCATGTCCTTTAGAGCATCAAAAGTGGCATCTGGATGATCCAAGGACCACCAGTTTACAGTCCTCCTTTCCTCTGGAGACCTCAGTCCCCGCACGAATTGCTCTTTTAACATTTGGCTCTCATCAATGGGACTTGTGGGGTTAGCCTGTTTAAGAGCTCGCAGGGCCCCCTGTAGTCGGCAGGCGTAGTCCCTAATACTGTCACCCGGTCCCTGGAAGCACTGATAAAATGCCATCCGGAGATCCGTTTCTGTGCGGTCCTCAAAGATGGCCTGTAGCTTTAAGAGTATCGCAGGTACCGACTCCTGGTCTGCAATGGGCCAAGTCTCTACTTCTCTCTCAGCCGCACCAGCTAACTGTCCTATTACCACAGCAGCTTTTTGCTTTTCAGTCATTGAGTACATATCCAAAATACTACATATCTTCCGTTTAAATCCTGGCAGGGTGCCTGGCTCGCCGCTGTACTGGGGAGCCACTTCGCTCCAGGCATGTATGGGAGGGTTAGCGGCATTAGCGGGACCACCGGGCCAGGTGAGGGGCCCGTACCTCCATCCTGCACTACAACGCCAAGCGGTGGGCTATTGGGGCCTCCGGCGGGGGCCGCTCCGTCTGCCGGTTGCTGCGACATATTGATGCCCCCTTGGTTAATCTGAGCCTACCTCTTTTACAGGCTGCAGCGGTGGAGACAGGACCTTTGTCGCTAGCGCTCTGATGATGCCGCAGTATCTTGGGATGCAGTTTGCGATGCGGATTGCAATGCAGATTGTGATGCAGTTTGCGATGCGGATTGCAATGCAGATTGCAATGCAGTTTGCGATGCAGCTTGCGTTGCAGATTGCGATGCAGTTTGCGATGCGGCTCGTGATGCAGATTGCGATGCAGTTTGCGATGCGGCTCGCGATGCAGATTGCGATGCAGGTTGGGGGCGTGTCCAGGAAACTGCGCGTTATTTTAGGTACGCCCCCCTTCTTCACCAGCGCCTGAGGGCCGAATATGGCGGCCAAAATGGCGGTATTTGGCGCCAAATACAGCAAACAGTCTTTTTCACCAAACAGTTCAATAAAGGCACACAGGACTCACAATTGCAAGTTTCGCATCCTGTAGCCAAAGATTGAGTCGCACTTAGTACCAGGGCAATGGGGTACTCGGAGCCGAGCCCATGGAAATCTATGGGAGTTGTCACTGGTAGCGGTGGCTCGGTCCGTGGCCCTGGGCGCTCATCCAATGGGGAATATTTACAGGGGATATTTAGGATAGGTAGTTCGTGACGCCACCTGCGGTTTCTGGTAAATTGTACCAGCGCTGCTCTAAGGACTTTCACAGGGGATGTTATGGGGCAGCTTGGTAGTAAGTCTCCCACAGGTGAGACGGGTCCCTGGAAGTCTATGGTGATGATGATGATGGGTGTAGTAAGAATTCATTCACACACAATGCAGCTTCTTTTCATACCTTTTACTGGTAGATGGTTCAAGCAGATCCCGGGGAGCTGGTCGGGGTGGAGAATGCACATTCCGGTAACCACTGAGCAGGTTAGAGGCCTCCTTTACTTCGAATGAAGGTGAGTCCAACTTGCCTGAAGCGAAGTTAACTCTGAATCTCCAGCTTTCTCAATAGCTATACTGCCCGGCCAACGTTGTGGTGGAAACTTCTAAGTGGTGAAAACTAAGTCTATATTTGCTGATCAGGCTAGACTCCTGTTTTCCCTGTCTCCGGTTACGTATTGACACTTAGGGCTGCTCTCTGCGACCTGTAGTCCAGATGCCTCCGGTTCTCTTGTTACTAAGCTTGAAACTGTAGCAACGCTTCGGACCCCGGTGTCCGGCAATTTAGTGCAAGTAATCCAATACCTGTAGCACTTCTATATGTCTTCTCCACTGCGCCCTTCGCCCTGCTTCTGCTCTTTGCATAAGCACTTGTAGCTTTCGATGTAAATAGTCAGCTTTCTCCCGAGCTCGCTGAGCAGCTCTCAGTTTCCTCCTTGCTTTAGCTTCTGCTGAGGTACTAATTAAGGGTAGCTCTGACTAGGCTAGGATGATTCACTTCACCCGTACTAGCCTCCACTTCCTTGTCAGGTGAGCTACGCTAGCTCTGCGAGGATTCAGTCCTCTCTCCTAGTCCAGACTGAACTGGCACAGAACTGCACTGTCTGAAGACAGGAAACTATCTCCTCTGAGCTCTTCTCAGACAGGAAACAGACTGACTCTGCTACGTGTCACCACCTCCTATACCCCTGGTGGGTGTGTCTGAAATTGTAAGTGAAGTGCATGAATAGCAAGCTTTTGTGGTTACCTTCCTGTGCATTCTCCTGGATTTTATGTGTGTGCCTGCGTAGCTGGGCTACACACTAACATAACAATTCTAAGAAAATATAAAGCTGCACGCTGGATTGTTTAGAATGGTACATCTAGAAAATTGGAACTGCATTACTGCCATAGAACATTGGTTAAGTGCTATATTACGTACATGTGAAATTTTGAAAAATTGGAAATGCAAAATTTTCTATAAGAAAATTTACAGTAAAAAGAAGGTACTTAGCACATAGATTGGTCAATGTATATGAGCCCAACTGCAGCGTCAATGCGTACCTTATAGTTGGGTCCCTGACTAGGTGTACCATTCTAAACAATTCAGAGAGCAGCTTTATATTTTCTTGTTATGTTAGCTGGCACCTATTCACACTAGTAGGAATGTGCTGGTCAGTCTTTTTCTGTTTGTAGCAAACTCATGTGACATGTGCACTCCCACACCCAATTTCAGCAGATTCAGGTGGTTTTAACTAGCTGGTTCCTTCCTGCCCCATATATTATAGGCTTTTTAGTCAAGGAGAGGTGTCCTTTCAGGTCAGTTTTTAGAATGGTATCACTTTTGGGTATTTTCTGTCATATAGGCCCCTTAAAGTGACTTCAAATTTGAGGTGGTCCCTAAAAAATGGTTTTGTAAATTTTGCTGGAAAAATGAAAAAATCGCTATATATACAGCTCTGGCAAAAATTAAGAGACCACTGCACAGTTTTATAAAAATCCGCTTCTCTACATGTCTGACAGCCATTCCATTCCAGTGTCAGATGAATTCTAACCAGAGTACACCTCATTCTACTTAATGTGCTTCTGATTAGGTGATCACCTGAACCACATTATTTAATGAAGGAAAGTATAAAAAACACTGCTGTGGTGTTCACAATCCTCTTGCAATAGGACAAGTTGGATGGCAAAACAAGTGCTAGTAATATCCCAAAAGTAATAGGAATGAAAAAATAACTTTTAACCATGCCAAAGGAGTTGAAAAGAAAGTCTTGAGTGAGGAAAAGAAGGGCTGAATTCTGGCTTTACTAGCAGAGGGATACAGTGAGAGTCATGTTGCCTCCATCCTTAAATTTTCTAAGATGGCAGCCCATTACAACAAGGTCAAGCAGCAGACATTGGGGACAACAAAGCTACAGACCGGGCAAAAATGACTCTCCACTAACCGGGATGACCGTCATCTTATTCGAATGTCACTCAGCAACCGCAGGATAACATCAAGTGACTTACAAAAGGAATGGCAAATGGCAGCTGGGGTGAAGTGCACGGCAAGAACAGTTCATAACAGGATTCTAGAGGCAGGGCTCAAGTCAAGTAAAGCTAGAAAAAAGCCTTTCATCAATGAGAAGCAAAGGAGAGCTAGGCTGAAGTTTGACAAAGACCATAAGGATTGGACCATAGAGAACTGGAGTAAGGTAATCTTCTCTGATGAGTCTAATTTTCAGCTTTGCACCCACTGTGAAATTTGGTGGAGGATCGGTGATGATCTGGGGATGCTTCAGCAAGGCTGGAATTGGGCAGGTTAATCTTTGCGAAGGATGTATGAATCAAGCCGCATACAAGGTTATCCAGGAAAAACAGTTGATTCCTTCTGCTCAGGCAATGTTCCCCAACTCTGAGGACTTTTTTTTCCAGCAGGACAATGCGCCATGCCACACAGCTAGGTCAATCAATGGGTGGATGAAGGACCACACATCAAATCCCTATCATGGCCAGCCCAATCTCCAGACCTGAACCCCAGTGAAAACCTCTGGAATGTAATCAAGAGGAAGATGGATAGTCACAAGCCATCAAACAAGGAAGAGCTGCTTACATTTTTGTACCAGGAGTGGCATAAGGTCACCCAAAAGCAATGTGAAGACTGGTGGAAAGCATGCCAAGGCGCATGACAGCTGTGATTAAAAATCATGGTTATTCCACAAAATATTGATTTCTGAACTCTTCCTGAGTTAAAACAAAAGTATTTTTGTTTCTAAATGATTATGAACTTGTTTTCTTAGAATTATTTGAGGTCTGCAAGCACTGCATTTTTTTGTTATGTTGACCATTTCTCATTTTCTGAAAATAAATACAAAATTTATAGCTTGGAAGTTCGGAGACATGTTGTCAGTAATTTATAGAATAAAAGAGCAATTTACATTTTACTCAAAAATATACCTATAAAGAGAAAAATCAGACAAACTGAACATTTTGCAGTGGTCTCTTAATTTTTGCCACAGCTGTATAATCTGTATCTTTGTGGACTTAAAAGGAGAGGGGCACAGTCACCACAGGGACCCCAAGCATGGGCGTACCCACTGTGGGGCAGGGGGGGCAGCTGCCCCTCCCTAGAAGCAGGGGCACACAATGAAAGAGAGCGGAGAGAGCAGCACATTGCCGGCTCCCTCTGCCACAGATTGAAGTGCCTGTCTGTGTACGCAGGAGCTCCTTCCTTCCTGGCTGCAGCAGCTGTAGTGTCACTTTCTGCCCTGCAGGCTCTGGTTGTCTCAGCCACACTGGGTCCTAGTGCCCTCTGTGTGCAGACACTGGACACTTCCTGCTCCTGCCTCAGCCACTGCCTGCAAGCTTCATGGTAAGAGGGGATGGAATTTATTAAATTCATTCTGCTCAGGCATGTCATGGTCATTGTGGGGGAATGTGAGGGGATGGGGGGTACTGTGGGGGAGGGGTACAGGGCACTGGGGTGAATGTAAGAGTATGGGGTATTGTGGGGGCTAGGGCACTGGGGGGTTAATGTGAGAGGATGGGGTACTGTGGGTGAGGGGTACAGGGCACTGGGGTGAATGTAAGAGTATGGGGTATTGTGGGGGCTAGGGCACTGGGGGGGTTAATGTGAGAGGATGGGGGTATTGTGGGGGCTGAAGTGGGGGAGGGGCAACAGGGGTTAATGTGAGAGGATGGGGGTATTGTGGGGGAGGGGTACAGGGCACTGGGGTGAATGTAAGAGTATGGGGTATTGTGGGGGCTAGGGCACTGGGGGGGTTAATGTGAGAGGATGGGGGTATTGTGGGGGCTGAAGTGGGGGAGGGGCAACAGGGCACTGGTTGGTGAATGTGAGAGGATGGGGTATTGTGGGGGAGGGGGTACAGGGCACTGGTTGGTGAATATGAGAGGATGGGGATATTGTGGGGGCTGGCGCACAGGGGTTGATGTGAGAGGATGGGGTATTGTGAGGGAAGGTGGACAGGTCACTGGGGTTGAATGTAAGAGGATGGGGGTATTGTGGGGCTAGGGCACTGGGGGTTTACTGTGAGAGGATGGGGGTATTGTGGAGACTGAAGTGGGGAGGGGCAACAGAGCACTGAGTGGTGCATGTGAGAGGATGGCGGTATTGTGGGGTCAGTGGGACAGAACACTAAGGGGTGCATGTGAGACGATGGGCTATTGGGGTGCGGGTGGGGGACAGGGGAGGTAGAGGGCTTTTTTTTACTTGTGAGCTCCTTAATACTTTAATAATAGATTAATAATTCAGTATTATTATAACAAGGGCATAGACAGACGGCCGTATAACTCATGCGAGGATCGCACTGCAATCCTCGGACTTGCTGGTACCGCTCTTGACATGAGCGCGACTGCCTTGTATAATATATGGTATATACAGCGTAGTGTCGAATACACTGCTGTATTATACAATATACAACAGTTCTAATGCTCCATACCTAATATGCAGGATAATGTACAGTGTATATGATGTAACCTGTATAAGATGCGACTTTGGCTTGCCCCCCCCTAGTTTTGATCCTGGGTACGCCCATGACCCCAAGTTGTCATTGTTCGCCCCTTCTGCGAAGATCCTGCTGTCTGGCAGAGGTGGTCGGTCTCCAAAACAATGAGATGTAAACAAGAGAAAAGTGTTAATATCTCAAGAACAGATGGAAAATTTTAAAGCAGTAATTTACAAAATGACTTATATTTAAGAGCACTCTCCGACAATACCCATTTATGAAGATGGGAGCAGCCCGTTAAAGGTTGAGCCTCCCTCCGAGTGTATTATAAGGAAGCAGAACGTTTACATCTTAACAACTGAAAAATTGAATGTACGTACAATGAAAACTCCTTAAAAATCCACCAGATCATTAAATGATACCCATTCATTCTGGCCGTTTGTGACAGAAAGGTTATAGGGGTCATTGATGAATATGTTCACCATAAATAAACCTGCAGCAGAACATCCCGCAATACTACCTCCGCCGTTATAAGAGACTGTGACCTGGAGAATAAGAAATGTTTAATTAGGCTGAAAAACTTAATTAGAAAAGGTCCCCGAAATCTCAGTTCTTTCAACCATTTTAATTACCTTTCCAGTTATAAGACCTCTAATAATCTAATAATGATGTATCATGCACTGGATATACTTGTAGTTATGATTTCTCATATCCCTATATCTGATTATTCTAAACTAGTTCATCGCCTCCTTTATCATCAACTTCCTACCACTTTGAAAATTTGCATAAAAAAATCTAATTAAAGAAGTTGTGAAGAAGAGTCTCTAACACCTTCCTAATGAAACAGCTGCTGCCGGATGGCTCTGTGCTGCAGGGCACCACCTGCTGGTACATAAGCGGTACTGCATACAGTGCGATGTCAGTGCCTACAGTGGATGCACACAGACGCTTTGTGCATCTTTTCTTTTCTTTTCTTTGTGGGCAATTACTAAAAGTTTCAACCCACGTGGACCAATATCTTTTCAGTATTGTCATTTTTTTTGTCGGTTTTGTAATATAACTATGGCATTTGAGTTTCTATTGTTTTAGGTTTTTATATAGTTATTTGTTAAAGGGGTTGCCCTACAGCAAACTGATACAGGGAGCCAGTGCCAGACTGGTTGGCAAAGGCTCACCAGTAACATTGAGGCCGGGGTCACACTTGGGAGAAACTCGCACCCTAATACCCGGCACTGCCGCCGGCACTCAAATCGGAGCGTTCAGCTGCATAGAAATAAATGCAGCCGCACACTCTGGTCTCGATATTGACTTATAGGATTGCTACTTCCAATAGGTGGCGCTAGAGTTCTAGTCCTCTTCCTCTCCGAAGAGGCAATTTGCATATTTAATTTCCCAGAGGAGAAGCCATGGCTTATAAATCTCCTCACTCCGATATTCCAGGTTTGGATTGTCACTTTCCACAAGGAGAAATGTTACACCTTAGATCCACAATCCTGTATTGTTAGTGCGGCTTTCCTTACAGACCGGACAGCTCTCATTTCCACAAAATGGCTGCTGATGGATGATCATGTGGCTTGAACTGTCCATCGGTCTCATCCAATTACAAAGCATTTCCCATGTGCGGAGTTTTTCAATTGTATGCATTTAGTCACATGTTGCTCCAACCATACTCTATCAGCAATAAAAATTCAGCCGGAGTTAGATCTACTGACTTTATTAAATGTAATCTGTCAGCAGGTTTTTGCTGTGTAATCTAAGAACAGCATGATGTAGGGGCAGAGAGCCTCATTCCAACGATATGTCTCTTATTGGGATGTGTTTTGTTTTTTCAATTAAAATCAATGTTTTATCAGCAGGAGATTATCACTCCAGCACTAGGTGACTCGTGCTTCCTGGTCCAACCATACCCCCACCGCACACACAATGGACACAGAAAGCTGACAATCAGTGGTATGGGCGGGGTTATACAGAGCTCAGCATTTTGAGCTCTGCTAGATCTGCAACATAAAAAAGTGTGATTCTGCTGAATCCTGTAAACTACATTGTTGGAATCAGGGTGTCTGCCCCTACATCATACTGCTGGCAGATTACATAACAAAAAAACCTGCTGACGGATTCCTTTTAACCTCTTTCCGACATCAGGTGTAAATTTACTCTGATGTCGGACTCCCTCCCTTTGATGTGGGCTCTGGCGGTAAGCTTACATCTTTCCTGGCACATGTCAGCTGTTTTGAACAGATAACATATGCCCGGAACAGCCGTGGGTGGAATCGTGATCCACCCGCGGCTATTATGCTGTTAAATGCCTCTGTTAAACCCTGACATCACAATACACTGCAGAAAAGATGTGGATTTCAGTCCGCACTGCCCAAATAACCAGGTGAGCAGCTTCCTACTTAAAAAGTGCTAACCTACTATCGGATAAGACCCTATTGCGCTTTTGTGTCTCCCTGGCTTTATCTATTTAACCCTGACATCGGCATTTAACATGCGCTTCAGGCAATCGTGACGGAAATCAGCCCACCGATGACCCCCATCATGTGACCGCGGGTCACCGGTGGGTTGGCATGACAAGCAGAGGTCTCCTGGAGATGTCTATGATTATCAGTGCTGGATTGCTATGAGTGCTGCCTGGTCGGCGCTCATAGCAAGTCAGCAATTCTGCTACATACAGGCCATCTGATCATCTTGGAGTTTTATTTCCCATTTTTGAGTACATGACATGGCAAAAACCAATGGTGTCTTTCAAAAGTACAACTTGTCCCGAAAAAAACAAGCCCTCACATGTCCATTTTGACCAAAAAATAAAAAAGTTATGGTCTGGGAAGAAAGGGAGCAAAAAATAAAAATGCAAAACCAAAAATACCTCTGGTCGTTAAGGGGTTAAGAGGTTTTCCCTTTAGAACAAAGTGGTCCTAAAACAAGTCATGTAAACTAACAAAACCAGATAGTACTCATTCACCATGGATCCAGTGTTACAGAGCCATTGTAGCTAAAGCACAGAGATTGGAGCAATAGATGAGAGCTGAATAGGTGAGCAGCAGCTATCATATTGTCTGCTGATGAAAAGCCGCCGCCAGTGGCAGCAGCTATCATATTGTCTGTTAGAGAAAAGCCGACGCCAGTGGCAGAAGCTATCAGATTGTTGTGGCGCCTCTGAGGGTCCAGTCGCCACAGAGGTACTGCACCTCATCCAGAGGTGTGGTATCCCACTTTCAGGTAAGGAGAGAGCAGTACCCAGGACTCTAACACTCGCACCCAACACACACTAGCTCAGTCAGGGCACCTGGGCATACCCCAAGGGAGGAGGACCTCATCTCATGCTGGGTAGGAATGGGTATTGGGATGTGGGTAGAGAAGGTAGAGAAATGGGGAGGAGCTGAGAGAGCGGGAGATAGACTAGTGAGTTAGTCAGTTGTAGAGGGGAGCTCAAGCTGTGAGGAGCTTGTCCCCGGACGAGGAAAGAGAATAGTAAGAGAGATAAAGAAGGAAGCTCCCGCAAGGACAGAAGGTGTCCTAGGGGCACAGAAAGTGAGAGATCCATCTGTGGGGCCCAATCCAGTAGTGGAGGGACCAGGTCGCAGTGGGGTCCCGGCCCCCAAGCCAAGTGGAGGACTCCAAGACTCAGCTAGCAAGCCGGAGGCAGAGGTATCTTAACGTGCCTCAATCACATTCTCAATTATTTGCCTAAAAGGCAGCCATAAAGGAGCAAGAGGACTTAGAGAACGTCGTCCGACAAGGTCCGCGGCTGCTGGCTCAGGACACTGATTGTGTTGGTGCTGGGCTGGAGGGAGGAAGCCAATGCAGTGAGACGGCCAGGAAAGGAACATATTGAAGGGAGTCCTGGAAAGGTGTATCCTGATCTGCCTGGGAGTTTGCTGCATCCCTCACCTGGAGGACACAGCACCAAGCGGGCATCTGTGCGCACAAGAATTGTGAGTAAAATGTTGGAAACTGCACCCTGCTGTGTCCTCTGAATTATTCCTGCATCACCTGCCCTGCACCACACTCACCACAACATCACCTTTATCATCCTAACTGCCCTGGGACATAGCTCTGCCTGTGGAGAGCTGAACCAACTCTGCTGCATCAACAACTGTCCCAGTGGACTGATCTGCAGCGTCGGCTAACATCTTTATTGCCAAGTACCACAGGTGGCGTCACAAACACTTTATTACAAACATTTTATTCTCCCTTTTTCATCAACTTCAAGCTTTTTTTGGACGCCCAGGGCCACAGACCGGGTCACTGCTGCAGTGACATCTCCCCTTTAAAAAGCAGCCCGGTACCGAGTATCCCCATTGCCCTGGCGGGCACTACATTGTCTGCTGGAGAAAAGCCCCCGCCAGTAACAGCAGCTATTACATTGTCTGCTGGAGAAAAGCCGCTACCAGTGGAAGCAGCTATCATATTTTTTGCTTGAGAAAAGCCGCCGCCAGTGGCAGCAGCTATCATATTGTGTGCTGGAGAAAAGCCACCACCAGTGGCAGCAGCTATCATATTGTTTTCCTGGAGAAAAGCCACCGCCAGTGGCAGCAGCTATCATACTGTCTGCTGGAGAAAAGCCGCCACCAGTGGCAGCAGCTATCATATTGTCTGTTGGAGAAAAGCCGCCACCAGTGGCAGCAGCTATCATATTGTCTGTTGGAGAAAAAGAGCCGCCAGTGGCAGCAGCTATCATATTGTCTGCTGGAGAAAAGCCGCCAATAGTGATGGCAGCTTTATCATAGTGAATGCACGAGCACTTGGTCGAATGAGCATTCCTGTATGGGAAAGACAGCAGAGATGACAGTCTGATTTGTATGGGGACCCCTGACAAATTATTGTAGGGGTAAATACCAATTGGGCATGCCTGGTTTTGAACCACTCATCGTATTGTCTCCCTGAAGAAAGCCTCCACTAGACGTGTCTGGCACTCCATTAGACATGTCATAGAAACACAGGAGCGTTCAGCCAAATGAGTCCACCTGTGTACGGGAGAGATTGCCAAGATGGCTGTCGGCTGAACAATTGGCCAAACCATCGTTTGACTGACAGCCATCTAATGTATAAAGTGGGCTTAAGACCTTTTATAAACGCCTTGGCTATGGCAGTACTCCCTTCAGTTGGCACCTAACACTTGGCCCTCATGTAAAGGCAAAACTATTACATTCATGTTCATTGCCAGTGGATAGTAATTTTGAAAATTGTGATATATTACAACAAACGGCTTATTAGAAAGATCCATATCCTTTTATTGAAGTCATGATGCCTTATATACTAGACTTCACCTAATTTACTCTAGGATCCATGTACACGCTGTTGGGTTAGGTACAGATGACCATTTTCTCTCTATCTGAGAAAATCCGTCCGATTATGTCTGTCACACTTTGATCAGAGTTTTATCAGAGTATGATCAGTGGCATCTGATTTTCTCGGAGGTGGAGAGAAAAAAAATGTTTGTCCACCTTCTCCATTCTGTTAGTCCAAGAAAATCGGACCACATTCGGATATCATCCGAGGGCAGTCCGATTTTTTTCACGGACCTATAGACATTAATGAGCCAGTACCATCCGACTCTCAAAAGCAAATCATGCATGCTGCGATTTTTCTACTTGGACTGCTTGGTCCAAAGAGAAAATTGGACAGATGCAAAGCCCCATAGAATAATATGGGTACGAATCTTGTCCGTCAAAACCATGGATAGCACTTGTCCGATTTATACCCTTCCTGTGAATGCAAAATCCACTTTTTCAATCACACAGACGTATGGCTCCGACAGTGTTGTTGTATTCCCAGGCTATCACTATGAAGTTTTTTTTTCATAACAGCCAACGTTGACGTTGTTTTCGTCTTGACTTTGATCTCTGACGCTTTTATTCCCATCTCTTGTTGTAATGCGTGTGATTAGGATGTAATACGTACAAGTTTATGAAGTGGAATTCAATAATTAATTGATAGTTCAGGTTAAGGAGAGTTTATGAAGTTGGGCGTCATGCGATAAACTGGGTAGATTTCGAGTCTATGTTTCCTCCTAATGTTGAGTTCTCGGAAGTTCATCTATGGTAAAGCATTGCTGGTTGCACTTTACCTACGACAGTGATAAAGTCCTCTCTGATTGTTTTCCACAGAAGTGTTAAGCCAGCATTATGTGCTCCATTTGAGAAGAGTCAGCAGCACCCTTCCCCCAAACATCATCTGTTTATGCATAGGATGGAAGGGTGACGACTAGAGGCCTCATATTTATTGCCTTCTCCCGAGAGCACCTGCTGCGGTACACACTTTGTGATGATCACACATAGTGGAGGACCTTTGCCCTGACTGTTTAAACAACCAAGATATTGTATCAGCCGCAGCTTCTCTCTTTCTTTGTTACCTCCTTCATAAAAGCTCTCTCATTTAAACAAATTTTTGGAAGAAGCAGTGAATAGTGTGATGTATACTGAATAGTGATGAGCGAGTATGCTCGTTGCTCTGGTTTTCCCGAGCATGCGCGGGTGATCTCCAAGTATTTTGGCGTGATCGGAGATTTAGTTTCTGTGGAAGCAGCTGCATGATTTGTGGCTGCTGGACAGCCTGAATACTTGTGAGGAATGCCTGTTTGTTAGGGAATTCCCAACATGTATTCGGGCTGTCAAGCAGTTGTGTGGCCCAGCTTCGCAAGGCACACATATCTTCTGGAAAATGCACAGGAAGGTAACTGTAAAGCTTGATATTCATTCACGCACACTTCTCAGCATTGCCACTAGGGGCAAATCAGACTATTTAGTAGTGTGACATAGCAATAGTGAGGGTTTTCTAGTCAGTCTGTTTCCTGTCTTAGGACAGTGCAGTCAAGCTCCGGGTGGCTCAGGAGTGAGTCATCCCATCCATCTTAAGATCAGTTTCCAGTCAGACAGACGGAGAGAGAGGAGAGAAGTCTGAATCCTGACAGAGTTTGTGTAGCTCATCTGACAAGAAAGTGGAGGCTAGTACGGGTGAAGTGAATCATCCCAGCCTAGTCAGAGCTACCCCTTAACCTGCTACTCAGAACAATCTGCCTGTGTTCCTGTGAAAGAAGGAAAGAAAGGAATTACAGCAGTTATACCAACGAGTTAACAGAGAACAGGTCAGTGAGCACTGAAGGAAAGCTGACCTTTGTACGATTGCTACACGTGTTTATGTTAAGAGCGAGAGCAGGGCGAAGGGCGAGTGGAGAAGTAAGAGTGACAAAGGGACAGATCACCCTCACTCAGTTAAACGGACACCAGGGTCCGAAGCGTTGCTAGTGCTTCACGCCTAGTAATAAGAAAACCGGAGGCTTTCTGGACTACAAGTCGCAGAAGGTAGCCCTAAGCGCTGATACGTAACCGGAGTCAGGGAGAACAGGGACTTTGAGCAGGACCCTGAAAAAGTAAGGACTTAGTTCTCTCAACATCTGATAATTAGAGACATAGAAGGCTCCACCACAATGTTGGCCGGGCGCAGTTGCTATTGAAGGAGTTGCACTTGACTTTATGCAAGTTGTACTCACACACATTAAAAGGATAAAGGAGGCCTCTAACCTGCTCAACAGTTTTCCTGAATGTGCATTCTCCAACCTAACCAGCTTCCCGGGACATACCTGCAACACCTACAAGTAAAGGTATGGAAAGAGATTGCATGTGTGTGTGACTGAATTCTTATCTGCACCCTGCACCACCACCATAGACTTTGAGGGACCAGTCCCACCTGTGGGGGACCTAACACCTAGCTGCCATAACATCCCCTCAGAGATCTACCCTGCAGCGCTGGTCAATCAGATCAGAAACCACAGGTGGCGTCACGAACTATTCTATCTTTATAATCCCCTGTAAATATCCCCCATTGCATGACCGCCAGGGCCACGGTCTGAGCTCTGCTGCCAGTGACAACTCCCATAGACTTCCATGGGCTCGGCTCCGAGTACCCCATAGCCCTGGTACCCACACATGTGGTGTGAGTCATCTTTGCTGGCGTCACGAACAGGATACGAAGCTTGCAAAATTGTGAGTCCTGTGTTGCCTATATTGACTGTTTTGTGCAGAAAAGACTGTTTGCTGTTTTGTCATTTTTGGCGCCAAATACCGCCATTTTTACCGCCATATTCGCGCCCTGAGGCGCTGGTGAAGAAGGTGGGCGTGCATTTGTGGGCGTGTACCCCCCCTGTGGCGCGAAAGTTATGGCCGCCCTCTCAAAATGCTACTATAATGTGAGATCCTACCCCACTGCAAGGGAGATCCGCCTCCTCTTAATCTTCTATGCAAAAAAGAGGAAGCGCAAATCCCGCCTCCACGGAGGAGACCAGATTGTTCCTGATGGAGAACACAGTCTGGCCTGGGGAGAGATGGCAGAAGGACAAGAGCAGCTATGCAGTGAGGGGGTGGAGCGCAGGCCCTGCTCCCCAGAGAAGCTGTTGTTTGAACCGGAGCCATCCCTAATACAGAAACTTCAGCAAACCTTGCTGGAGTGCGAGGAGGAGAATGCGGCACTTAAAAAGTTAATCCAGCGCCAGGCAGACATGGAGGAGACAGAGAGACGCTGGCGTGCCCAGACACAGCGGCTGCTGTGGGACGCAGTGCTCTCTCCCACAGACATAACGCCATCACCTGACTTCCCTAAGTCCCTGCTGAAGAAAGCTGAAGGAAAACCGGAGGCCGCCCCCAAAAGAGCTGTACCTGATCCCACCGATGGAGGGTGGAAGCGAAGGAGGCTGAGGAGGTCCTGCCTGTTCCGGAGTGCCGGCTAGGCCAGGAGGCTGCAGCAGATTACAGTTCCCCGGTAGGAACACCGGAGGGGTCCCAGCCATCATTGCCAGAAATCGATTGGGACGCAATGCAGTATCTGGATGACGTCACTTATGCTGTAAAAGTGGAGAATGAGCAGCGACGCCGTGATCTGGATAAACAACGTCAACAGGAGCAGAGAGAGGCGCAGCAGCGGTACCATGAAAAGTTCCTTGCTGATAAGGAGGCCGTTCGGAAAAATAAAGGTACGCGACGGGAACCGCGGCGCCAGGGGTGCATAACTGGGTTCCAACTCCGCAAAGGCTGGGGCTTCATACATGAGCCGGGCCTATACCAAGAGATCTTTGTGAGTCGGAGAGATGTGGAGTCCCATTTAACCATCGGGCACCCTGGGAGGGATCTTGTAAACGGGATATTGTCAGCTACACACGGCACTGGGGGTTAAAAGGGTGGTACGCCTTAAACGTCACCCGTGTCAGCGACCCCGTCCCTGAAGCCAGTGAGGTCTCCCGTGCCACAGCACCGCAAACCCCAGCAGCGTCATCTTTGGCGTCCGCACCAGGCCGTGAACCAGCATCACCCCCTGCGTACTCCTCTACACCCAGGTCTTGCTCTGCAACGCAACCTGCGACCATTTCAGCATCACAATCTGCGACTACCTCAGCAACGCAACCTGCGACCATTTCAGCATCACAATCTGCGACTACCTCAGCAACGCAACCTGCGTTCTACTACAGGGAGATACCCGTTGGGTCCCCAGTTCAACCAAAAGATGTCGCTACACAAACGTACATTGCAGGACATGATCTTCTTGTAATGGGTTCCCGAGGTCATTGTATACTTCTGGCCCCAGGAATGGAAAAAGTAATGGTCACAAGCAAGAAAGATGAAACACAGTAGGACCCAGACAGGGGTTTACTGCAACTGAACATGTACAAAGTTTGAAGAAGTTTTATAAAAATTGCACTTTATATAAATGTTGAATAATGTTTATTACTATGCTTATTTAAACGAGTTAAAGTAAAAGTTGATTGAAATGTGATTTTACTTGAAAAGTGTTTTACCATGCAAAGGACTGCGTGGCTGTGGACTTTGCCAGCCCAAAAACTTTCATTGTAAATAGTTCGCACTTCGGTGCCCCATTTTGGTTTTACATAAAGCCTTACTACCTCTGAAGAAAATCCCATATGGTGTGGCCTAGAGTGAGGTCTGCAGCAATGAAGTCCTGCAGCCCACCCAGGACCCACGTGGGAGGTTTTTGGTGCGGGTCCTCCACAAGAATCTTGTCTTATACTGTGTATATTTATTGAAAAGTATTTTGATAATTTTCTACTGATCTATGTACAAATTGTAACGTTCAAGAGTCTTTACCTCCCGCAAGGGATGAGTTATTATGTTGTTGTTATATGCAAAACAAAAATGTTTTTTCTTTTCTATTTCAAGCCGAGAGTGCTGAGTTTAACTAGGGGGGATGTGTGGCCCAGCTTCGCAAGGCACACATATCTTCTGGAAAATGCACAGGAAGGTAACTGTGAAGCTTGATATTCATTCACGCACACTTCTCAGCATTGCCACTAGGGGCAAATCAGACTATTTAGTAGTGTGACGTAGCAATAGTGAGGGTTTTCTAGTCAGTCTGTTTCCTGTCTTAGGACAGTGCAGTCAAGCTCCGGGTGGCTCAGGAGTGAGTCATCCCATCCATCTTAAGATCAGTTTCCAGTCAGACAGACGGAGAGAGAGGAGAGAAGTCTGAATCCTGACAGAGTTTGTGTAGCTCATCTGACAAGAAAGTGGAGGCTAGTACGGGTGAAGTGAATCATCCTAGCCTAGTCAGAGCTACCCCTTAACCTGCTACTCAGAACAATCTGCCTGTGTTCCTGTGAAAGAAGGAAAGAAAGGAATTACAGCAGTTATACCAACGAGTCAACAGAGAACAGGTCAGTGAGCACTGAAGGAAAGCTGACCTTTGTACGATTGCTACACGTGCTTATGTTAAGAGCGAGAGCAGGGCGAAGGGCGAGTGGAGAAGTAAGAGTGACAAAGGGACAGATCACCCTCACTCAGTTAACCGGACACCGGGGTCCGAAGCGTTGCTAGTGCTTCACGCCTAGTAATAAGAAAACCGGAGGCTTTCTGGACTACAAGTCGCAGAAGGTAGCCCTAAGCGCTGATACGTAACCGGAGTCAGGGAGAACAGGGACTTTGAGCAGGACCCTGCAAAAGTAAGGACTTAGTTCTCTCAACATCTGATAATCAGAGACATAGAAGGCTCCACCACAATGTTGGCCGGGCGCAGTTGCTATCGAAGGAGTTGCACTTGACTTTATGCAAGTTGTACTCACACACATTAAAAGGATAAAGGAGGCCTCTAACCTGCTCAACAGTTTTCCTGAATGTGCATTCTCCAACCTAACCAGCTTCCCGGGACATACCTGCAACACCTACAAGTAAAGGTATGGAAAGAGATTGCATTGTGTGTGACTGAATTCTTATCTGCACCCTGCACCACCACTATAGACTTTGAGGGACCAGTCCCACCTGTGGGGGACCTAACACCTAGCTGCCATAACATCCCCTCAGAGATCTACCCTGCAGCGCTGGTCAATCAGATCAGAAACCACAGGTGGCGTCACAAACTATTCTATCTTTATAATCCCCTGTAAATATCCCCCATTGCATGACCGCCAGGGCCACGGTCCGAGCTCTGCTGCCAGTGACAACTCCCATAGACTTCCATGGGCTCGGCTCCGAGTACCCCATAGCCCTGGTACCCACACATGTGGTGTGAGTCACAGTCACAAATCATGCAGCTGTGTCGACAGAAACTAAATCTCCGAGCACGCCAAAATACTCGGAGATCACCCGAGCGTGCTCGGGGAAAACCCGAGCAACGAGCATTCTCGCTCATCACTAATACTGAAGAATCCCGATTGTCAGGGCAGAAATTGATGGACAAAAATAGCAGAATTTCCAAGGTCAAGCAGAAAGCAACAGCATTTGGGGTTAGATCCAATCACTTGTTGAGTTGATACAAAAATGATATATTCAAATTTCCACAACTTTGGGTGCAAAATAACTCTTTCCCAGAATGAAATAAGCCATCCTTCAACTGCCAACTAGTGGTCCATTTCCATAACTGCTCATAGTTGGAGAGAGTTTATTTGCATACTTGCATCCTTCTTTTCCCTTATAGAACTCCATATACAGCTGATCTCCTTAAGGCAAGATAAGCCTCCATACTCCTTAGATAGTTGTCACCGAAACGATGGTTCAGTTGATCATTTTGCCAGCAGCTATCTCTTCCGATTCCTCAATACACAGAAGATCTTGCTCTTCCGAGGGCTCCTTTGTTGTCTATAAAAGATCAGTTGCCAGACACCTCTGGAGGCAGCTTATTGCTAGATGCAAAAACGATCGGCAGCCCGAAATTGGACATGATGGGGCTTTGTCATCTTGTCAGGTGTCCCCATACACAATAGACTGTCGCTAAGATCCGTCGATATTTTGGCCAAAATTAGTCTAATGTATATGAGGGTCTTTGGTCCCCTCTGCAAAAAATTATTTATGGCATGATTACAAAAAGCACGCATGGTTTTATATAAACTAATAATTGCCTTCTTTCCTAATGGACAGAAGGGATACAAGGATTAGGATCAGACATGTTGGATTTCAGCAAATCAAGCAGGAAATCCTTCTCTATGATATCCACCTAATGAAACAAATAAACAGAGGTTTCCCTGATGGAACAATCCCTTTAACACAAAATAAATATTTCCTTTGGTGGGTCTTTGGCCCTTAAAGGGAATCTGTCACCCCATTTTTGGACTATGAGATACGGCCACCGCCATCAGGGGCTTATCTACAACATTCTGTAATGCTGTAGATAAGCCCCTTATGTCACCTGAAAGAGAAGAAAAACGAGTTATATCATACTCACCCAGGGGCGGTCCGCCGTCCGGTCCGGTCCGATGGGCGTCGCCGTCGGTCCGGTCCGATGGGCGTCGCTGCGGTTCGGGCTCCCATCTTCCAGCGAAGCCGGCCTCTTCTTTCCGTCCCGTCGCGGCTCCTGCGCACTGATCTGCCCTGGTGAGGGCAGAGCAGAGTACTGCAGTGCGCAGGCGCCCGAATATGTCAGAGAGGTCTGGCACCTGTGCACTGCAGTACTCTGCTCTGCCCTCACCAGGGCAGATCAGTGCCCCTGCGCAGGAGCCGCGACGGGACAGAAAGAAGAGGCCGGCTTCGCTAGAAGATGGGAGGCGCCGAACCAGACCGCGACGCCCATCAGACCGGACCGGACGGCGGAGCTCCCCTGGGTGAGTATAATACAACTCGTTTTTCTTCTCTTTCAGGTGACATCGGGGGCTTATCTACAGCATTCCAGAATGCTGTAGATAAGCCCCTGATGGCGGTGGCTGTATCTCATAGTCCAAAAATGGGGTGACAGATTCCCTTTAAAGTGGATTTCTACCCTACTTGGGGCTGTTCAAAACTTTACTCTGATTCATTTCTTCAAGGGATTGTCCACTACTCAGACAACCCCTTCTCAATCACTATATTTCCCCTATGTAAAATAATAACACCTATACTCACCTCCGGTGTCAGCAGTGTTCCAGCGATGTCAGCGCCTGCTCTTCCGGGGCTCACATGACGTTGTTAATTATGTCATGTGAGACCTGCAGCTGCTGCTCTCTGACTTGCCCCGAATGTCAGTTATGTCTGTGGATTCCACCGATTCACATACTCCTCCTTATTATGGCTCCATGGAAAGCTATGGTCTGCACGGTGTGACTAGTGCGTCAACCCTTAGAGCTCCAGTCTTTGCTGGACTAAGGTGGTTTATGGCCTTTGGTCACATGCTGCAGGAGAATTAGTCATGTCTGGTGTTTCTCTATTTAAGCTGGCTTTTCCATACAGGTAATGCCAGCAACAGTTTTTGTAGGTCTATCTTGGTCTGGAGAGTTGGACACATTCAGGTTACTATTGGTTACTTCCAAAGTTGTTGCTAGCGGTGTTTGCTTCACCCTTTCCTTTTTCACTAGATGTCTTAATGTTGCTTTATTGCATCATGGGCTTTACACTTAATTCCTTGTTATTATTATTCCTCCTTATTCCGTATTTCCCTGAGATCGTGCAGGTTGTCTGAGCTTTGGTTTTGCCCTGTCTGTCTTGTTTGTATTTCCTTCATACACTTTACTGACTAGTGCTGTTAAGGAGCATAGTAAGGAAAGAGGCCCAGGCATCCTCACCTTTAGGGGTAATCCTGGTGACAGAGATAGCTAGGGACCCCTAGCCTGAGGGTCAGTATAGGAGCACACTTGCTCTATCGTAGTTGAGTCGCACGTACCAGGGCTTGTGGGGTACTCGGCACCGAGCCCGTTCACTTCACTGGGGGAGAGGTCACAGGTAGCACAGCTCGGTCCGTTGCCCTGGGCACTCATTCAAAGGGGAATATTTACAGGGGATTGTTGATTTATAGAAATGTTCGTGACGCCACCTGTGGTTCCTGGTCAGGATGACCAGCGCTGCAGTGTAGATCCTCTGAGGGTTTGGGGCAGCAAGGTGTTAAGTCTCCCACAGGTGAGACTGATCCCTCGGAGTATATGGCGGTATAGAGGTGCAGGAGCAATAATGCAGACACACACAAGACAGTCTCTTTCTGTACCTTTACTGGTGATGAAGTTGCAGGCACGTCCCGGGAGGCCATCAGGGTGGAGGATGCACGTCCAGTAATCACTGAGTAGGTGTAGGGCCTCCTTACGTCTATATGTGTGTGAGTTTCTAACTTGCATGAAACAAAGTTTAACTCTGTTCTCTTTGCTACGCCTGGCTGATCTTGTGGTGGAGCCTTCTTTTGGACAGAACTAAGTCTCCAATGGTTGCGCTGACCAGACTCCTGTTCTTCCTGACCCCGGTTACGTATCAGCACTGTTGGGCCCCTCTGTGACCTGAAGTCCAGCAGGGTCTCCGGTTTTTCCCACTAGTCCTGAAGAAGCTAGTAAGCTCGGACCCGGTGTCCGGTAGTGCAGAGTGGAGGTAAGCCATCATTGCTATTCATCCTCAGTCACTCTCTTTCCCTTTTTCCACTTGCCTGTTGTCCTACTCACAACTTTAACATAAGCACAAGCAGCAGTAGATGTCAGCTTCCTTCTCTTCACCGCTCTCCAAGCGTCGGCACGCTCGCTCTCTAACAATACATCAGTTGACTCGGTCTTACAAATACTGCAGTTCCCTTTCCTTCACTTCCTTCTTAGGCTCTGTCCGAAGTAGCTATCAGGACCTTCCGTCAGACTGATCTATGCTCACTTCGAGAGTCACTTTCCACTTCCCTAGGGAACTATCAGTCCGCACGTTCTGAGGTAACTTTCTCTCGGCTCGTCTCTCTGAGGTACAACCAACGACTAGCTAACGTTCAGCTGCCTTCATCTCCTGCTCTATCTCTCCACACCCTTATATACCTGCGTATTCTAAAGGGCTCCCTCTGGTGGTACCAGGAAAATGTGAAGTGTGAATGAATATCAGGTGATTGTGAATTACCTTTCATGCATCCTCCTGGGTAGTGTTGAGTGATACGATACTGCAAATATCGGGTATCGGCCGATATTAGCTCTATCGGCCTTTCGATAATTCGCTTCGATATTTTCGTCTTATCGAATACCGGAATCGGATTTGTCACTGTCACTGTGAGTGTCCGTCGGTCGGGTCTGTCAGGAGTCAGCGCCATCCCTAATACAGAAACTTCAGCAAACCTTGCTGGAGTGCGAGGAGGAGAATGCGGCGCTTAAAAAGTTAATCCAGCGCCAGGCAGACATGGAGGAGACAGAGAGACGCTGGCGTGCCCAGACACAGCGGCTGCTGTGGGACGCAGTGCTCTCTCCCACAGACATAACGCCATCACCTGACTTCCCTAAGTCCCTGCTGAAGAAAGCTGAAGGAAAACCGGAGGCCGCCCCCAAAAGAGCTGTACCTGATCCCACCGATGGAGAGGTGGAAGCGAAGGAGGCTGAGGAGGTCCTGCCTGTTCCGGAGTGCCGGCTAGGCCAGGAGGCTGCAGCAGATTACAGTTCCCCGGTAGGAACACCGGAGGGGTCCCAGCCATCATTGCCAGAAATCGATTGGGACGCAATGCAGTATCTGGATGACGTCACTTATGCTGTAAAAGTGGAGAATGAGCAGCGACGCCGTGATCTGGATAAACAACGTCAACAGGAGCAGAGAGAGGCGCAGCAGCGGTACCATGAAAAGTTCCTTGCTGATAAGGAGGCCATTCGGAAAAATAAAGGTACGCGACGGGAACCGCGGCGCCAGGGGTGCATAACTGGGTTCCAACTCCGCAAAGGCTGGGGCTTCATACATGAGCCGGGCCTATACCAAGAGATCTTTGTGAGTCGGAGAGATGTGGAGTCCCATTTAATCATCGGGCACCCTGGGAGGGATCTTGTAAACGGGGATATTGTCAGCTACACACGGCACTGGGGGTTAAAAGGGTGGTACGCCTTAAACGTCACCCGTGTCAGCGACCCCGTCCCTGAAGCCAGTGAGGTCTCCCGTGCCACAGCACCGCAAACCCCAGCAGCGTCATCTTTGGCGTCCGCACCAGGCCGTGAACCAGCATCACCCCCTGCGTACTCCTCTACACCCAGGTCTTGCTCTGCAACGCAACCTGCGACCATTTCAGCATCACAATCTGCGACTACCTCAGCAACGCAACCTGCGACCATTTCAGCATCACAATCTGCGACTACCTCAGCAACGCAACCTGCGTTCTACTACAGGGAGATACCCGTTGGGTCCCCAGTTCAACCAAAAGATGTCGCTACACAAACGTACATTGCAGGACATGATCTTCTTGTAATGGGTTCCCGAGGTCATTGTATACTTCTGGCCCCAGGAATGGAAAAAGTAATGGTCACAAGCAAGAAAGCTGAAACACAGTAGGACCCAGACAGGGGTTTACTGCAACTGAACATGTACAAAGTTTGAAGAAGTTTTATAAAAATTGCACTTTATATAAATGTTGAATAATGTTTATTACTATGCTTATTTAAAAGAGTTAAAGTAAAAGTTGATTGAAATGTGATTTTACTTGAAAAGTGTTTTACCATGCAAAGGACTGCGTGGCTGTGGACTTTGCCAGCCCAAAAACTTTCATTGTAAATAGTTCGCACTTCGGTGCCCCATTTTGGTTTTACATAAAGCCTTACTACCTCTGAAGAAAATCCCATATGGTGTGGCCTAGAGTGAGGTCTGCAGCAATGAAGTCCTGCAGCCCACCCAGGACCCACGTGGGAGGTTTTTGGTGCGGGTCCTCCACAAGAATCTTGTCTTATACTGTGTATATTTATTGAAAAGTATTTTGATAATTTTCTACTGATCTATGTACAAATTGTAACGTTCAAGAGTCTTTACCTCCCCAAGGGATGAGTTATTATGTTGTTGTTATTGTAATGTATGTGATACAGTTCATATAGCGTCTTGTGCTTGGGTGCGATGAAAATACTTGAGACACAGGTTGAAAAAGAAAGTCTTGTATTGCTTCATACAAATTGGCAAAAATAAACACACAGGTTGCAAACACAGAAGCAGGAGACACAGCAGGCCAAAGTAATCTAAGTTCATCAATAACTCTCCACAACAGATTCAGATCTTCTTCTATGTTACCGCAAGTCCATGCAACCGTGAGGCTTTCAAGAGCAGAGTTCAGAGTCCACAAGAGCTCCAGAGTTTCTCAGTAGAAATGGCTGGAGTACAAAGTCCAAGGCTTCAGGAGTCAGAACACAGGTTCACTGCAGGCCAGATTCTGAAGCACTGATTGCTCAGGTGTGGCTGTTTAAGAAGCAAACGGAGAGAATCAGGGCGGGAACATGCAAGCTGGAAAACTCCATTTTAACTGAGGGCAAGATAGCTGCAGCAAAACAGAAAGCAAAATGGCCGACGAACAAACTGAGTTTCAGAAACAGATATACAGAACCTTACATTACTCCCCCCTTAGGGGCAACCTCCGGATGACCTTAGACCAGGCTTGTGTGGGTACCTCTGATGAAACTGACGGAGCAAGCGAGGAGCATTAACGTTATTGACTGGCTCCCATGAGTTGTCCTCCACTGGGTAGCCCTGCCATTTGATCAGATATTGTAACTGATTTCTATACAACCTGGAATCTAAAATCCTTTCCACCACAAATTCTTCCTGACCATCGACTAGCACTGGGTCAGGGCAAGGAGAAGAACGTCCAGGAAACGTATTGGGTGTCGCAGCCTTTAGTAGGGATACATGAAAGACAGGGTGGATTCTCATAGTTCTGGGCAATTGAAGACGACAAGCAACGGCACTTATAATCTTACTGATTTTATAGGGTCCAATGTACTTATGTCCCAACTTAGATGATGGAATCCTTAACTTAAGATTTCTGGTTGACAGCCAGACCAGGTCTCCTACCTTAAAAACTGGTGCAGGTTTACGAAATTTATCTGCTGCCTTCTTGTACCTTTCCTGAGCCGATTCCAGATTCTCCTTTAGAAGATCCATATTCTTCTGTAAAGTCGTGACTCTTTCAGCCACTGCTGGCAAAGGCGTCTCTATGGGAAATCGTGGTAGAATATTAGGATGATAACCTAAATTAGAGAAAAAAGGAGACTGTTTAGTGGAGGCACTCTGAGAGTTGTTGTAAGAGAACTCAGCCAATGGAAGTAGATCCACCCAATCATCCTGTAGGTGGCAGATAAAACAGCGGAGATACTGCTCCAGGGTTTGATTGGTTCGTTCGGTTTGTCCATTAGTCTGGGGATGAAAAGCAGAAGAAAGGTTTACTTTAATGTCCAATGCTGCACAGAAATTTTGCCAAAACCTAGAAGTGAATTGCACCCCTCGATCCGAAATAACCTCATCCGGTACTCCATGTAAACGAAACACATCTTTAATCATCAAATCTGATGTCTGTTTTGCAGTGGGTAAGCCGACACAAGGGATAAAATGAGCTGCCTTTGTTAAACGATCAACCACCACTAGAATAGTGTTCTTCCCTTGAGAGGTTGGTAATTCGACAATGAAGTCCATAGAAATGGATCCCCACGGGCGGGACGGGTGGGAAGAGGCTGTAACAGACCAGTTGGTGAAGAGCGAGGTGTTTTGCATCTTGCACAAACCTCACACGAAGTGACATAATCCAAAACATCCTTCCTACAAGTGGGCCACCAAAAGAAACGAGAAAGAAATTCCTGTGTCTTTAGAATTCCTCTATGCCCGGCTATTTTGGAATCATGAATGAGTTGCAATACTCTCAATCTGACTGTTTCAGGTATATACAGACGTTGTCCCAGAATCCACACACCATTCTTAAAGACAAGACTTACGTCCCTTGGGGGTTGAGCCAAAAAAGAATCCGCATGGTATGCTTCCTTGATGTCTTTAATTAGGTCTTGATGATGAATCACTCCTAAGAATCTAGAGTCAGGAAGAATAGTCTTAGGAGGAGTAATTGGACGTGTCTCTGCTGAGTAAATCCTAGAGAGTGCATCAGCCTTTCCATTGCGCGATCCTGGTCTATAAGAAATAATAAAATTAAATTGGTTTAAGAAAAGATTCCAGCGAGCCTGGCGAGGAGTCAGGCACTTAGCCGACCTGATAAACTCAAGATTACGATGATCTGTCAGAACGACTATTTGCTGTGCAGTTCCTTGCAGAAGGTGTCTCCATTCTTTGAAGGCGGCAATAATGGCC
>JARQOD010000004.1:26291429-26433842 GCA_033576555.1 Oophaga sylvatica
GCAATCAACGTGACATTAACCCCTTATTACCCCGCTTGCCACCGCTACAGGGCAAGTGGGAAGAGCCGGGTAAAGTGCCACAATTGGCACATCTTTTGATGCGCCAAATGTGGGGCTGCTGTAGCCTGGTATTATCAGGCTGTTGAGGGCCAAAATCCATGGGCCTTGACAGTCTTTTAATACCAGGCTGCAGCAGTCTGCATTTTACTTGGCTGGTTAACAAAAATAGGGGGACCCCCATGCCATTTTTTTTTTCGAGGGGATCCCCTATTTTTGTTAATCAGCCAAGCTAAGCAGACTGCTGTGGCCTGGTATTATCAGGCTTGCAAGGTCCATGGATATTGGATCCTTACCAGCCTGAAAAACCAGGCCTCAGCAGTCTGCTTCATCTGGCTGGTTAACAAAAATAGGGGGGACCCCACGCCATTTTTTTTTCGAGGGATCCCCTATTTTTGTTAACCAGCCAAGATAAGCAGACTGCTGTGGCGTGGTATTGTCAGGCTGGCAAGGTTCATGGATCTTGGCTCCTTAACAGCCTGAAAATCCAGGCCTCAGCAGTCTGCTTCATCTGGCTGGTTAACAAAAATAGGGGGGACCCCAAGCCATTTTTTTTTCGAAGGGAACCCCTATTTTTGTTAATTAGTTCCCTCTGACGTCACTGATGGTGTCCCTGGCTGACCTGAAGTGAAAGTGGAAAGCAATCAATTAAGCTTTCCACTTCCTCTCCTGTCAGCCAGGAGAGGAGAAGATTCATTCGGGGGTTTACTGTGAGGCTGCAGCATTAGCTGCGGTCCCTGCAGTAAACATTAACCCTTTCTGATGGATTACACCGTGGGACCTGACTGTGCATGGGATAGGTAAGAATAATTTTGCTTTTTTATTTTATTTTTATTACAGGAAATGGTTTTTGCAGTAAAATAACAGATGGTCAAAAACATGTGTCTTTATTTCATTAAAATGATTTTTAATTAAAGTGTGTGTGTTTTATTTTTATTTCATGCAATATAATTAATAATTGATAGTTGTCTAATTGACAGCTCTCAATTATTAACCTGGCTTAAGGTCACCTTTCAATAGCAAGGTGGCTTTAACCCCTTATTAACCCATTCGCCACCGCTACAGGGCAATGGAAATATACGGGCAAAGTGCCAGAAAGGGCGAATCTAATTATAGATTTGTCTTTTCTGGGGTGTCTGGGGGCAGATGTTAGTAGCCAGGGGGGGCCAAAAATAGTGGTCCCTCTCTGGGCTATTATTATCTGCCCCCACTCGCTGGCTTTGTCTGTCTGGTTGAGAAAATAGGGCGGGAGCCCACACATTTTTTTTCAACAATTTTACACCTCATATATATATATATATATATATATATATACATATATACATGTCATTGAATTTGTGACACATATATATTTATATTTATAGTTCATACACTTCTACATAGTATAATAGCCGCTAATTCAATTGCCGGCTTTTGTGAAAATGCAGAACCCGACATGAAATGACACATGGTTTACATAGAGTTAACCATGTCATTTCAAGTTGTTTGATATATTGTTTTCACTAACAATTACATGAGTGTATGTGTGGAAAATTTCACACCTGTAGGGGTTAATTAAAGGTTTAAATTCGTAGCAAAAAGTCCGTTTTTTTTACAACGAATTTACACCTTTAATTAAGCCCTACAGGTGTGAAATTTTGCACACATACACTCATGGAATTGTTTGTGAAAATCAGATATCAAACTACATGAAAATACATGGTTAACTCTATGTAAACCATGTGTCATTTCATGTCGGGTGCTTCTGTATTTTCACAAAAGCCGGCATTACCCGGCAATTGAATCAGAGGCTATTTTACTATGTAGAAGTGTATGAACTATAAATATATGTATATATATATGTCACAATGACATGTATATATATATATATATATATATATATGTATTCTATGTGTGTATATTTAGTGTTTACAAGGAAAGAAAGGGTTTTTTTTAGTTACGATATTTCTGTCCCATAGAATTGCATTGGATTTCCGGTATCGGAATCGGGTATCGCCGATACTTTTTGGGTATCGGCGATACCCATTCCGATCCGATACTTCTTGATATCGGAAAGTATCGCTCAACCCTACTAATCACCCTTCCACCATGACCTCACTTTTTCCCACTCATGTTGTATGTAGCCTTCCCCTCTTGCAACCTGCTTTTTCCCAACCTTCAGTCCACACCTATCAGTCACCTACTAAATATACAATCACTATTTATTTTCTTAGAGAGTGTGTCTGAACAACACTGTTATACCTAACGATTTTAAGAGGAAATATGGCCTTCTGCAACACAGTTTTATCACAAAAGATTTGGATTAGCAAATTGGGCCTCGTAGCTGAACCCCAATGTTAGGCCTAACAATTTTTAAGAGGAAACATGGCCTCCTGATTCCTCACTGCAACACAGTTTTATTCCAAACATTTGGATTAGCAAATAGTGCCTCCTGACTGAATTCCAATATTAGGCCTAATAACTTTTAAGAGAAAGTGTGTCTTCCTGATTCCGCACTGCAAGACAGTTTTATCCCAAACAATTTGGATTAGCAAATAGGGTTTCCTTGTTGAACCCCTATATAAGGCCTAACAATTTTTAAGAGGAAATGTGGCCCCCTGATTCCTCACTGCAACACAGCTTTATCCCAAACAATTTGCATTAGCAAATACGGCCCCCTGGCTTCACCTCAATATTAGGCCTAACGATTTTTAAGTGGAAATCTGGCATTCTGATTTGTCACTGAACCACAGTTTTATCACAAACGATTTGGATTAGCAAATGTGGCCTCCTGAGACTCCAAAACTGTTTTGTCACAATCTAGTTAGATGCTGGTAGATCCATTTCACACAAGACAGGATCATATTTAGCTAACTGACAAGGCAGCAGCAGCAGTAGCAGGAGTGGCCTCTCTGCGCTGTGACACTGTGAAAATGGATACAGCAAAACAAAATGTCCGCTTTTTATATAAACAGTGACATGTGTCTTCGGCAGCCCATCCCAGAAGACTTTGTGTCATGATATCGTGGATGGTTTTTGCACTCTGAATGGCTGTTGGAATGTACAAACATTAAGTTATTAAAGAAAAAAAAATTACACTCCACTGTTCCTCTGACCTAGACACACCCCCTCATAAAACACGTCCCCCCGCTTATCATACAGCACCACTATTCTAAACAAAGTCAAAACAAAAGCATTGGTGGAAACGCGATCATTTACCGAACTGTGACTTAATTTTGCCGACTTTGTTCGAAGACGGGGACAGTGGTTCCATCACTGCTTTGGCACAGGTGTCACGTGACATATAAACCTCACATGAGCTACTGGAACGCTAACATGAGAGGGGAGTATAGGTGTTTTTATTTTAAAATTGTAAATCCAGGGGATTACGCGTTTGAACAAAAATGTTCGACTAAGAACTAAGTTGTTGGAAACGCTTAATCCCCTGGATTTACAATTTTAACAGTCTGTTTTTAAAGGCATGGCAATAAAGATGAAGTTTTAATGTCTTTTCAACAGTCTGATTTGGATGTTTGTTGCTGAACTTTTTTGTTTGATTACCACAGCCTTCTACATACAGTATGAGCCCCACAGTCCCCTATATATAGTATGAACCCACACACAACCCCCTATATACAGTATGAGGACTAATATACAGTCTGAACCCACAATGTCCCAAATATATAGTATGAGCCCTCACATAACCTCTCTATATACAGCATGTGTCTCCACATAGCACTCACATGTACAGTATAGGCCCCCTGTATACAGTTTATGCTCCACACAGCCCCCTATATATAGTATGAGGCCTCACATAGCCTCCCTATATCCAATATGAGCCCTCATATAGCCCCTTGTATACAGACACATATCCCACACACATATAAAAAAAACACACATACCTCATTCCCGTTCCCCAGCACCCTGCTCCAGTCTTTACTGTGTGCAGTGATGCTCCGCACAGCAGATGCAATGCAGTGATGTCATTGTGACTCAGTTGCAAACACTGATTGGTGGAAGATGGAGCCAGCGGTTCCCTTCTCCACCATTAAATTCATTTCACCGCTATCTGCATTCTGAGGCAGATGCAGGTTGGAAAAGAGAGGCCTGTGTTTTTAGTCCTTTGGCTATCTAGGGTCCCACTTTGCTAGTCTACATGATTTGACATTCAAGATTAAATATAAAATTACAAAATCACCTGTCCCTGTTTAGGGCAATAGCTATTATATTTGTTAGGCAATTAAACATAGATTAGAACTCACTGTCTGGTGCTCTTTGGTGACAGAACTAGTAACATCCAAGGAAACACAAGTTCCTAGCACAAAAATGAACTCAACCATTTCTAGTTTTGCTTCAATATACAGTGGTATGTAAAAGTTTGGGGACCCCTGGTCAAAATTAATGTTATTGTCAACAGATAAGCAAGTAGAAGATTAAATGATTTCTAAAAGGGCTAAAATTAAAGATGACACATTTCCATTGTATTTTGGGTAATATACACTGCTCAAAAAAATAAAGGGAACACTCAAATAACACATCCTAGATCTAAATGAATGAAATATTTTCATTTAATACTTTGTTCTGTACAAAGTTGAATGTGCTGACAACAAAATCCACACAAAAATCATCAATGGAAATCAAATTTATTAACCAATGGAGGCCTGGATTTGGAGTCACCAACAAAATTAAAGTGGAATGTAATGTCCTTAAAACAAGTCAAAATGATGCTCAGTAGTGTGTGTGGCCTCCACGTGCGTGTCTGACCTCCCTGTGCCTGTATGACCTCCCTACAATGCCTGGGCATGCTCCTGCTGAGGCAGTGGATGATCTCCTGAGGGGTCTCCTCCCAGACCTGGACTAAAGCATCTGCCAACTCCTGGACAGTCTGTGGTGCAACGTGACGTTGGTGGATGGAGCAAGACATGATGTCCCAGATGTGCTCAATCAGATTCAGGTCTGGGGAATGGGCGGGCCAGTCCATAGCTTTAATGCTTTCATCTTGCAGGAACTGCTGACACACTCCAGCCACATGAGGTCTGGCATTGTCCTGCATTAGGAGGAACCCAGGGGCAACCAGGGGATCTCATCTCGGTACCTAATGTCAGTCAGGCTACCTCTGGCGAGCACATGGAGGGCTGTGCGGTCCTCCAAAGAAATGCCACCCCACACCATTACTGACCCACTGCCAAACTGGTCATGCTGAAGGATGTTGCAGGCAGCAGATCGCTCTCCACGGTGTCTCCAGACTCTGTCACGTCTGTCACATGTGCTCAGTGTGAACCTGCTTTCATCTGTGAAGAGCACAGGGTGCCAGTGGCGAATTTGCCAATCCTGGTGTTCTGTGGCAAATGCCAAGCATTCTGCATGGTGTTGGGCTGTGAGCACAACCCCCATCTGTGGACATCAGGCCCTTAAACCATCCTCATGAAGTCGGTTTCTAACCATTTGTGCAGACACATGCACATTTGTGCTGGAGGTCATTTTGCAGGGCTCTGGCAGTGCTTTTCCTGTTTCTCCTTGCACAAAGGTGGAGGTAGTGGTCCTGCTGCTGAGTCGTTGCCCTCCTACAGCCCCCTCCACTTCTCCTGGTGTACTGGCCGGTCTCCTGGTAGCACCTCCAGCCTCTGGACACTAAGCTGACAGACACAGCAAACCTTTTGCCAAAGCTCCCATTGATGTGCCATCCTGGATGAGCTGCACTACCTGAGCCACTTGTGTGGGTTGTAGAGTCCGTCTCATGCTACCATTAGTGTGAAAGCACAACGAACTTTCAAAAGTGACTGAAACATCAGCCAGAAAGCATTGGTACTTAGATGTGGTCTGTGGTCCCCACCTGCAGAACCACTCCTTTATTGAGTGCATCTTGATAATTGTCAATAATTTCCATCTGTTGTCTATTCCATTTGCACAACAGCATGTGAAATTGATTGTCAATCAGCCTTGCTTCCTAAGTGGACAGTTTGATTTCACTGAAGTCTGATTTACTTGGAGTATACAGAATGGGAGGAATCGGGCTAAGCAACAGCACATGTGAAAAAGACTTGGGTGTACTAATAGATTACAGACTGAACATGAGTCAACAGTGTGATGCAGCAGCAAAAAAGGCAAATACAATTCTGGGATGTATTAACAGAAGCATACAGTCTAGATCACGTGAAGTCATTATTGCCCTCTACTCCTCTTTGGTTAGACTTCATCTGGAATACTGTGTCCAGTTTTGGGCATCACATTTTAAAAAAGACATCAACAAACTGGAGCAAGTTCAGAGAAGAGCGACCAGAATGGTGTCTGGTCTGCAAACCATGTCCTATGAGGAACGGTTACAGGATTTGGGAATGTTTAGCTTGCAAAAAAGAAGACTGAGAGGAGACTTAATAGCTGTCTACAAATATCTCAAGGGCTGTCACATTGTAGAAGGATTATCTTTATTCTCATTTGCACAAGGAAAGACTAGAAGCAATGGGATGAAACTGAATGGGAGGAGACACAGATTAGATATTAGAAAAAACTTTTTGACAGTTAGAGTGATCAATGAGTGGAAAAGGCTGCCACGAGAGGTGGTGAGTTCTCCTTCAATGGAAGTGTTCAAACAGAGGCTGGACAGACATCTGTCTGGGATGATTTAGTGAATCCTGCTTTGAGTAGGGGGTTGGACCAGATGACCCAGGAGGTCCCTTCCAACTCTGACATTCTATGATTCTATGAGTTATACTCTGTTGTTTAAGTGCTTTGCTATCTTCTTATAACCTTCTCCTGCTTTGTGGGCTTCCATCATTTTCATTTTCAGAGTGCTAGGCAGCTTCTTAGAAGAACCCATGGCTGTTGGTTTTTTGGCACAAGGTTAGAGAAGACTGAGTTTTTATAATTCTGGGAAATCTGCATCACCCGGCCTCTCCCAACGATGTTAGTGAACAAGCCATAACCTTAACAGGCTAATTAAAGTCTGAAACCTTTGTTAAAGTTATTAGAGCACACAAATCTCCAAGGGTGTCTAAACTTTTGAATCGGCCCATTTTCCTTTTTGAATTTTTTAAAATGTAAAATATGAAAATACATTTTTTTTGCCTAAAATACAAATTAAATTTGTCATCTTTAACTTTAGCCCTTTCAGAGATTATTTCATTTTAACTTGCTTAACTGTTCACGATAACAGTAATTTTGGCCAGGGGTGCCCTAACCTTTGCATGCCATTGTACCTTTAAAGTCAAAAATGTGGTTGAATGGTCAGAACCCAAGGCACATGCCCCAACAGACCAACTTGCTATGTCCTTATAAGAATTGTATAAAAAATCGACAATCCTTAAGGGGTGAATGCATGAGTTAAGTTCTACCTTTGAATAGTTTTATTCTATCACTGACACAAAGACAGAATAAACTTTGTGCAAACTTTTACCTGCATAAAATAGTAACAAGAAATTTAATCAAAGTTAAAAACATACAAATAATGTGTAATATAGACAATTGGGATGACAATGACCTTAATTTATAGAAAAAGAACAATCAGGTTGTGTGATTTCTATCACATCTTTTCTCTGGCTCTAGAACAGGAGAAAGTTTTATAAATTTTTACAGCACAAACATCATTGCAGAAACTAGAAAAATAATGTACATGATAAAAAAAAAAAAATTCCAGCCATAGATTATACGTTCCTTCTTCTTTAAATATACAGTTACACATACATTTTTCAGAATAGTCCAGAAGCAGACAGAGATAGCTGCTGCTTCTTGTTGTGATGGAACATATGTCACCAGTTCTTTAAAAAAAGCAAAAGGTCCTGGTGACAAAATATGCAAGACCCAGTTATATGCTTCCCTAGAAGCTTCTTTGTGTGGATCATACTTAGTGCTGGGCCTTTTCCGTAGTCCTGGTGTCTGAAAGTCTCAATACTTCACGAGAGATATTCTTCCTTGATAGTCAGTCCTGTTGGCGATACCATGTTACTGTTACTACTACTGCTACTGCAAATGCCGCCCATCCCAACGGTGGAGCCAACAGGGGGGGGTGTTGGCGTGGTGGTGGTAGCCTGTTGAGTCTGCTGCTGCATCTTCTTCTTGTTTACTTTTCTTTCTTTTGCTCTTCGATTTTGGAACCAGATTTTTACCTACAGAAAAGATAAAAACAGGCAATAAGTACATAAAAGTTACAAGTACAATGCTCATTACCCTTAAAGAGGACCTAGCAATTGCCATACACTGTGAGCACAATAATGAGACAATTTGTATTTTAGATGATTAATGTAGTGTCTTCAAAAAACTGGTAGCACATTTGGGAATTGATTTTGAGTCGATCTTCAACCTATGATATATAGCATAGATGAGAATTAAAACATAGCTTTTAATATACACATTAAAAATACACCAACAAAAAATTGTGTCACCTAAAGTGAAATGAACAACAAGGTATTATGTTTCAGTCAGTAAAAATCCAGTACTCACGACCCACCAAAAGGTCATGTTTTCAGGAATTCCTTAGTAATGCATTCGTGATGGAATTAATGCTTGAGCAGGTGATGAAATTATCAACTCTCAATGCTGGAATGAACCTATCACATGGATTTATGGCCTATTACATCAATTAAGGAATTTGCTTCAAAGACCCTGTGAGAACATCACAAAACATTACCAGACCCCAATCAGAGGGCAATAAAATTTTTACACTCCTTTTCTATGAACTATGAATATTTATTGTCACAACTGTTCATCCCTCTCCCATAATGACAGTTCTGCTTCACGTCACTTGTCTCAACTATTGCATGTAAGACTGTTCATCCCTCTCCCATAATGACAGTTCTGCTTCACGTCACTTGTCTCAACTGTTGCATTTTTTCTGTGCTGTGTTGTGTATAAATATGTGATTCTTCAGATGTTGTATTAGTCTTTGCCTGATGAAGAGACCTGAGTAGTCTCGAAAGCTTGCAATTTGTTACCATCTTTTCAGTTAGCCATTAAAAGGTATCAACCACTGAGGACTCTCAACTCTAAATATTTTTCTAAGGATATCCTGAAAACTTGACCAGTTGGTGGGTCTTGAGGACTGGAGTTGAGAAACACTGGTGTAGATGAACCCCTTAGTAGGTTAAAAATCCAAAAACAGAGAACTCTTAAGACATATTGTAAGAACTACCTGTCGCTCTGTCAGTGACAATGTGGCTGCCAACTCTGCTTTTCTGCGTATTGTAATGTAGCGGCTGTAGTGAAATTCTTTCTCCAGCTCAAGACGTTGATGATCTGTGTATACAACACGGTACTTATCTTTTGTTCTTGTTTTACCTAAAAGAAAACACACGAGACATGTAACACAGTATCTTAAAAATGGGAAAGGTCTTCCAAAAGATGCCAGGAAGGTTTTGCCTTTTTGTTTTAACAATCCCTTTTTTGCTAGAAAAGTTTTTGATTTTGATCTGGAGAACCACCTTCTGTGGATGTTCCCTATTATTAGAGACCAAACTCTATATTCTGGCTAATGCTAAAGAATGAACATGAAGAAAAACAGAAATTTCTATTATATTCTAGTGAATACTTTTCCGTCCAATTATGACAAGAGCATTCTTAAAGTGATACCTTTATTGGCTAACCAGAAAATTATATGTTCGCAAGCTTTCAGAGCTCAAAGGCTCCTTCTTCAGGCTAGATTACATTTGCCTGAAGAAGGAGCCTTTGAGCTCTGAAAGCTTGCGAACATATAATTTTCTGGTTAGCCAATAAAGGTATCACTTTAAGAATGCTCTTGTCATAATTGGACGGAAAAGTATTCACATCGATTTTTCTGGCATGGTACCACAATATAATTTATTATTGTACACTATTATATTCTAGGAAACCTCAGCCATTCTGCTAAACTTTTAATTTACCCGCTTTAGTGAAATCATAACAATTAGCATTTATGCTTGTATTTAACTTTTAAGACTCTGTATATGGTTTTCATTTCGGTATAATAGGCCAATATAAAACCTTTGTTTGTCTTCCTTCCAAGGAAATGGCGGGTGTGTTATAACTATATGGCCAAATGTAAGCCAATTACAGTCAATATAACATTTACAGGTATAGTATTTTACGCTCGACCGTCTAGGACATGGCTTCAGGATCCACATGCTGTACTAAATTATGGCAGCACAGTTTACATCCACTCACTTGGTTTTATTACACAATCATTTTGCTTTCATTTCTCCTACATAAGACGTCGATAACGACCATTTTACAAGGCATTTATGCGCTAAAGCGGAATCACCTTTACTGGTAATAATGCTCCAGTTATCGGATATTTCATGCAAAATTACGGTAGGTTGTGTGCAGCCAAATATCCTATGATTTATTGACCCTATAATTTTTCAACTTCCTACTTTGCATATATAGGCATTACCTACTGTGAAGAGTTTATTAAGTACCCATCATAAAGAGTCATTCCAGCAGTACCCAATACCTGATTTTGAAATGACGTCCTACTACCACCATCCTATTCCAGATATTTCCTACAGCCAAGTCCTCTCCATTATATGTAGTAATGATTTCATGGATGGTTGGTATATGACACAATTAACTGTTGTTCACCTAAATAATGCAATGTAGAAGACAACAGAGATTGCTATGTTTTTCTAACTTGACCAGACTTAAATCCAGGCAATTTTTATAAGATCCACCATTGATTTAATAGGGGTACACAACTTTTTTTTTTGCCCAATGGACACCTTGTCATACTGAACCAATCCAAGGGCCTCACCAAAAATTAAAGGGATATACTGCGGGGAAAAAAAGTATTTAGTCAGCCACCAGTTGTGCAAGTTCTCCCACTTAAAAAGATGAGATGACATCATAGCTAGACCACAACTATGAGAGTCAAAATGAGAAAACAAATCCAGAATATTACCTTTCTGATTTGGCAAGATTTATTTTGCAAATTATGGTGGAAAATAAATATTTGGTCACCTAAAAAAATGCAAGATTTCTGGCTCTCACAGACCTGTAACTTCTTCTTTAAGAGGCTCCTCTGTCCTCCACTCATTATCTGTAGTAATGGCTCCTGTTTGAACTTGTTATCAGCATAAAAGACACCTGTCCACAACCTCAAACAGTCACACTCCAAACTCCACTATGGTGAAGACCAAAGAGCTGTCAAAAGACACCAGAAACAAAATTGTAGCCCTGCACCAAGATGGGAAGACTGAATCTGCAATAGGCAAGCAGCTTGGTGTGATGAAATCAACTGTGGGAGCAATTATAAGAAAATGGAAGACATACAAGACCGCTGATAATCTGCCTCGATCTGAGGCTCCACGCAAAATCTCACCACGTGGGGTCAAAATGATCACAAGAACGGTGAGAAAAAATCCCAGAACCACACAGGGTGACCTAGTGAATGACCTGCATAGAGCTGGAACCACCATAACAAAGGCTACCATCAGTAACACACTACGTCACCAGGGACTCAGATCCTGCAGTGCCAGACGTGTCCCCCTGCTTAAGCCAGTACATGTCCGGGCCTGTCTGAAGTCTGCTAGAGAGCATTTGGATTATCCAGAAGAGTATTGGGAGAATGTATATGGTCTGATGAAATCAAAGTAGAAGTGTTTGGTAGAAACAAAACTTGTCGTGTTTGGAGGAGACAGAATGCTGAGTTGCATCCAAAGAACACCATACCTACTGTGAAGCATGGGGGTGGCAACATCATGCTTTGGGGCTGTTTCTCTGCAAAGGGACCAGGACGACTGATCCGTGTACATGAAAGAATGAATGGGGCCATGCATTGTGAGATTTTAAGTGCAAACCTCCTTCCATCAGCAAGGGCATTGAAGATGAAATGCGGATGCATCTTTCAGCATGATAATGATCCCAAGCACACTGCCAGGGCAATGAAGGAGTAGCTTCATAAGAAGCATATGAAGGTCCTGGAGTGGCCTAGCCAGTCTCCAAATCTCAACCCCACAGAAAACCTTTGGAGGGATTTGAAAGTCTGTGTTGCCCAGTGACAGGCTCAAAACATCACTGTTCTAAAGGAGATCTGCATGGAGGAATGGGCCAACATACCATCAACAGTGTGTGGCAACCTTGTGAAGACTTACAGAAAACGTTTGACCTGTCATTGCCAACAAAGGATATATAACAAAATATGACCAAATACTTATTTTCCACCATAATTTGCAAAATAAATCTTGCCAAATCAGACAAGGTGATTTTCTGAATTTGTTTTCTCATTTTGACTCTCATAGTTGTGGTCTACCTATGATGTCAATTACAGGGCTCCCTCATCTTTTTAAGTTGGAGAACTTGCACAATCAGTGGCTAACAAAATACTTTTTTCCCCACTGTACCTTCTATAACAATTATGGCATATTGAAAGTATATAGTATCAATGTTTGATAGGTGTAAATTTAACTTATAGGTTTTTTACCTCCACCAACCAGCATTCTCATGATATATTCAGAGTATTTTTATTAAGATTTCGAAATAGACTCTACTCCAAAATTCATATAAAAAACTGCATCAAATACTTTTTACAATGAGTTTCCGACTGTGCACGAGCGGACCTGTGGAAGTTCAGGTTCAACCGAACTTTAGTCCAAAGTTTAGTTTGGGAACCAGAACTCTACCCGAACTTTAACCAGAACCCAAACCTCAGAGAAGTTAATGGGGACTGTGTGTCTCTCTTTCAAGTCCATGTTCGGAGTTCAGCACCGGACGCTAAGTGTCCGTTACGAACCCCGAAATTTACAGTTTGGGTTCACTTATTTCTATTTTCTGCTGATTATAAAGCGAAAAGCTCTTTTAGTGTGCACTCAGTGCTGTTTTTCATGTTATTTTCAACATTTCCCAGTAAAACCAATGGGAAGCTTATTCAAAGTATTTGAAGCAATTTTTTAATGTGAATTTTGCAGTGAAATCCGCCTCTAAATCGTCGCAAAAAACTGATTTTAAAGAAGGAAGAGGTCCAATTTCAAACTGCTGATCCTTTTGTTCTCGAAAAGATAAGCTGCTGCCAGAGATGTCTGGCAGCAGCTTTCATAGACAACACAAGATCGCTTGCTCTTTTGTGTATGACTGCGTTGTGAGAGAGGCTGCTGGCTGAACAATTATATCTAAGGAGATTGGAGGGGCTTTAATTTTTAACCGTTCCTGCCCTTTCTTTCTTATTGAGATAAAGTGGAGTCATCCATCAGCTACTTCTCTCGATTAACAGAATACATCTAGGAGACAATACATTATAGTGAATCAACTATTAGACCCGATGAGCACTGTATCTCTGGTAGAACCCTTCTCTGAGTGTAGAGTAGCATAGTTGTGGTAGATACGCTGTCCAACCCTACACTTTCCCATCTCCAACTTGGAGAGAAGGTTATTTTGTTTGCAAAATGTCTACAAGCACCCACACAAATACAGGATCTAGTTCTCAGCTATGAAGGAGCTCTTCAGTAGATCCTGAAACAATTATACATCTTGGCTGTAAGCACCTTAAAAGTTAAATACAAATGTAAAATTTTACTTTTTGGCCATAATAAAGGTTTGGCCCCCAATGCTGTTCACTTAAGTAATCTGATTTGGCTATCTTTGATTTTCATGTTGACACTTATAGGTTGAAGGGGTTTGGCCACCAATGCTGTTCACCTAGTGACTTGATTTGGCTATCTTGGATTTTCAAGTTGACACCTGAGAGTGTCAATAGGGGGTTGCCACCCTTTAAGATCAATGGACCATGTAACGTTTATCTAGCATTTAATTATTGATATTTCTTAATTGTCAACAGAGTTTGGTCATGAGAATAAAGCCACCAATGAACACACTTGGTGACCCAATTTGGCTAGCTTGGATTTTCATATTGACACCTGAAGGTTGAAGATGTTTTGACCACCAATGCTGCTCACTTAGTGACATGATTTGGCTGTCTTCCATTTTCATGTTGACACGTTAGGGTCGAATGCAGTGAATCGTCAACCTTTAAGATCAAAAGGACTATGTAAAGTTTGTCTAGCATTTAATTATTGATTTGTTTTAATTGTCAATAGAGTTTGGCCACGAGAATAAAGTGTTTGGCCACCGATGCTGTTCACTTGGTGACCCGATTTGACTAGCTTGGATTTTCATGTTTACACCTGAAGGTTGAAGACGTTTAGACCATCAATGCTGTTCACTTAGTGACATGATTTGGCTGTGCTCAATTATCATGCTGACACCTGAGGGTCGAATACTGTAAATAGTCACCCTATAATATCAAAAGGACCATGTAAAGTTTGTCTAGCATTTAATTACTGATTTTTTGTAATTGTCAAAGAGTTGACGATAATAAAGGGTTTTGCCACCAATACTGTTCACTTAGTGACCTGATTTGGCTAGCTTGGATTTTCACGTTGACATCTGCGGGTTGAAGGAGGTTATTTGTCACACTTTAAGATCAAAGGACCATGCAAAGTTTGCTTAGCACTTAATTATTGATTTTTCCTCACTGTCAACAGATATTAGCTTGCCTATTTTAAACATGGAGGCCTGCAGTCTAGATGCATATCTAAATCATTACATTTGCTAAAATCAATAGCCTAATATCTACAGCCCCGGTTGGGACACTTTGCTTCAATATCTCGATTTAAAAAAAAGGAAAATAAAACTAATGGTTTTGATGGAAATGGACTAGAATATACCATCTGTGCAATGCCATATCAGTGTTGAACTACTGGGTGTGATTTATAGCGAAAAATCCCTCCAACCATCATAGTGCCACTGATCAGGAGGCTAGTAAAAATTGATGCATCCCTGGGTGAAATCGGCCTCCTCAAGTATCAAAGAAGTTAGAGCAGCAGAAAAGCAAGTCATGACACACCTTTCTTGCCCACCTGAATGGCTGAAAGGGTTCTCAGTTGGAGGAGTGTATTTGGCAAGCTATTTTTCTATTATTTAAGTTTTATTCAATAAATGACTCATAATCAGTGTCATCATTGTGTCAGGGAATTCACATGAGTCTCCCCGAGACTGTCTGTATGCTTATATCTCAGAAAACAATTGTCAAGACCAGCCGGTTCCAGACAGATCACGCCAACCATTTTTCAGTAGCTTACCAGAATACACCTATGTGATCCTCAAACAACAGTAAAGTAGACTTTGTAGTTAAGTTAGCACTTACACTTTGGGTGAACTTTATTAAGGAGGTACTTTTCCCTGAAGTTAGAAGATGGGAGGACATTAGAATGGACAGAAATATGGTTGAAGCCAGAGGCAGTGCTAGTGCCAGAGGTCCAAGATTCCGTAGCCAAACTTCTTTCCCGATGTCTATGATTTCTGGTGAACACTATTTTGAAAAGTGTCATCATCAACGTGAAGTACAGTACAGACCAAAAGTTTGGACACACCTTCTCATTCAAAGATCCGTCTGTATTTTCATGACTATGAAAATTGTAGAATCACACTGAAGGCATCAAAACTATGAATTAACACATGTTGAATTATACATTACACTTTACAAAAAAGTGTGAAACAACTGAAAATATGTCTTATATTCTAGGTTCTTCAAAGTAGCCACCTATTGCTTTGATTACTGCTTTGCACGCAGAAAAGGTGAACAGATGGACTCTACAAGCCTAGTTCCCACCGTAAAGCACGGAAGAGGTGGTGTGATGGTGTGGAGGTGCTTTGTTGGTGACACTGTTGGGGATTATTCAGAATTGAAGCGGTGAGCGGTCCAGTTCACCCCAAACCATCTCGATTGGGTTCAGGTCTGGTGACTGTGAAGGCCAGGTCATCTGGCATAGCACCCCATCACTCTCCGTTTTGGTCAAATAGCCCTTACACAGCCTGGAGGTGTGTTTGGGGTCATTGCCCTGTTGAAAAATAAATGATGGTCCAACTAAACGCAAACCGGATGGAATAGCATGCTGCTGCAAGATGCTGTGGTAGCCATGCTGGTTCAGTATGCCTTCAATTTTGAATAAATCCCCAACAGTGTCACCAGCAAAGCACCCCCACATCATCACACCACCTCCTCCATGCTTCACGGTGGGAACCAGGCATGTAGAGTCCATCCGTTCACCTTTTCTGCGTGCAAAGAAGTAATCAAAGCAAAAGGTGGCTAATTTGAAGAACCTAGAATATAAGACATATTTTCAGTTGTTTCACACTTTTTGTAAAGTGTAATGTATAATTCCACATGTGTTAATTCATAGTTTTGATGCCTTCAGTGTGATTCTACAATTTTCACAGTCATGAAAATACAGAAAAATCGTTGAATGAGAAGGTGTGTCCAAACTTTTTGTCTGTACTGTAGTTATAGCTCAATCTCTGGGTAGAGCCAAGAGCCACAATCACTTTGCCTATCACTCCCCACCTTGTAGGTTGCAGGCCGCTGCGGGCCTGTAGCTTACAAGACATCAGAATGCTGGAGCAGGGGGTGCAATGACGACACCGAATTGTGCCGCTTGAGCCAGCCAACTATTTAAGCATGTCAAAAGAGAAGACAGAGTCAATAGTGGATCTTGAATCAGGATTAGGTGAGTATAAGCCTTATTGTTTTATATATTATATTTAAAAGCCATTTAGTATCATTATTAGTTGTGAACGAGGCCCCTCACTAGACCTTATTATTTTTAAAAATGGAGGAATTATTAGTTGCACATTACAGAGCTAAAGTAGAAAATAACTGGGTGCCTCTAGTGGTCACCTACAATCCAAATCTGGAGATGCTAAGGGGAACTACACGGAAACTACAATCTTTACTACAAAAAGATGCCCGATTACAATCCATATTTCCAGATCCCCCACTACTGTGTTTTAGGCAGCCCCCAAATCTAAGAAGCATCATTGTCAGAAGCTCCCTGTCCTCCCCAACAGCTGCAGGAACCTTTCCTTGCAACAAGAAGAAATGTAAAACCTGTGCATCTATAATGACCACGGACAAGATAAAGATCCCCAACTCCCATCAGGACTACAAGATCCCAGGTACTTTCAGCTGCATCACATCTAATGTGGTGTACCTAATTATATGTACTAAATGTCCAACTGGGGGTCTGTATGTGGGGGAGACCGGGCAAAAACTGAGAACAAGGATGAATTCTCATCGCCACACAATAAGAGAAAAAAGAATGGATTTACCTGTGGCAAAACACTTTTGTATGCCCAGTCATAGCATGATGGATATGGAATTACTGGTATTAAAATCTAACTTCAAATCTGAGAAAGATAGAAAGGTTTGGGAATATAAGCTCATGATGACCTTTGACACTGTTAGTGATGGAATGAATATATCACACGGATTCATGTCATTCTATATCAATTAAGGAATCTGCGTCTCTGACCTTCTAGGGGCATCAAAACACAAAACCAGACCCCAATCAGAGGGCAATAAAACTTTCTCTCCTTATCTATGAACTGTTCCAATATTTATGTTCATCCCTCTGCCATAATGACAGTTCTGCTTCACGTCACTTGTCTTACCTATTGCACTATTCCTGTGTCCTGTTGTGTATATAAATATGTGATTCTTCAGTTTTTGTTTTAGTCTTTGCCTGATGAAGAGACCTGCGTAGTCTCGAAAGCTTGCAATTTGTTACCATCTTTTCAGTTAGCCATTAAAAGGTATCAACCACTGAGGACTCTCAAGTCTAAATATTTTTCTAGTTGCACATGGGGATTATTACTTTTTTAAAGGCGGTTCATGGGGCATTCGGGGTCACTCAAGAGCCATTTTTAATTGAAGGGGCATTTGGGGCTTTCTAACCTTCAAAAAGAGCACACGAGGCATTATTGCTGTCCGAGGTAAAAACTTATTCAATTGGTGGTGGTGTATTTGGTGACATATCCTTTGAGGCTTGGGCCAATGATCTTCTGAGAACCGTAGTAATGCCCCTGGTTGAAGGCGACATAGGTGGTGGTTGCATCCACTATAATTTGTAATAGGCTTAGACCCAGATTCATCATTGCCTTTGTGCCTGTTTTTTGTCTAGTTTTGTTGGGGGTTTTTTACACCCAATTCATTATTTTAATTGTACCTTTTTTAAAGTCTATTTTATATATGCTTGTCTGAGTGTCTGAGATAGGAGTTGACAGCTACTACTGATGAGATTCTATGGAGACAGGAAGAGGTAGGACCTAGAGGCAGAGTCCTCCCTTTCCTATCTAGATAGAATCGTATCAATAGCATTTGCCATCCTATCTCAGCAATGAGAAAGTCGTCTTCACTGAAAACAGATTTTGCTTCAGAATTGAGAATTTTGCTAATGACTGATCAATTCTGGCAGCGAATGAATCAAATCTCTCAGATAAGATATATTACAAAGATGCTTATGTTCATGTGTACTATTGATTTATGAAATAAAAAAACAAAGGTTATATGCTTTAAGTTCAGGTAGGGGTTATTAGATAGTTTTAACTGGGGGCGTATATTTCTGCCTCCTGTATGATGCTGACCAATCATGAGCAAGCAGCAACATAGACGTCCAGAAGGACCTGTGATGAGGTCATCAGGGTCACATGACATGAGTCCACAAGTCCTGCCTGCCAGAGTGTGCTGCCTAAGGCTGGTTTCACACATCCGGCGGGCGCATTGCGGCGCCCCCGGCATTTTGCCGCAGCGCCGCATCAGAAAACCTGATGCGCCGCATGCGGCTTTTTTCGCATTGACATGCATTAGCGCCGGATGGCGCCGCATGTCAATGTGTTGCATGCGGTTTTGTCCGGATGCGGCGCAAATGTACATTGCGGCGGCCGGACAAAACGCTGCATGTAACGTTTTTTGTTTTTGCCGGATGGTTTCTGATGTCTCCAAGCATCAGAAACCATCCGGCAAAAAAACGCATGCGGCCGCCGGCGGCGCATCAGGTTTTCTGATGCGGCGCTGCGGCAAAATGCCGGGGGCGCCGTGAGGCGCCCGCCGGAAGTGTGAAAGAGGCCTAAGTAAGCACTGAAGATAAATTACACAGCACTATGTCGATCTATTAACTTCAAGACCACAGTAAAAAATCTGTATAAAAGACCCCCTCCTACAGTATCAACTGCCATTCATAATACTGATGTCTCCTTAGGTGTCAAACGGGTGTTTGGGTTCCACTAGCCATCAGGACCCAGGTCAATCTGCTAAAACTGCACCATATATAGCCATAGCCCTGGTATGTCTGTATATATACCTTCATATACAAATACTGAGAAAAGATTGATTTGTTTCCTATAGATTTGCAGTAAAAGAAAGGGACTGCACCTTTGAGTCATTGTCACATTGGTATCCATGTAAGCCGTTTGTTTATTTATCAGCATTAATGAGCCACTTCATTTATATTCCTCTGATGTATAATGATTTATAACTGTCTATGTGATAAGCCGGGTATTAATTTCCTTTCCAAGCAGCAGACAACTATCTAATCTGGGCAGCATTCGGAGACCCACCTTTATTGATTTCTACAGAAGCTAAAGTAATAATCAGTGGCACATTAACCCTATCACTAATTATGTCAAATGAGAACATTGAGAGGTCGAGAGTCTGCTTTTTTTACAGGTAAATTATAACCATAACCTAGGCTGAACTTCTGGTCATATTTCACCAAGAGATATTTCACCAATATGTCTTCTGTATGCTCCTCAACAGTGAAAATGCAACACTAAGAAGAAAAAGTGTTTGGAATTATGGAAATCACAGGATGGATAGACAGGTTAATCATATGTAAATTATGAAAAAATGGAAACAACATTTTTAAAAAAAATCTTGATTTATTCAGTATCAAGTATGACCATCACACAAGAAATATATGCACTTATATGCTAGACTGCAATCATTTAGCTTATTAATGGTTGTCTGAGGAATGTTCTGCCACGCTGAATGTATTTGGGCAATCAAATCATCAAGATCCACTGCTGGCAGTGTCCTTTGCTATTGCCATTCGATGATGCCCCAGCTGTGCTTGATAGGAGACAAGTCTAGAGATGCTGCAGGCCATGGTAACACTTTTAGACCTTGCAGGCTGCTTATAGTAGCACAGCCATTGTCATGTTGAAAAATGGCTCTGGGGACACTTTGGAGAAAAGGCCGTACCTCTGGTTCTACAATCAAATCAATGTAGCGCCAAGCTTTTAGCATACCTAGATGATGACTACAGGAGTCTGACTACCGTACAATAAGCCACACCATAATCCCAGGAGCAGGACCAGTATGACGCTCCCTAATAAAGGCCTTTGTATGGAGTTGCCCACATGAGCTCATCAGATTTGAGGAATGGCGTTTAATGATCTATTCTTCACTGCAAGTGAAATTAGATGTCACGTACCAAGCTTAAGGCACCATCAGAAGGTGTTTGCAAGACATAGGGCTACTAGCCAGAAGCCCTGCTACAAGGGCTCCATTGACTTTGCGTCACCACTATTAAAGAGTATCATGGTGCAGAGCAAGACAGCAATGGAGTCTGGAGTCAAGGTTTACCCTCTTTAGTGATGAGTTATGCTTAACACAATTATAGCCACGGATTGGTATGGAGACCACATGGTCAATGCATGAAGAAGCCTTCGTGATAGCACGTGTAAGTGTCCCAGGAGCCTTGCTTCAATCCAACACCAGACTGCACTTTACTGGCACAATTTGAGCAGCTGATGAAGTTGAAACGTGCAGCTATGGTCAACAGCATCTCCAGACTTGTCTCCCATCTGGGATGTCATTGGTTAGCAATTGCAAAGGCAGCTGCCAGCAGCAGATTTTGAAGATTTGCCTAAGTATATTTAGAGTGCAGAACATTCCTCAGATAACCATTAATAACTTAATTGATAGCAGCTAAGGTGTGTAAGTGCGGGGATTTCCGCACGTGGCGCACGTACTTGATATTGAATGAAATGTTTTGAAAATGTAGTTTTCATCTTTTCATCCATATCATTAACATGTCTATTTTCACAATTTTATGACTTTTTCTTCTTGGTATAGCAATTTAAATGTTGAGGCATATATGTATGTATTCTTAACCCCTTTCTGACCTTGGACAGGATAGTACGTCCAAGGTCAGATCCCCCACTTTGATGAGGGCTCCAGCGGTGAGCCCGCATCAAAGCCGAGACATATTAACTAGTTAAATCCCGCTGTCAAACGCTGACAGTGGGTTATAACCAGCGCTTCCGGCCACCGGGCCGGAAATACGCGTATGCCGACCCCCGTCACGTGATCAGGGGTCAGCGATGCGTTGCCATAACAACCTGAGTTCTTATAGAGACCTCCATGGTTGTTGATGAGGCATTGCTATGAGCGCCACCCGGTGGTCGGTGCTCATAGCAATGCAGTAATTCTGCTACATATAGGCGATCTACTCATCGTCTATATGTAGCAGAGCCAATCAAGTAGTGGATGCTTCTAGCCTTCCATGGATCCTATTGAAGCATGCCAAATTTAAAAAAATGTTTTAAAAACATGAAAAAAATGTAAAAAGTATAAAAGTTTAAATCACCCCCCTTTCGCCCCGTTAAAAATAAAACAATAAAAAAATCACACATGCACATATTAGGTATTGCCGCATTCAGAATCACCCAATCTATCAATAAAAAAAGATTAACCCGATCGCTAAACGGAGTAGTGTGAAAAAAAATCGAAACTCCAGAATTACAGTTTTTTGGTCGCCGCGACATTGTATTAAAATCCAATAACGGGCGATCAAAAGATCGTAACTGCACATAAATTGAATCCTTAAGAACATCAGCTCGGCACGCAAAAAATAAGCCCTCACCCGACCCCAGATCATGAAAAATGGAGACGCTACGGGTATCGGAAAATGGAGCAATTTTTTTTTTTTGCAAACTTTGGAATTTTTTTTCACCACTTAGATAAAAAAAGCCTAGACATGTTTAGTGTCTATGAGCTCGTAATGACCTGGAGAATCACAACGGTGGGTCAGTTTTAGCATTTAGTGAACCTAGCAAAATAGCCAAGCAAAAAACAAATGTGGGATTGCACTTCTTTTGCAATTTCACCACATTTGGAATTTTTTTCCCATTTTCGAGTACACAACATGCTAAAATCAATGTTGTTCTTGAAATGTACAACTCGTCCCGCAAAAAATAAGCCCTCACATGGCCATATTGACGGAAAAATAAAAAGTTATGGCTCTGGGAAGAAGGGGAGCAAAAACGAAAACGCAAAACCGAAAAAAGCTGGGGTCATTGAGGGGTTAAAGAGTAGCCGACATTTTAATTGTAATTTTATAAATCAATAATGCGCAAGAAAATAAGAAACTTTCTAATATTAGTTATCAGAAAAATTTGCTTCTTTCTCTGCCAAAATTGGTCATTATCAAAATTCTCAATTCTGAGGTAAAATCTTTATTCAGTGAAGACAGACTCTCTAATTACTGAGCTAGGAGATGGCAGCTGCTACTAGTAATATTTTATCTAGATAGGATGGGGAGGAGGAGCTCTGCCTGTCGCTCCTCTCTCCTCCCATCAAGATAGAATTGCATCCATTAGAGGGGAAAACCCAGATCCTAATCACCCTTAGGCTGTTTTCACATTTCTCCATTGCCATCCGGCACCTGTTCGGGGCCTTGTCGTGGCAAAATGGACGGGCATATTTTTGGCGTATACGTCTACTGGAGACGGACACTCAAGACACAATCTACTATCTCTGAGTCACCACCTCCAGTAGGCACATAGGCACGTTCGCTGTGCTGACATCATTATAGTTTATGGCCCTGTTGACCCATACTTCCAAATCCCGTTTTCCTGGGGTTCACACGTAAGCCTCGATTGAGCCACTGAATGGTTGCCAGAATGTAATGTGAAAACACCCCAACTGTATCAGCGTGGCGGGGAAGAAAAATGCAAATTATATAAATTGTCAGGGACAAGTCAGACAGGTTTTTTTTTATCTGACAAAGTTTTTTTCTCATTTTTAAGATTACCCTCCGAAAGATGCAGACATTGCTGGACCTTTTGGCCATTGCATGATGTATCATGCCCAAGCCCAAGCGTAGAGTATATTTCCCACAGGTTGTCCCTGACAACCAAAGGTGTGAAGGAGCCAGATCATAGTATATTAACCTCATGTTCACTACACGTGGTTTTGTTGTTCTGGAGACATTTCCTTCGGACCTTCAATTCAGTGGCTTCATGTCGTCTAAGGTATCCAACCGAGATTTTGCAATTTAGACAAGTTGGGACCTGTGGTTTTCTGTGGTACATTTGCTGGTGGTTGGTGTGACTGGAAACATAGATATCCTCAGGATTGTGTAAAAAGTTATCCTGCTATAATTTTTTCCCCATGGAGGCAGCTGTGGAGATTTTGGGGCAGTGCAGAGTACTGTATCAATTTCTTGTTATCATCTATCCCAGTTTGAGCCCCTTGCACCATTCAGAGGTTTAAGTGAATTGGGTTGGATCCAGTTGAGTATGGGATACATTCTTTCTGCTGTATCCTCACCCATCCACTGTAGATTGTGAACCCTTGCGGGCAGGGTACTCTCTCTTCTTGTACAAGGGGCTGCTGATAAGTCTTTGGCTTTACCCAGAAAGAAACGAGATTGGAAGATGAAACTTTACAGTTATTCCACATACTCTCCACTAATGTCAACACACTTCATACATCAGTATTCCAAGTTCTGTAAGCCTTGAAAAAAGAAGGATTTCAGTTGTGCCTCAAACCAGGCATCCGTAACAGCCATGGCATCAGAAATGGTGTGAAATTTGGTACCCTTGAGGTGTTTCTTCAGGTTTGGAAGCAGATGATAGTCGGAGGGAGCTAGATCTGGTGAATAAGGTGGGTGGTCAACCTTCTGGAAGCCCAGTCGGTGACTCATTTTGTTCAAGATTATTGTAGTTTTTATTATTATTATTATGTATAGTGCCATGGAATAAATAATAATAAAAAAATTAAGTAAAATAATATCAATAATACTAGCAGCTACAATAGACCTATGCAAGGGGATGAGCAGAGTTTTGGTCGATGACACTCTGAATGTTTAGCCAGGTTTATTAGACCTGATTTGATTTAAAATGTTTTTCATTTTCAGGTGCAGTCAAGCCCTCAGTGTGGATGTTAGGACATTCATGTTCCAGGCAGCCGAAAGAGTTGCATGCCATACTGGGGAGAGGAACCTGGCATTCCGATGCATGAGAATCAATTGGAGGGGTATCAGAGCACTTAGTTGGCTTTAAATTTTAAAGCCAACTAACGTCCTAAAGCCAATGGAAAACCAAAGTAGCAGAGACACACAAGCAAATCATGAAATAATCCAAACAAAAAAGGTGCTACAAACATGTCTCAAAATCACAAACTTTATTCATATATTAAAAAGATACTCCGTAAAAAAGAATTAAAAAACAGAAGCTCAATAAACGATTAATAAGTTAATACTGCGGGTCTACAGAACATATATAGAGAACCTCCTGGACGGAGAACCTTCTGCCCACAGGACATGGTCAGAGAGTGGTATCACCAAGGAAACATTATTATCGGTGACGCCGGTGAACTCAGACACTGGTGCCGGCTGGGCCACAGCTCAGCGCATGCACACCACAGAGCCGAAAAGAGTAACAGCTGGGTAGAAAAAGGAGGATAATATATTAACATGAATAGCATGAAGTGGTTGATATTAGTAAGTGCTTAACTAGCCCAGTCAACATTGTCTTGCATAAAAATACACAAATTAGTAATCATGCAGTTTTCCTACTGGCCACTGGTTGTTCTTTCAGGAAGAGTTTACAGCACGGCTCCTTATTATTACAGACAGGATTGCACCAACAGATAACATTTCTAACACAACTGATGACAGAGGATCCACCAATATCATTATGTGATATTACACCTGACCCTGCTCTTCACAATGACCTCTGCACATGCTCATTAAACATTTCAATACAAAAGATAGAGTCGGGATCGAACCACTGTGGCTATGTACATGTGTTCTTTCCTGAAACAATAGGAAATTTTAAATAAAACAAGCCCCAGTGGCCAGTGTGAAAATTACATGATTTCTAATTCAGATTTTTAATGGGCAGTGGGGTACCTTAAAGGGAAGTGTCACAGCTGCAGTGACCTGGCCCATGGCCCTGGGCGTCCAATAAAAGGGGAATATTTACAAGGGATAATAGAGTTTGTTATAAGGTGTTCGTGACGCCATCTGTGGTTTCTGGTCAGAGGTGACCAGTGCTGCAGTGCAGATCCTCTGGGACTGATGGTGATGCAGCAGAGTTGGTATAGCTCTCCACAGGCAGAGCTTAATCCCAGGGCAGATGTAAGATGTAGGAGATGGTAAAGATGGTGGATGTAGCAGTGTTGGTTGAGTGACGCAGGAATAACTAGAGGACACAACTGGGTGCAGTTTCCAAAGCTTTACTCACAGTTCTGGCTGCAGCACAGATGCCCGCTTGGTACCGTGTCCTCCAGGTGAGGGGCTCAGAAAACTCCCAGGTAGATCAGGATACACCTTTCCAGGACTCCTTTCAGTTTTTTCCTTTCTCAGTCGTCTCACTGTGCTAACTTTCCACCTTTCCTTCCTGTCCAACACCTCGCAATCAGTGTCCCAAGCCAGTAGCCGCAAACCTTATCGGATAACGTCCTCTCTGCGTTTCCTTGCTCCCTTATGGCTACCTTTTCGGAGAAGATAATTGCTGTTCAGTAGCTGAGGAACCTAGAGATGCTTGCTAGCTGAGTCTTAAAGTTCTCCACTAGGCTAAGGGCCGGTGTCCCTTCTGCGACCTGGTCCCTGCACAATTGGATTGGGCCCCACGGATGGATCACTCACTATCCGTGCCCCTAGGACCCCTTCTGTACTTCCAGAAGCTTCTCTCTGCTCCTTTCGTATCTAGCTTCCTCCGTCTGGGGACGAGCTGCTCACAGCTCCAGGTCCCCTCCTATTCTGTTCCTCCTGACTCTCTTTCCCGCTTTCTAAGCTTCATTTCCCCTCCTTCTTACTTTCTCCACCCACCTCTCAACACTCTTTCCTACCCTGCCAGGGTGCCCGGCTGCTATAGTATGTGTTGGGTGCTAGTGTTAGAGCCCTGGGTGGTGCTCCCTCCTTACCTGAGAGTGGGGTATCACACCTCTGGATGAGGTGCAATACCTCTGTGGTGACTGAACCATCAGGGGCACCACATACCCCCCCCCCCGTTAAACACAGCATGTCCGCGGGCTGGAACAGTAAACAAATGTTACAGAAACATGCAAAATTTTGGATATGCATATTAATAGGGAAACAATTCAAAACGCAGCTTCCCTTTATGGGAGACACTTTTTCTTAAACGTTGCATAAATAACAAGTAAACAAGTATTAACGTTATGATTCAATAAGACATTCTTTAGTATTTGCTGGCATTCCCAATGGGTAAACTTTTCTTTACTTTAAAAGTGCTATCAAATTCTGCTTTAAAAAAATATTCACATTAATTTATCAAAACTTCAAGTGCTATTTAATACTTTCAGATTAAGTTCAATCAAACATTTTTATTCAAGTTCAATAAAATTTTTCTCTTCTTTCTTTTAGTGCAACATGAGGGACCCGTCTCAAACCCTCAACGTAGGTCTTGGGCGGGCTATAAGGCATGGCTGGTCTCCACTTTGGACCACTACTTCGGCCACGCCAAACGGATTTTTATTCTGAGGTCAGTTGTGCAGTGATATAGGGTGTCAGCGCAAGAAGAAAACCCAAAAAGAAGCACCTTAAGAAGTGCTAAACTATGTACAAATAAAAGTTTGGATCAACGATTGTTCATGATCTCACAGTTCATAGCGATAAAATAACAGGTAACGTTGCAAAACCCTACTGGGTTAACTTGTGATTTAACTTTTTACAGTCAAGCAGCATTTGTTCAGTCTTTCTTGGAGACAGCACCTGGTGCTGACTGCTCCCTTTCCTGGGGGAACTCATAAATGGTGGCCACTCTTGGCGCTACCATCAAACGATGCCTAACAGTGGCATGCACCGTCAGGTCATGTCCTGCCACAGCTGTTTGCGTGCTAACGTCCTTGACAGAAAGGGGCCTTAGCTGGGGAATAATAGTTCTGGCCTTTGATGACTTAGGAACTGGGGAGGGCCTCTTGCTGCCAGCTCCCTGGTCATCCTGCTCGTCCTGAGATTTCCTGAGGGCCTGCTGCTCCCGCTCCTGCTGCTCCAACCTGTCGGTAAGCTGCTGGCCATATTCTCTCCAACTCAGGACCTCCAATTCACTTCCCTCTTCTTGCTGGCCCGGAAACCCCATTAGATCGGTCCCCTGGTGGGTCCAGCGGTAGACTATATGCTCCGCATAGATCTGTTCAGCCATGGGAGTAGGTTGGAGTATCGCTCCAAACCGGTCCTCCAGGCCGGACAGTCGATCCCAATCCAGGGACGCGCAAGGCCGGCCGGATTCACGGGGTGGAGGTGTGGGCAGCAGGCCTAGCAGGGTGGTTTCGGCTACCGGGGCAGGGTCCGCAGCTTTACCTGTCGGTGATGTCACTCTGGCGCTGGGTTCTTCCTCCGTGGGGACCGGAGTGGCAGGACACCAGACGGGACGCTGCGGCTCTAGTGATTGCTTGCTGGATAGTGTTGTCCGCCACTTGTCGAGCGCGATCACTTGCATCCCTAGCAGCTGCCGACTCGATTCCTCCACCTCCTGGTCTAGCAGTGCCTGGTTTCTGGCTGCTGGTGGATCCATTTCTTGCTCCTGACTGGGGAAAAAGCTTTCTTCTGCTCCTCCACATCCCTGGTCACCACCAGTCGCCATCTTATCGGTCAGCTCTTGTGCTGCAACCCGCTCGCATTCCTGCTCTCTTCTGTTGGCGGACCTTCTACCTCTTCCTTTTCCCGCCATCTATGATCAGAAGGTGGATCTCTCTTGCAGATGGACAAGTTCTCATTGTGCAGTAACACTTAGATTGGGCGGCCATAATTTTTGCACCACTCTGTGGGGTCCCGCCCACGACGGCATGCCCCTTCTTCTCCCTGCATGCCTCGTGGTGCAAATATGGTGGCAGTTGTTCACAAACTTCAGCAAAGTCTCTGGCACAATAGACAGTTCAAAAATAGGCACACACGACCAGGTGATACCGGGCTTCGATATCCTGTTTGTGACGCCAAGTTGGATCTCCCGCCAGGGCAGTGGGGTACTCGGTACCGGACTGTTTCTTAAAGGGGAAGTGTCACAGCGGCAGTGACCCGGTCCGTGGCCCTGGGCGTCCAATAAAAGGGGTATATTTACAGGGGATTATAGAGTTTGTAATAAAGTGTTCGTGACGCCACCTGTGGTTTCTGGTCAGAGGTGACCAGCGCTGCAGATTCTCTGGGACTGATGGTGATGCAGCAGAGTTGGTAAAGCTCCCTACAAGTGGAGCTAAGTCCCAGGCAGATGTAATGTAAGGTAGATGGTAAAGATGTAGTATTTAGCAAGGGATGTAGCAGTGCTGAGTGGGTGTTGCAGGAAGAACTTGAGAAGACACAGTCAGATGCAGTTTCCAAAGCTTTACTCACAGTTCTGCAGGAAAAGTGTCCAGGGCTCAGGTTACAGATGGTGCTGGAGTCAGTCAGCCTGAAAGCAATTTGGAATCTCCTCATTCAGGTGAGATGTGACGCCTCCTTTCTAGTGCTATTCTCTGAGGTACTTGCTGTTGTAAACTCTATTCAAGTTCCTCTCTCTGTCTGTTACCTATGTAAAACTTTACTCTCATGACAGGCAGCTGTAGCCTGCTTCAGGGATCGCGCCTCTCTGGAGTTTCTGGGTCACACGTGCTGCTGTGTAGTCGAGTATTAGTTGGGACAGAGAACCTGCTGTCTTCTGCCCTCCGGATTCTGCTGCTGGGGCTTTAGTTTACCCACTCAGCCTCGGACTCCGGGGTCCGGTTTCTGGCGCTCAGGACTAGGGGTGAGCTCAGCTTTATCTCCTGTTCCCCCAGCTTGTCTCCAACACGTCCTTCCTCAACTCTCCCCAGACACTAACTAACTAACTCCTCCCAGCCAGAATATTCCAGAAAAGCTCTCCTGAAATCAGGTGTTTGAGCTCCCCCTTCTGGTCTGGAGTAGGAAAAGTGTTGTATGCTGTGTGTTACCTGTTAGGGGATCCTTCCTTGCTTTCAGGCATGACATCACTCTCCCCTGGAGGGAGGCAAGGTTACTGTGGCAAACGAACTCCTGGGATGCCACAACTGCGTATGCTGCCTAGCATGAGCAACTCACACCTGGAATAGGAGCCTAGCATGAGGTTTCTCAAACCCAGCTAATTGGCTGAGCTCCATTAAACCTTTTCCAGCCAGGAACAAGAAAAGGAAACAATGATAGCACTGGCCTTATACAGTGAAGGTCATGACTGGTGCAGCTGGTTTATAGAAGGACCATGGTGGATTTTGGCACAGCAAGTTGCCATTCAGTAGTAGCTTGATGAATGTTTAGAGGGGCCGTGTAAGCCAACTTGTATGGCGGACAGTAATTACCATTAATGACTGTGGCAGCAAATTGATACATGGGCTTATAACTGCTATAATGGGCAGAAAGCAAGCAAGAAGCGAATTTGTGACCTACATTAGCTAAAAGGGTTGTGGTCTCTAAGTGTTCACAAAGCATCTCCTGAACTTCTATCTGCTATCACAATGCAGTCACCAACAAAATGGCTCTGCTCTTGCATTTTGAAAATGTGACCTCCCCCCACCATTTGTGAATGTCACACCAATGGGAGCAGCTCCAATCCACTGGTGGGTAATGAAACAAAGCTCCTGCCCATTAGTGGGCTGTTTCCTTGGAAAATGTGAGCAGCTGCTCCCTTTAGTGTCTAGCGAGTGAAATATAAAAAAAATCTAAATTAAATTTTTCACATTTTCTACAATTACAAAATACATAAATTGTTAGCAGAATAAAATGTTTGCAAAATACATTAATATTTTTTTTTGCAACAGATTCCCTTGAAGGTCAATTAGAATTAAATTGCCATTGAATATTGATGAAATTGTCAGGATCCTGTACCCAAAATCTGATGTCTATGACCAGACAATAATATATGACTATTACTGGGGCTCACAATCTAAACTCCCTATCAGTAAATCTATGGAGTGTTCAAGGAAACATGAGTACCCGTAGGAAATCCAAGTAGCCGTAGGAAACCCATGCACTCACGGGGAGAACATATAAACTCCTTGCAGATGTTGTCCTTGGTGGGATTTGACCCCGGGACCTCACTGCAAAGCAAAAGTATTAACCACTGAGCCACCATCCTGTATTATACATAGATGAGCAAAAGGGTAACAACAATGTTTTGAACTTTTGATTTTCAGGCTCCATATCTCACCATCGACTACTGCTTTGAAAGTGAGAATACCATCATTTTACAATCATCTTGGCTTTCTCATACATAAATTTGACTTGCAACTATTTAGCATATGATTAGTTATGTAGATTCCAGTCATGATCTGATTAAACAGATAATGTTTTATCATATCTCCCAACTTTCAAAGAACATAAAGAAGGCCAGATTATGTGGCATACGTACTATGAAGACTTACATTTTTCACCAACGCCCTTAACCACACCTCATAGTCACACCCATTGACATACCTTCCAACGTTTGAAGAACAGAAAGAGAGACAAATTATGAGGCGTGCTACTCGCGCTGGTAACATTTCAACCATGCCCCAAGTCACACCCCAATGCACGCCCATTTACCATTTCTTTCTACTCTGGCAAGAGGAGATTCTAGCAGTAGCAGTGGGGGAAATTTAGCAGACGTCTGAGACGGTAGGGTGTAGACCCAAAACCGTGACTGTCTTGCTGTATCCTGGACGGTTGGGAGTAGAGGTGACCCGATCAACTAACAGGACTCCGGTCCAACGTGCAGGTAAGTGGTACCTGGCGGCTTGACTGGAGGCCGCAAATCTCTTACGTTCCGGCATCCCTGGTACGGCTTTTGTTTAGCCAGAGCTGGCACAACGTCATCTGTGTATCCTGCTCATCTCTAGTTGGGACCTGTGGAATTATTTTTTGTTCATTCATTCATAGTCATAGCTGCCAGAACTTTCTGTTTTTTATGTAGCCTCAGTATATGACAGCTGGGTTTTTTGTGTGTGTATGGCCATGCTCACACATAACATAAATAGTGAGTTTTTTTGTTTTCTGCAGGATCTGCCCCAAACTACGTAATAGCAAGCATGTCTTCTCTGGTTCTAGCTTATTTAATTCGGAAATGAAGCCGCATTGATAATGTGATTGGTCTTTAGACACACAGTGTGTGCAGTTTTCATGAAATCACATCCACTTTCCTTGGACAGTTAAACTCAGAAGAATTTATATGCAAAAAGGCAGCATTTATGCTACATGTCAACATGGTCTAAATGTCCAAGCAAAGTGGAAGTGATTTCATGAACACTCCACTCTCTGTACGCAGGGCCGGCTCCAGGTTTTTATGGGCCCGGGCGAAAGAGCCTCAGTGGGCCCCTTTAACACAGACCACAATTCATGATGCACAGATACAGCAGAGAAATATAGGTACAGTACAATGCCAAATACTTACTTCTTCCATTACATGAGTGATATCTATTGTAAATTATACAATAGCTCAAAAACCGCCAAATCCTCACAGCGCACAGAACAGACTGGACAGTACAGTACTCCATACAATATTATGGGCACCACAGTCTCCCCCTCATCACCCATATAATACCCCATGCAGGATGTCACCCGCCATATAATGCTCCATACAGAATACTGGACCCAAAATAATGCTCCATACAGAATACTGGACCCAATATAATGCTCCATACAGGATACTGGTCCCCATATAATGCTCCATACAGGATACTGGTCCCCATATAATGCTCCATACAAAATGTGGAGCTCTCCTCTGCGCTGTACTGCGTTCTGCACTGTTACGGCTCAGGAAAGGGCGCTGTGGAAAGACTCCACATTATCATCATGATTGTCTCCCCATCATCATCATTGCCTCCTTATCATCATCATTGCCTCCCCATCATCATCATGGCCTCCCCATTATCATCAATGCCTGCCCATCATCATCATCTCCTCCCCATCATCATCTTCTCCCCATCATCAATGCCTGCCCATTATCATCAATGCCTGCCCATTATCATCATCTTCTCCCCATCATCATCAATGCCTCCCCATTATCAGCAATGCTGCCCATCATCATCTCCTCCCCATCATCATCAATGCCTGCCCATCATCATCTTCTCCCCATCATCAATGCCTGCCCATTATCATCATCTTCTCCCCATCATAATCAATGCCTCCACATTATCAGCAATGCCTGCCCATCATCATCTTCTCCCCATCATCAATGCCTGCCCATTATCATCAATGCCTGCCCATTATCATCATCTTCTCCCCATCATCATCATCAATGCCTCCCCATTATCAGCAATGCCTGCCCATCATCACACACAGACAGCAACAAGCACTCTCTCACATACATACACACACACACATACATACACACACAAAGCACCGCACTACATACACACAGAGACACACACACGTCTTACCTGTCCGGCGTCCCCGCGCTCTGTGCCACAGCCGGCCGCTGAATGATGACGTCATTCAGCTGCCGGCTGTGAGAGGAAGCGCCGGCGCCCCCTGGAGCCCGGAGCTGCGGCAGCGGAGGCACGGGAGAGGTAAGTATTGTGCCAGCTGATGCCGGGGCCCTGAGCAAGCGGGGGGGGCCAGTGGCGGCGCTGACACCGCTCTCCTCCGCTAACGGGCGCGGGGGTGCCAGACTGCGGATGGGCCCCCCCGCCTGCTCAGGGCCCCGGCACTTGCCCGGGTGTGCCGGGTGCTGACGCCGGCCCTGTCTGTACGTATAAAGACACTGTTGCACTGTGCGGTTTTGGTACTTTTATTTTCTATAGGCTTCTATGTGGAGCCTGAAAAAAACGCAAGAGGAGGAGGGAGGGTTAGTTGCACTTTTAAATGCCGAATCAAAGTTTTTCTGTAGTATTCAAAACATTAGAAATGCAACTTCACATTTGCACCAAAAATACATCAAAATATGGTAAAAAACGCATAAAAGAAACACAGCAAATGTGCAGTAATCATAGAAGAATGTTATTGCATCATGTGGTGTGGACACCTGCGGAAAATATGAGTGAATAAAACGCAGTAGAAAAAAAACACAGCATTTACACCTCAGCGTTACATTTTTATTACTTTTAGGCTGGAGTCACACACAACATATAAAAATACGGTCCGTTTTTCACGGTCATAATACGCAGAAATGTTCCCTGAACAGTTATCCGTATGTCATCCGACTGTAATGCGAGGAAGCAATTTTCTCGCATCTAAGCATCCGTGTGACATCCGTTTTGCATCCGTATGGCGAGATTTGCTCGCCGGCTTGCAAAACGGACATATAATGGATCCCAATGACAGGTTTTGAAACACAAACAAAAGAATAGATATATACACATAGAATACATATATTATATTATAATATATATATATATAACACATGTCATTGAGACACATATATATTTATAGTTTATAGCTTCTACATAGCATAATAGCCGCTAAATACTATTGGGCATTGTTAGGTATAGCTGATAGGAAGTTCATAGAGGGTTAAGTATAGGAAGGGCTGCCAGGTAGTAGTGAGAAGTTTCTAATTAGTTAGCTCAGACAGGGTCGGAGTGCCCAAGTGTCCACATGGGCTATAGGCCCGGACAGCCGGCAGCCACACAATTTTCAAGTGCTGCCGCCCACGTTACCCACGGCCACTGTTTACCATATCAGTGGGTCTTTACAAAGATGGAAGATGTGGCATCTTATCGTCCGGGTCAATGCTTTTAGGGAAGAATTTGGCTGGACTAAGGAGATGAAAGGAGTTGGAACTTCGACAGAATCGGTACAGACGGGCCGGATGCTTCACCGGGGGCTACCAAACGTAGTGATTGATAAATTCAGTTCTGGGGTGAAGCAGGCTGAAGGAAATGTCATTATAGCGAGGTCAGGCCTGGAAGGAACTGGGAAGCAGTCTAGTACGGTCCGGTCCAGGAGTGTACTGCACAGAAGTAACAGCAAAGCAGGGAAAGATAAGGAAACAAATGAAATCTATGATGTGCCAACTGTGGATGTAACATGTTAAGAGTTAAGCAAAGAGAATGTTCAAGTTATCCTAGACTGTGTCTCCATTACTGGGGGTCACCTGACAGAGGGATCATCGTCGCCTGGGAAGTGCCCAGGGGAAGCTGAACTTGGAGATGCAGGCATGCTGAAGAGAAGAATACAGTTTCATGTAGGGAAGGACTGGACATAGATGTTGCAGTAATTCAGGTCATGACAACACTCCAGTCCCTCCCTTACAGACTCAATAGCTTTAACGCCTGCCTGCAAATATAGAGACTGTTCCTGTCCCAGGAAGACTGACACAAACAAAAATTATATTTTTGCAATTGTTTTGGAGTATTTTTACTAGAGATGAGTAAACCTTTCAAGGTTCGGTTTGGCAAATGTCCATTGAATTCAAAGGGAGGCTAAACCAAATGCATAGACAAGTGGGGCCAAAAAGCTTCTCAAATCACTCAAATTAGGGGCAGACACTAAGAAAAGAGGCATCAATTGACCCAGAGTACAAATAGTATAATTGCGCAGTATGGATGCATGGGAACGGGCCTGAGACAGGGCTTGGACCAGCATTTCTAGTTGAAACATTGATCAGTAACAGGTAGATGAGTGACAGGTGTAGGCCTGGTGCTCTGAGAGCCCTACCAAATTCAGGCAACACACATGAAGGAAACTCAACTTGGAGTCCAAATATTTCCAAAATTAGGGGCAGATCTGTGGAAAAGTGGAATGCTACATGGCACAGCAGCATGGGCCATGCATGAGGTATCAGGATCTTAGCCAGGATTTATAGTTTTTAATTTAAGTTTAAATTAAGACGAGGTGGGTGAAGGAACGGTGTAAGCCTGATTTGCTGGGAGCCCTGATACCTCATGCTACAGCTCAAACTGCTTTTCTGCTCAGCCACTCTCAGGTGGCACAAATATCAGCGTTGTCAACTAATATTGTTAGAAAGTAAGTGCAGGCCTGCCGATCTTTGTAGCCCTACTGCTAAAAGCAATAGACATGAAGGAGACCCAACATTTCCAAAAATTATTGCCACACACCACTCAATTTCCCCAGAGTAGAAATATTATAATTGCACCATTTCTTGACAATTTGTCTTACTGGACTGGCTACTCGACTCCCTGTTTTGGCAGCTGCTCAGCGGTATTATTATTACTATTTATTGTTATAGCAACATTTATTCCATGGCGCTTTACAGCAACATTTATTCCATGGCGCTTTACATGTGAAAATGGGGTATACTGTACATAATAAAAACAAGTACAATAATCTTAAACAATACAAGTCACCAACTGGTACTGGAGGAGAAAGGAACCTGCCCGTGAGGGCACACAGTCTGCAAGGGATGGGTGAGGATACAATAGGTGAGGGTAGAAGTGCATGTGCAGCGGTATGGTGGAATGATGGTTACTCTAGGTCAGTGATGGCTAACCTTGGCACTCAGCTGTTGTAGAACTACAACTCCCAGCATGCCCTTGCAACCTGCAGCAGTTGAGGCATGCTGGGAATTGTAGTTCTCCAACAGCTGGAGTACAAGGTTCGCCATCATGCTCTAGGTTGTAGCCTTGTCGGAAGAGGTGGTTCTTCAGGTTCCTTTGAAGGTTCCCATGGTAGGCGAGAGTACTGTATAATATGTTGGGGTAGAGCATTCCAGAAGGGATGTATGGAAGAAATCTAGCATGCAATTTTGGGAAGAGGAGATAAGAGGGGAGTAGAAAAATAGATCTTATGAGGGTCGGAGGTTGCGTGCAGGAAAGTACCGGGAGACTAGGTCACAGATGTATGGAGGAGACATGTTGTGGATGGCTTTGTATGACATGGTTAGGGTTTTGAACTAGAGTCTCTGGGTAATGTGGATCCAGCGAAAGGATTGAAAGAGAGGAGGTGGAGGAAGAGGAAGACGAGGAGGTTACGTTGCGGCTTGCTGCACAGACAAGGAGTGATGCAACCACAACAAGCACTGCATCATCATCCACCACTCTGACTATGGCCAGCATCGGTCGCGTTTCTGCAGTTCACATGGGCGGCAAGGGTTGCCTAGCCTGGGCCTTTTGTGAGACCAAAAAAGATGACCCAACTCACGTTATCTGCCAACTTTACAAAAAAAAGACTCAGTACAGGCAAAAATTTCAATAATTTGACTGCTATATGCATAAACAGGCACATGAGTAATCAACATGCTTTACACTGTGATTATATCACAGCTCTAAAATGCGGCCTAGGGGGCCTCGCCAACCACCGGCCGCCTCATCTACCAGATCTGCTGCTTCTTCTTCCTCCATCACCTTGGCAAGTGTTCTCACACAGGACTACGGAAGCAGAATCTCCACTTTTTTACTCCGGGGTGAGTGAAAGCCCGTTAGCTGTTACGGAAGTGGACATGCCTGCTGTGTTTGACAGATCTCAGAAACCATTTAAATCACATCTTTATCAATCAGCCATAACATCTCTGCCTGCACCTCATTCACAATCCAGCAGTTTGTTGTGTTCACCCTCCTCCACCCTCTCACAGCACAGCAGCCAGCCCTCTGTCCCGCATTTGTGGACACATAAAAGATTGTTTCCTGCTACACATGGCAAAGCTAAGAGCTTGAACTTCACCATCTCCAATCTGTTGGCCACAGAAATGCTGCTTTTCCACCTGCTGTATACAGAACATTTCTGAAAAATGATGCCCGTCGCAGCCCCAGTACCAGTTGCCCAGTCGCCATTACTTCTCTAAGAAAGCTGTGCCTGCGCTACACTAGCATGTCGCAGACAACATCACCCATTCCTTGAAAAAAATCTCTGTCTGCAAGGCTGCATTTCACCACAGACACCTGGATGAGCAAGCATGGCCAGGGGTGTTATAACTCAGTGACTGGGCACTGGGTGACTCTGGTGGCTGTGGAGCAGGTGGGGAGGGGTCTGCTCCACAAGTCTCGGAATCCCCAAGACTTGCATTGCACAGTGCATGGGGATGGAGAACTAAACCACTGCACACCAGAGGATGGAGAATTAAACTACTAGACCACATGGGTTTTAGAAGTAAAATACTAAACACCTAGGGTTGGAGAACTAAACCACTACACACCAAGTGATGGTGAACTAAACCACTAGACACCGAGGAATGGTGAACTAAACGACTAGAAACCAAGGTGTCACTAGACAACAAGTCTTGAAATCCCCAAGGCTTGCATGACAAACTTCTGTATCTAACACTTCCTCCACTGCTTCTGCCTCCTCCACCTCCTCTAGGGCCTCAACCACTCCCTTAATGAGACACACTTTCCAAAAGTGCGGAGAGAATTCTCCCCACCTCAGTACTGCGTAGCCAGGGTTCACCGCAATCAGGCAGTGTTTAAACTAATACGCCTTGGAGATCACAGTCACACAGCTCATGAGTTGTGGACAGCTATCCAGGCTGAGTTTGAGCAATGGCTGTGTGCACTGAACCTGGATGCAGGGAAGGGCGTGTGTCATTATAACACAGGTAATTAAGATGCAGTGACACAGAAGCGCAGAGCAGGGATAACAAGGGTAACAATTACTAATTTAATAGGTACAGGGATAACCTCCACGCAGGGAGCAACAGGGAATAAAACATGTAAAGACTGAGGGGTACAAAGGGACAGAGTAACTCAAAATGGCAGTTTATATACAGGGTGGTCCAAAAGTAGATGGACAATATGTGTAAGGGGCTTATGAAGGGGAAGATTTATCAAACAAGGTGTAAAGTGAAACTTATTCAGTTGCCCTTAGCAACCAATCAGATTCCACTTTTCATTCTTCACAGACTCTTTGGAAAATGAAAGGTGGAATCTGATTGGTTGCTAAGGGCAACTGAGTCAGTTTCACAGATCCAGTTTTCACAGATAAATTTCCCCCAAAATGGCAAATAATTTAAATACAGATCAAAGAAAATGGATTTTAAGAGTATTGGAAATCTCAAAATGCTGAAACAGTTAGAGCAAATTGGGTTGAAACATTTGGTACTCAAGCCCCAAAAAGACAAAACCATTTACCGCATTCGTGACAAATTCGATGACACTGGCTCAATCCTTAATGCTCCAAAAACTGGTCGACCCAAAACAGCCTGTACAGAAAATAATAAACAACTTGCTGCTGAAACATTTGTTCAGAGTCCAAAAAAGTCCACCAGAAGAGTCTTTTTAGAATTGGGAATTTCACGAGCTTCCATCATGCAAATCCTGAAATCTATTGGGTGGAAAGCTTATCGTCCACGTCTAATTCATGGTTTATTGGAGGATGATCCAGACAGTCGGCTGCAATTTAGTGAGATTATGCTTAACGAAATTGAAGAAAATCCAGTAATTTTAGATAGCATTATGTGGAGTGATGAAGCTTCTTTCACATTATCTGGCCATATTAACAGACATAATTGCATTTACTGGCATAATGAGAACATGCATTTAACATTAGAGCAACAACTAAATGAGCCTGGTGTCAATGTTTGTGGTGGTATTTCAAGTTTTGGTGTTTTTGGACCATTTTTTTTTTATGGAAAAGTCACAGGAGATAAGTATCTCGAAATTCTAATGAATCAAGTTGTTCCCCAGTTACAGCAACAGCCTAATTCAAATGACCTTTATTTCCAACAAGATGGGGCCCCTCCACAATATTCAAGAGTAGTCTGCGAGTATCTTGATGAAACATTTCCTAATACAGTACAGACCAAAAGTTTGGACACACCTTCTCATTCAAAGATTCTTCTGTATTTTTATGACTGAAAATTGTAGAATCACACTGAAGGCATCAAAACTATGAATTAACACATGTGGAATTATACATTACACTTTACAAAAAAGTGTGAAACAACTGAAAATATGTCTTCAATTCTAGGTTCTTCAAAGTAGCCACCTTTTGCTTTGATTACTGCTTTGCACGCAGAACAGGTGAACGGATGGACTCTACATGCCTGGTTCCCACCGTGAAGCATGGAGGAGGTGGTGTGATGGTGTGGGGGTGCTTTGCTGGTGACACCGTTGGGGATTTATTCAAAATTGAAGCGGTGAGCGGTCCAGCTCACCCCAAACCATCTCGATTGGGTCAGGTCTGGTGACTGTGGAGGCCAGGTCATCTGGCGTAGCACCTCAACACTCTCCTTCTTGGTCAAAAAGCCCTTACACAGCCTGGAGGTGCGTTTGGGGTCATTGTCCTGTTGAAAAATAAATGATGGCCCAACTAAATGCAAACCTGATCATCCTGTGGCACCTTTGGTACTGTTGCTCTGAGTCATTTTTTACCATTATTCTCTGCATGATATTACTTGTTTTATAAAGCTTTGTATCTTTTCTAATAAATAAAAATATAACTAAAATCATTATCTTTTGTCACCTATTGGCTCTGCTTTCTCCTGGTGTACATGTTGTTCTGGAGCGGGTGCACTTTGTTGCTCTTTGGGCTTTTGCCTCTCATTTGTGGCACTATTTGTATGCCACCATGGGATATTTTTGTATGTGATATATATATATATATATATATATATATATATATGTCACCTTTCTCTGTTCCTGGCTTGGATGGTTGCCAGCTGAGGCCGATGCTGAGTTCTTCCGGCTTCCCCGCCTAACAAGTCGGTCTCATTTCTGGCAGCAGCAGGGGGTCACCGGTCTTATCCGCTGAGCCCCTAGTCCGTTATGCTGCAGCGCAGCAGAGTGGGATCCACTGCAATCCACCACTCGGCGTGCGTTCCTTCGCACACCCGATGAGGTCTGAGAGTCCTTGCTGCCCTCGGCTGTTGTGCGGCCTATCTTTTCCCGCAAGCCCAGAGTCGGTCCACCCTGACTTCTCTTTCTGGTGGGAAGCCCCTCTCTATTCCAGCTCAAACGCTTTTATACCTCCCTGGCTCGCCACGCCTCTTCTACACAGAGTCGGCTCCATCTCCATTCTCCTTCCCCCTGTAACAATAAGTTCAGCCCCAGCAGACCTGGTGCCCTGTCAGCATCCACAGCCCGGTCTTCTCCTCTACACCATAACAGTGCGAGCCATGTGGCCGCCCCACGCTGGGGCAACCTCACACACATGCCTTGCATGACTCACATCCTCAATCTAGTGGCACAGCAATTTCTCAGATACTATCCAGGCCTGGATGCGCTGTTGCAGAAACCATGGTCGCTGTGTACTCACTTATGTCGTTCACACAGCGTGTCATCGACTTGCATCACTACAAAGGTCTTTCGGGCTACCCATTAACCAGTTGATATGCGATGTGCCGACACATGGGAAATCCACTTTGCACATGTTGCAGCGACTGTGGGAGCAGTGATGAGCCTTGGTGCAGTATGTCCTTTTGCATAGCTTGGGACAACGCAGTACGGACGTGGTGCAAATCATGCTTGCGGAGTGGACACAGATGAAGGACCTCTGCACCCTTCTGCAGTTTTAAAATGGCTACTAAGATGGTTAACGCTGGCGATGCTATTATCAGCATCACTATTTCAGTCATCTACATGCTGGAGCACAGTATGAATAGTCTGCGGGAGAGGAGGTGGTCCCAGAGGAAGATGAGGAAGCAGAGGAGGATAACAATATCTCAAAGTTCTGGACTGTTGTCGCACAAGCAGGTGTCATGGGAGGGTGGATTACAGCGATCGAGCGGGGGGACATGGTACCAGACAAACTGTTATTGAAGGTGCTGGAGCTGAGGAACAAATGGAGAAGAACGAGGAGGAAAAGATTATGTGCATGCAACAGTCAGGAGATGAAGAAGATAATGATACCCTCTCTGTTGTCCGTGGATTGTGGGAGGGGATGTAGGAAGCAATCTTGAGTTTTACCCCGCCATCAACACACCCTGAACTTGTACCTCATGTAAGTGCCTGACACATGAGTACAACCTTCTTGTTGTACTCTCTGCAACATTATGTCCAGATTGTTAGGATTAGAAATACTGCTGACTACTGAGTTTCCACTCTCTTACATCCACGGTACAAGAGTGGGTTTTGCCAGATGCTCTTCCCCTGGAAAAGGATGTGCGCATGCTGGAGCATCGAAACATGCTTGCATGCTTGTAGACACTCTTAAGGATGTTTTTTCCTAAGACAGCAGTCAGGCACATAGTGTGCATCGCAGTTGCACTTCCAACCCTGGGAACATCGAGTTATCAATGCAAAAACATTAGTATTTGGACCCTTTTGCATTTTGGTCTTCAAAAATGGAAGAGTGGCCTGAATTCATCTGTCACGCATTGGAGGTTTTCAGCACTGTTGGTGCTGTCCTGATGGATAAACGCATCTGGCTGTACCCTGAAAGTATAGACCGCCTAACTTTCATCAAAATGAACGTATCATGGATCTCCAATGACTTTTGCACCACATGACTGTGCATACTAGGTGATGGTTTATTTTGCATTGTGCTGCATTGATTTCGCATAATAGTAGTCTGTGACACTTTGTTGTGGCTTCTGTGCCTGCTGTTGCTACTGCTGCTGATGTTCCTAACAATTTTTGGAAATGTGGAGACTCCAAATTGTGAATCCATCTGGTGGGTTGCCTGTAGTGAAAGGGGTGTCAGAGCCCCATTATATTACTTTGTACTCTGGGGAAATTTATAACACTTTATTGGTGTCTGCCTTTAATTTTTGGAAATGTTTGGACTCCAAGTTGAATCTCCTTCATGTGTGTTGCCTGAATTTGGCAGAGCTCTCAGAGCACCAGGCCTACACCTGAAACTCATCCACCTGTTACTGATCAATGTTTCACCTAGAAATGTTAGTCCATGCCCTGTCCCAAGCATCCATGTTGTGCAATTATACTATTTGGACTCTGGGTCATTTGGCGGTTGAAGAGTTGTGACATGGGGGAAAACAAGTGTAATTGTGGTGCCACCTCTGAGGACTGTTCTGTGTGTGATGTTAAGGTGGATGAAGAGGAAGATAGACCACTTTATGCAGCACTTTCCATCCACTGGAACACATACTCTTTCTGGCCCTCAACTACAATGCATACTGCTGTGTGGCTGCCAGAGAAAGACAGTCGAGTAGCTCATCCAGTAACAGAAGTTGTCAGTTGTCTTTCAGTAGAGCTTTCAGTAACATTGCCACCTATCCCAAGTACACCTCGAACACCAAGCCCATTCCGCCTTCCACCACAAACGTACTTTTTCACACTCATGTTGCATGTACGCTTCCCCTCTTTTAACCAGCTGTTTCACAACCCTAGGCCCAGAAATGACAGTTACTGGTCACTAAATTAATAATCAGTATTTATTGGCTGAGATAGTGTGGCTGGAGCACAGAATTAGCACAAACAATTTATATGCTGAAATGTGGATTGGTGGCTGGACCACAGAATCAACTCAAATGATTTAGATTATTAAATGTAGCCAGGTGCCTGTACCAGAGTATTATCCCAAACGATTTGGATTATGAAATGAGGCCTGGTGCCTGCACCAGAGTATTATCCCAAACGATTTGGATTATGAAATGAGGCCGGGTGCCTGCCCAGAGTATTATCCCAAACGATTTGATTCTGAAATGAGGCTGGTGCCTGAACCAGAGTATACCAAACGACTTGGATTATCAAATGAGGCCTGGTGCCTGCACAAGAGTATTAGCCCAAACAATTTTGATAAGGAAATGTAGACTCCTGCCTGCACCCCAATATTAGCCCAAATGATTTTAATTAGTAAATCTGATCTCCTGAGTCCTGACTGCAACATAGTATTAGCCCAAATGATTTGGATTAAGAAATGTGGATCTTGCCTGCACAACACTATTAGCACAAACTAGTTAAATGCTGGAAGGTCGATTTCACACAGGACTGGATCCTAACTATATTACAACTTGCATCAGCAGCAGGAGGAGCCTCTTTGCACTGTTACATTGAGAAAATGGTGACAGCAAAACAACAGGTCTGCTTTTTATATGGAGAGGGACATGTGACTTTTGGCAGACATTGACAAAAGCCCTTGTGTCTGGACATTGTGGATGGTTTCTGAACACACTAAGTTAAGTTAAGAAAATTAAAATAAAAAAATAACAGTCCACCGCTTGTCTGACCTATCCTCATAAAACAGTTCCCCCCACTCAGCCTACAGCATCACTATACTGCGCCCGAATGTAGCCATCTTTCAGGAAAAATGCTCGGGAAGCCAAACACGAACCCGAATTTGAGATTGGTGAACGTTTTCTTTAGTTTTATAGGAATAAGAAAATTAGATTTTTCTTCACCTCTAGAATACTGGGACATAGAGATGCACTATGTATAATGTATCTCTATGCACCTGTAAAATCTGTTTCTGAGATCACTGCAATACAGCTTAAGACTCAGAGTACCAAATTCTCCTATGTTTATCGTTGTGGGCTGTGGCCCATAGTTAAAGCTGCTGCCTATAAACCATGAGTTTGAGCCTTGGGGAGACTAGATCACAGGAGAAGCGAATAGTTTATTAAGACAGAACGAAAATATGCAGCCCTGCACCCTAGGGAAGCAGCAACGGAGGAATGACGACGTCACAGAGAGACGAGTATTAGAAGTCGGGACAAAGCCCTGATGTTGTGGGACTGAGTCCTCAAATTGGCACAGTCCCACTGAATCAGAGACTGTTTAACTCGCTCTGTTTTCAATGACAGAGCACTTGTTTGCCGTGCTGTCATGCAGATGACAGTGTGGCAAACAACGGATGTTCAAGCCCCACATTCACCTGAATGTGGTCCAGGTACCCAAACCGACCTCTTTTAGATGTTCGGCCGAACCTGCCGGCCCCAAACATCCATCACTAGTGCTATATTTATATTTAATTCTTTAAAGAAATTTTCACCTTTTCAAGTTTCTGTACACAATATGCCCATATTAAAAATATAATATCACTGTTACTCACTTTCCACTTTTGCCACAGCTCCAGTCTTTGTTTACAGGCTGCAGCCGTGATGTTATGTTTGTAGTGCATATGACTGCTGCAGGCTATCACTGAGCTCAACAGCTCATGCCAACTAAACCAGCATCAAGGCTGAACCTTGTGTCTTCTCACGGGTGAGACACTATGGCCCTCATACCTGAAATGAAGATGCTGGTTCAGTCTGATCATCTGCATGGCACTGTGCATGTCAGTGCCATGCTCATGTTGCATAGGGCTACACTAATGACAGGAGATGTCAGAGGAAGAATGGGTGTAGTAAAGGGCAATCAGCAGACTGACCGAGACAGTGGGGCAGAGGCTCAAATTTGAGAGTGTCCCACTGTATCCAGGACGGTTGGGACCTATGGATCTATTTTTTGTTCATACATTAATAGTTTTAATTTTTTATTTTTACGTAAACTTCACTTTATGAGGTCTTGCTTTTTTGCTAGTAGAGCTGTTATTTTTTTACAGGGCATTTTGCTAAACATGTATGTAAGCACTACATTTTTATTAAAAATGATAATGGTGTTAATGGAGAAAAAAAAATAAAGCCTTTTCCTGATCACCATAAATAAACTGTTCACTCTTTTGTATGGATTGTTACAATTATAGAGATGACAAATTAAGTGGGTATGGAAAGTATTCAGACCCCTTTAAATTTTCACTCTTTGTTTCATTGCAGCCATTTGGTAAATTCAAAAAAGTTCATTTTTTTCTCATTAATGTACACTCTGCACCCCATCTTGACTGAAAAAAAAACCTGAAAAGTAGAAATTTTTGAAAATTTATTAAAAAAGAAAAACTGAAATATCACATGGTCATAAGTATTCAGACCATTTGCTCAGACACTCATATTTAAGTCCATTTCCTTGTGATCCTCCTTGAGATGGTTCTACTCCTTCATTGGAGTCCACGTGTGGTGACAGTTTTTACACGTACCGGAGACACGTACACAAATGAATTGGTCTATGTAAATGTCAGTGTGTTTTCACGGACCGTGTGTCCGTGTGCAAAATACGCTGACATCTCTGTTTTTACACGGACACACGGACCGGAAAACGTCCCGCACACGTGTACACGGAGAACTGAGTAAGCGCTGTCCCCCTGCAGCTGGTGCTGAAGCCGGCTGTAATTCCCCTGCTCTGCCTGCGAGCAGAGGAGAACGAAGAGCGGTGTATTAATATACCGCTCATCGTTCTCCTCTGCTCGCAGGCAGAGCAGGGGGAATTACAGCCGGCTTCAGCACCAGCTGCAGGGGGACAGCGCTTACTCTAGCGCTACTTCCCCGGCCGCCGTCCGTGTGTCCATGTGGTACTGATGCGGCACAAGGGTGACATACGGTTGCCACACATGTGCCGCACATAGTACACACACGGAGACATGGACACACGGACACGATATCTCAGGTACCAATTTTTCCGGTACCGGAAATATCAGGACGTGTGAAACCGGCCTTAGACACCATAGGGTGCTGCATGAATTTGAAAAAAGTCTAAACTTTACTCTCGGATCTCCGCTACGCTTCTGCTCTCCGACCTGTGTCCCCTGTCATAAACATCATAAGCAATGGTACATGACCATTGGAGCTATTAAGCAGCAACTGTTCGGCTGCAGTCTTCATTGTTCCACTGGAGTGGTAGAACAGTGGTTTTTCGACTCAAATAGAAATGCAAAGGCTGCAGCCGATCAACAGCGTCTGATTAACTCCAATGGTCATGTGAAATTTTTTATGTCAGTACACCCTTGCCTTGAAAGGGGAGTAACAGTGGCGGTCCGGGAGGAAAGTGGAGACTTTTTTTAAATTTAAATATCCATTAATAAGCGATAGTTGTAACGAAAACATCATGAAGTCCATCCAGTCTACTATCATTTCTTGGAGTTATATTCTCCATTCTAGGAACAGGGTTGCCACTTTTTTTGCCCTGTCAGTAAAAAAAATTTTTTGAGACATTCCTGATTTTTTTTGAAGCTGAAGGAATTTATACAGATTATTTTGGACTGTAACTAATATAAGTTTACAGTAAATGCAGCTAATGTGTTCATATCAGAATTTTGGCCTGTAGACATATATCACTTATAATCATAATGATTTATGATGAGTTTTAAATTAGTCCCTAAAAAAAATATTGCTTGTCTGTGATTTTTTTTATAAGCTGCTCAGCAAAAATAAAAAGTCAAGATGGCGACTCTCTCGAGTATGCGTACTGGTGCTTTTCACAAAATTTGAATATCATCAAAAATTTAATTTATTTCAGTTCTTCAATACAAAAAGAGAAACTCATATATTATATAGAGTCATTACACACAGAGTGATCTATTTCACGTGTTTATTTCTGTTAATGTTGATGATTATGGCTTTCAGCCAATGAAAACCCAAAAAGTCATTATCTCAGTAAATTAGAATACTTTATAACACCAGCTTGAAAAATTGATTTTAAAATCCAAAATGTTGGCCTGCTGAAATGTATGTTCAGTAAATGCACTCAATACTTGGTCGGGACTCCTTTTGCATAAATTACTGTATCAATGCGACGTGGCATGGAGGCGATCAGCCTGCGGCATTGCTGAGATGTTATGGAAGCCCAGGTTGCTTTGATCCTTCAGCTCAACTGCATTATTGGGTCTGGTGTCTCTTATATTCCTCTTGATAATACATCTATGCGGTTAAGCTCAGGTGAGTTTGCTGTCCAATCAAGCACAGTGACACTGAACCAGGTATTGGTACTTTTGGCAGTGTGGACAGGTGCCAAGTCCTGCTGGAGAATGAAATTTCCATCTCCAAAAAGCTTGTCAGCAGAGGGAAGCATGAAGTGCTCAAAAATGTCCTGGTAGACGGTGCGCTGACTTTGATCTTGATAAAAGACAGTGGACCTACACCAGCACATGACATGGCTCCCCAAACCATCACTGATTGTGGAAACTTCACACTAGACCTCCAGCAGCTTGGATTGTGGCCTCTCCACTCTTCTTCCAGACTCTGGGACCATGATTTCCAAATGAAATGCAAAATTTACTTTCCTTGTGGAGTGTGTCAATGACTACCTTCTGGACATCTGTCAAGGCAGCAGTCTTCCCCATGATTGTGGAGCTACTGAAACAAACTAAGGGACCTTTTTAAATGCTTAGGAAGCCTTTGCAGGAGTTTTTTGTTAATTATTATAATTTAGTGAGATAATGACTTTTGGGTTTTCATTGGCTGTAAGCCATAATCCTCAACATAAACAAACACATGAAATAGATCACTCTGTCTGTAATGACTCTATATAATATGAGATTCACTTTTTGTATTGAATAACTGAAATAAATTAACTTTTAGATTATATTCTAATTTTGTGAGAAGCACCTGTATATCTAAAAAAAAACATGTTCTATAGCTTGTATTTTAGTTATGGTCAGGTTGTATTTTTTGTCCATCATTAATAGATTTCAGTAAATTTGCAGCAAATGCTTTCAGAAAATCTGCAGTGTAAAATATCTGCTGCATATACAGTCAGGGCCAGAAATATTTGGACAGTGACACAATTTTCGCGAGTTGGGCTCTGCATGCCACCACATTGGATTTGAAATGAAACCTCTACAACAGAATTCAAGTGCAGATTGTAACGTTTAATTTGAAGGGTTAAACAAAAATATGTGTTAGAAAATGTAGGAATTGTACACATTTCTTGTCAAACACTCCACATTTTAGGAGGTCAAAAGTAATTGGACAAATAAACATAACCCTAACAAAATATTTTTATTTTCAATATTTTGTGGCGAATCCTTTGGAGGCAATCACTGCCTTAAGTCTGGAACCCATGGACATCACCAAACGCTGGGTTTCCTCCTTCTTAATGCTTTGCCAGGCCTTTACAGCCGCAGCCTTCAGGTCTTGCTTGTATGTGGGTCTTTCCCTCTTAAGTCTGGATTTCAGCAAGTGAAATGCATGCTCAATTGGGTTAAGATCTGGTGATTGACTTGGCCATTGAAGAATGTTCCACTTTTTTGCACTCATGAACTCCTGTGTAGCTTTGGCTGTATGCTTGGGGTCATTATCCATCTGTACTATGAAGCGCCGTCCAATCAAGTTTGCAGCATTTGGCTGAATCTGGGCTGAAAGTATATCCCGATACACTTCAGAATTCATCCGGCTACTCTTGTCTGCTGTTATGTCATCAATAAACACAAGTGACCCAGTGCCATTGAAAGCCATGCATGCCCATGCCATCACGTTGCCTCCACCATGTTTTACAGAGGATGTGGTGTGCCTTGGATCATGTGCCGTTCCCTTTCTTCTCCAAACTTTTGGCTTCCCATCATTCTGGTACAGGTTGATCTTTGTCTCATCTGTCCATAGAATACTTTTCCAGAACTGAGCTGGCTTCTGGAGGTGTTTTTCAGCAAATTTAACTCTGGCCTGTCTATTTTTGGAATTGATGAATGGTTTGCATCTAGATGTGAACCCTTTGTATTTACTTTCATGGAGTCTTCTCTTTACTGTTGACTTAGAGACAGATACGCCTACTTCACTGAGAGTGTTCTGGACTTCAGTTGATGTTGTGAACGGGTTCTTCTTCACCAAAGAAAGTATGCGGCGATCATCCACCACTGTTGTCTTCCATGGGCTCCCAGGTCTTTTTGGATTGATGAGTTCACCAGTGCTTTCTTTCTTTCTCAGGATGTACCAAATTGTAGATTTTGCCACTTCTAATGTTGTAGCAATTTCTTGGATGTTTTTTTTTCTGTTCTTGCAGCTTAAGGATGGCTTGTTTCACCTGCATGGAGAGCTCCTGTGACCGCATGTTTCCTTCACAGCAAAACCTTCCAAATGCAAACACCACACCTCAAATCAACTCCGGCCCTTTCATCTGCTTAATTGAGAATGACATAACAAAGGGATTGCCCACACCTGTCCATGAAATAGCCTTGGAGTCATTTGTCCAATTACTTTTGGTCCCTTTAAAAACAGGGTGGCACATGTTAAGGAGCTGAAACTCCTAAACCCTTCATCCAATTTTAATGTGGATACCCTCAAATGAAAGCTGAAAGTCTGGACTTCAACTGCATCTGAATTGTTTTGTTTCAAATTCATTGTGGTAATGTCTAGAACCAAAATTAGATAAATGTTGTCTCTGTCCAAATATATATGGACCTAACTGTATATTATCCTTCAATAAAGCAGTAGAGATAATCAGCAGTTTTCAAATTCAAAGTTTTTTCGATATTTTTTTATTTGAACCTCTCCAAAATCTTTCTTAAAAAACACAATTAAAAAAATGTGGAAAACTATATTTACTTCTCTGTGAAAATCACTTTGCTTTCAAACATGGAGTTTTTAAGCATTTTTCTTTTTCCTGAAAAAGTTTAGAAGAACTCCCGATGTAAAAAAAAAAAAAAAAAGTGCATGTCACTTCATGGAAGTGTATCCATGTGAAATTTGCTTCTAACTTCACTGCTAGCTTGCTGCTATTTAACCATTTAAATTCCACTGTCAATTACTCACAGTGGCATATACCGGTAAGGGATGTGATAGCGCCCGTGTGCGCTAGCTCTCCTTTACCACCTGTGTTGGACCATTAGGTTACTTTGGCAGACAGGGACCTGTAGAAGCTCCCCAGAACTGCCATCATAGTCCTCCTATGAAGCCCAGTCTGTGGCTGTGCTTCATAAGATAGTGCCATTTTAAAAGGGTTTTCCTATGAGCAAAGTTAATTTTAAAGTTGATTTTAATCAATACATCTTGGAATCATAATAATTTCCACCATTGGATGTGCTTAAAAAAGTGTTCCTGTGCTGAGTTAATCTTATAAATGTGCCCCTGCTGTATACTGTGTAATGGCTGTGTCTGACTGTACAGGGACATGATGTGATCATACCACAGCTCCTGGGCAAGAGAGGGTGCAAAAGAGAGGATACTGACATTACAGCATGGGATCACAGCTGATACTTTGTGTGAGATAAAGCATTTCCCTACCTGTTTTTTAAAAAAGTTTTAACTCAAAGAAAGAATTATTTGTGATCCCATCATGCTGTCCTGTCTGTATACTGTTTTGCTTCCTCCCCTGCCCAGGAGCTGTGGTATGATCAGACCATGTCCCTGCACGGTCAGACACAGACATTACACAGTACTCAGCAGAGGCTCATTTATAAGATTATCTCAGCACAGGAACATTTTATTTAAACACATCCAATTGTGGAAATTATTATTATTCCAAGATCTATTGATTGAAATGAACTATTGTTCAGGGAAAACCTCTTTAACTAAATAATGTATGGTATTGCGTATATGGAACAAGCAATTGGATGATTGCAGGTTCTAGGTCCTTAAAGGGACTAAAAATACAGTCAAACTTTAAAACAAGTTTTTTAAAATATAAACATTTAAATCACCCCCTGTGCCCTTTTCTAATGAAGGAATTTAAAAAAATAAAAAATCATATTTGGTATTGCCACATCCATAAAAATGTGACCTAGCAAAATATAAAATTCATCAACCTGTACGTTAAACATTGTGAAAAAAGGAGGAGAAAGTGGAGTTTTAAAGGGCTAAAAAGTTCTTTATTGATACCAAATGTTAAAAAAAAATTATATATATATATATAAAAAAAACAAACAATAGGCAATATGTATCCAACATTTGTAAAATGGGCATTATGGGAACCAACATTTAAATCCCAGTTCCACTGAATGTATCCATGATCCTGAGACATCACAGATTATTTCAAGCTTTCCTCCAAGGATATTTTTCAAACAGGTGTAAATTGGCCGAGGATCAAAATCGATGATAGGTCAGATGAAATACTGCAGGTAAACAAAGTGGACAAATCAAAAATCGTGATGGAATTGGGATTTATCTATCGGTTCCAATAATTGCCATTTTATAGATGTCAGAGAGAATTTTTTTAACACCAAATGCATATGAAGTAATTGTATGGTAATATGTTGAGATCCGTTTTTTCCACTGTTTTTACTTATTCCATGATTCAAGTCTTTCTGTATGGATGATAGATAAAAATGGTCTGAATGTGAACTATTTACGGATGGGATCAGTGTGCAAGTGCGCTTTTCGCTTTGCGCTCCCGTCTGTCTTCCGGCATCTTTAGGCTGTCTGCGCGTGTCTGAGAGCCTTGGCAGCGCATCCTTGCTCTCGGAAATGTGCACTGGCAGATAGATGGCTGGTGAGTGCACGCAGCGATCTGCACATGCGCCAACCGTTCGATCCCATTGGTCATGTGACCTGGGGTCATGGAGTTATAAGGTCCTGCAGGGCTCTTCTTTTATTTACTCTTCCCTTGATAAAGCAATGGTATAACAAGTGAAACACGAATGGGAGATTTCCTATAGGTGTTTTGGGGACTACATCCTGCAAAATGGGTAAGAATTGGCAACTGTGGGCCTAAGTTCTGTCTGTTGGTTGGAAAGTTTTGTGAAGGGTTATAAGTACAACGGTGATTTATATGCTCACTTGATTCGTTTCCCCTCCATACTTATCTTTCTCTAGGACTCATTGCTTGTGGTTCCTCTTTTTCTCCTTTACCTAACTTGTCTTTATTTTATACATAATTTTTTTTCATTATTTTGTATCAATAAAGAACTTTTTTGCCCTTAAAATTCCACTGTCTTCTCCATTTTTCTCAAGTTCCAAGGAACGACATTGCTTAATCTTTTTCTAAAACAATTTTTTTTTAGTCTATTATGGCCTGATATATAATCACTTACTACCAACGAAACGTTGCATAGAAGAAAAAATTGAAATGCCAAATGTTCACTTCACCCCCTAAAATAAATGCATTAAAAGCATGATCATAAAGTCATATTATATCAATAAAAATGTCAGCTTGATATGCAAAAAAACAAGCACTCACACAGTCATCGACACAAAAATAAAAAAGCTAGGGTCTCAGAAAATGGTGACAAAGACATTATTTTTATTTACAGTTTTCAGAATTTTTTTTTACCACTTAAATAAGTAAAAACTATAAATGTTTACCATCACCATAATCAAACTGAGCGGGATAAAATCATGTTTCCAGATAATTTTTAATGCACTACTGTAAAACACACGCAACCACTCCTCCCCCATCACTGAGATGATATTTTCTACAGCATGTTAACAGGTTCTTTAATTCCCCCTTTAATTTCCATTGTTGGTGGATTTGGTTGCAGAGTCTGTCCTGAATCCACACCCGAATGCTAAATGAATCCACAAATAATGGATGCATCCTTATGTTAACAACAGTGGATCATTGTATTCTTTTCAAATCACTGGATAAATCAATTTGGTTATACATAGAAAGCTACAATCCAAATTCGAATAGGGTTTGTAATTTGCCAAGTAAAACATAGGTGGAAACAGTCTAAAGGGGCATTTACATTGCAAGATACAATAACTGTGAACGAGCATTGTTAATTATGCAAATTGTCTCTTCAGAGGGAAAGAGAGCTAGAACTCTAGTGCCACCTATTGTAAGATAGTAATCCTACAAGTCAATGTTGACCCTTTAACGAGCCTTGTCACATGACTTAGGATAATAGCCAAACCAGAATCTCAATTTGCAGACACTGTGTTTCGGGGTACTGCCCCTCGTCAGTGCAAAGCGGAGATCTGGTTTGGCTGTGTGAGAGGCGTCCGACCATTATCCAAGAAGTATCGTTTGTCCTTGCGGAGATCAACATACTAAGCATGCCGAGATGAGGAGATTTAAAGCCGCAATGCTCCTCTGGGAAATATGCTAAATATGCAAATTGTCTCTTCAGAGAGAAAGAGAGCTAGAACTCTAGTGCCACCTATTGGAAGGTAGCAATCCTACAAGTCAATGTTGACCCTTTAATGAGCCTTGCCACATGACCTAGGATAATAGCCAAACCAGAATCTCCATTTGCAGACACTGTGTTTCGGGGTACTGGCCCTCATTAGTGCAAAGCAGGGATCTGGTTTGGCTGTGTGAGAGGCGTCTGATCATTATCCAAGAAGTATTGTTTCTCCTTACGGAGATCGACATGCTAAGCATGTCAAGATGAGGAGAATTAAAGCCGCAATGCTTTTCTGGGAAATATGCTAATTATGCAAATTGTCTCTTCAGAGAGGAAGAGAACTTACTTCTTGTATAATGGTCAGACGCCTCTCACACAACCAAACCAGATCTCCGCTTTGCACTGACGAGGGGCAGTACTCCGAAACACAGTATCTGCAAATTGAGATTCTGGTTTGGCTATTATCCTAGGTCATGTGACAAGGCTAGTTAAAGGGTCAACATTGACTTGTAGGATTGCTACCTTCCAATAGGTGGCACTAGAGTTCTAGCTCTCTTCCTCTCTGAAGAGGCAGTTTGCATAATTAGCATATTTCCCAGCGGAGCATTGCGGTTTTAAGTCTCCTCATCTCAACATGCTTAGCATCTCGATCTCCGCAAGGAGAAACGATACTTCTTGGATAACGAGCATTGTTAAAAAACGCTTGTTTTACGATTATGTAGCTGTGTAAACAGGCTGCCAATTACCCAATGAATGAGCAAAACGCTTGTTCATTGGGTGAAAAGATGTTTTGGGCAGCACAAAAGATCATAGTTCTCGGCTGCGCATCGTTCAGTGTAAACAGGACTTGCGCTGCCGAGAACCATGGCAACCTATGGGCACTTAGCTATCTACTGTAGTATAGATCACTCAGTGTGCAAGGTTTGCTTTGGTCTGCCTATGTAATCAAAAATGGCAAAAATTTACCAAATCGGTGGTTGTATCATGCCACCCGTCGGTCTGTGTAAACTGACCTTAAGAAACAAAAACAATAAATACGAACAAAAATTGGAGGTGGAAATGCTCATTAAAAAAATTTTAAACAAAATATCAAGCACACCAAAAGATGTTCTACTATGGAGAAGGCAAAAATGTTTCACATTTCCTTAGCTAATTCATGTGTGTGTTTTATGGTCTTAGAAGAGTTTTCTCTTTTCCGTCAAGAGGAAGTCTTCAAGCCTTGGCCAGTATGACGGAGCTCTGTGGACTTTCTCATGCAATTTTTCCTCATTCTGTATTTGCAATGAATAAGAAGAATCTTCTGAATTTAAAATGTAAGAACTGTGTCACAGATCAAAGGCTTTTTCCTTCTGTATCTCCACACAGAACAACTCAAGTCAAAGCCAAAGAACAATGGTATCTATGAAGACTCCTGTCTCTCTCCTCCCACTTCCTGCCAATGAGTCTCTCCATGATTTCACTAAACTCAATTTGCATAAAAAAACCCCTAGGAGCTTGTAACATTTTCATTTCTCTAAATAGAATCACTTCCAGCTTCATCCATTGCTCCCCTCATTTTGACCTCCAGAAGTATCGCAATCCAAAAATGAAACACACAGTTGGTCATACATGATGCAATTTTTGATGATTTGACCATCACTATCAATAATTTGTTTCTAAAAGTACAAATGCTAATAAAAAAAAGCAGATATTTGTGAAAATAAATAAAATAAATCATTTATCTAATAGATTCACATTAGAAAAAAAACCATAACTAAATAGGAAAAATCCTGTGGTCAAAAAAGTCATAGTATATTGCAGTTGGTGTAGAATTGCGTTGGTCAATACCAAATTTTAAAAAGCCATACTATAGAAACACCGCTCATAAAAGAGGAGCTGAGCTGAAGGATATGAATAGTTCTTACTTGCAAATACCAGTATCTCTTTTTCCTGACATACAGATCTTGAACAATTACCAAAACTCCAACAGTGGTTAGGTCTCACGCTCCATAAATCTACTAATGTAGAGTAAGCCACAATGGTGAAGCACCATTATTAAATAATACATTCAGCCAAAATGCATTTGTTATACTCACAAAATCCACAAAAAATAGCAGTAAAAAAGGTATCTTGCACTATAGTCCAAAGTATGTGTCTTGAACATTTGCCAAACTTGAGTTTCTCCAACTCTGCTTCATCCAGGGAGTGTTCATACAGTTAACTCTATCTGTGAATAAGCCATTAAGCTACTAATAGCAAACCTCATACATAAACACCAAAATCTGACTTAATGTCTGATAATCCTATGATGACCAATGCCGGAGTTTTGACATTGCTGTTGGCTGCTGAAGATCTGGACTTTGGAAAAAAGCAAACATCCAACTAGACACCTCTGTCTCTGCAGTATTTCCATAGTATGACTTCATAGACTCACGTAATCACTTAGAAAACTCAAAAAAAGTGAAAAAAATTATCTTAAAAAATGTTCGAAAAATTGGCCACAATTTGAATCTAGGGAATTTTATTTTATTATTTACGTAATACTACACATACTAAATTTATAAGATGGTTGAAAGAAAAAGGTACATACAAGTAGAATACTATAGTACGCAAAAGGGTAACCATAGACAGTGATAATTCATTGAAAATCTTTCTGCTGCCTCTAGCTCAAAATCAATTGGTTCTGACAACTGGATATTTGTTCCGTTACTTAGAACTATAGTTGTTCTTTTTACTTTTCAAATTTGCTGCGGTCCTAAACGTATAATTAGTTTTTGGACATGATGCAGGGTGGATGTTTGCAACAGTGGAAGCAATTGGGCAAATTATTCCCTTAGGAGGGTCCTAATGAATGGTATCAATCTCAGCTTGGGTAGGAGCAAGTCGTTTGTGTTTATGGCCAATTTTTTAAGGTGCATTTGCACTGCGCGATTATCGTGAACGAGCGAATCCTAGGAACACCCGTTTATTGATCGTGTAGTCTAATCAGGCAGTAGTTCTCTTGATGAGAGAGCAATACGCCCAAGAAAACATGGTTCGGTGCGCACCTTAAGCACGTCTGGTTTGCGTAAACAGGCTATTAAGAGTACACCGATAGGCAACCAAGTAGCTGTTGGCTATAAAGATTAGATATTTTTCTATTTTTTCTTGGGATCTTTGGGGAAAGCCAGAGGCAAGCAAGGGTCAGACAGGTGGGATTTTTACCCGTGTGTTTGGCCTGGCGATAAAACTATTCCTAATGAAATTATATGAGCCGATAGACACCTATAGTTGTCAGCAGACACGGCTTTCTTATCAGATGTCTATGTCCAGCTTTAAGCAGACCTTACATATTGAAATATCACATTGACGCTCTGGATGTAAAAGGTATTAAGTGTCCATACAACAAATTTTTATTTTTTTTTAATTTTCTAATATTTTTTTTAAGTCAATTTATGATTGTTTTTTTTAGTTACGAAAAACTAAACTGTGGAAAAAAAGTAAAAGCTGTTTCTAATCTTATTTTGACACTACAAAGCTAATGTTAACAACCTACGAGAGACAATAGGTCCATTGAAACAACAGGGTTAAACTACTGCCTTCTATCAAATACTACCCGAGCAGCCTTTGAACTGCAATTTACAAAACATGCTTATTTGGTTTTTCATGGGGACTTGCTTCCACTTTCTAAGGAAAAAAAAATGTGAGTCCTACCTTGTCCGTGCTCCTCACCTTTTCCTGGGATCAATACAAGATTTTCTATGAGACAATAGAAATTATATGTAATCAAACAATTTTTGGTCCTGACAGCTAGGAATATGGAATTCCAATAATTACTATAAATGCAAAACCGAGTAAAAACAGTCCAGTGAAAATTTGTGTAGGTTGATCAGTCGTACATAGTGATAATAGTAATCGTAGACACTCATAGTACACATGTTCACTTACATGAAAACTAAGGGTCCTTTTACATTAACCGCCTGGCGGCACTAAACGACTGCCGATCAGCATTTATGTAACAATCTGTCTACACAGGTAGATCGCGCCAAATCAGGCACAATAAGCAATTGGTAATAGACTGTATAGGCTGTCAATGTTCTCGGTAGTGTGTGTCCTATTTACACAGCACGATGTGCTGCCAACAAGGATGATTTTTAAGTAAGCTCAAAAATAATTTGGAAGATTATTGTGAAACAAGTGTTACTAGGAACGTTTGCTCATGGAAACGTTTCAGTTTAAATGCAGCTTGCAGAGGTTGTCCATCCTTAGGATAGGTCATCTATGTCTGATTGGTGGGGGTGCTCCTACTGGCACCCCCACTGATGAGCTGTTCTTGCTGCGGCTAATATCAGAGGATGGATCAGCTCCATGAGAACTTCCGGCTGCCATCAGTACCAAGAACAGCGGATCAGAGTAGAAGTTAGGTGTCGAACCTACTCCGATCAGACATTGATGACCTATCCTATGGATAGGTCATCTATGTAAAAGTAGTGAACAACCTCGATCAGGTTAGGTTAGGTCATCTATGTCTGATCGGTGGGGGTGCTAGAACTGGCACTCCCACTGATGAGCTCTTCTTGCTGCGGCTAATATCAGAGGATGGATCAGTCCATGAGCACTTCCGGCTGCGACCAGTACCAAAACAGCTGATTGGAGTGGAAGTTAGGTGTCGAACCTACTCCGATCAGACATTGGTGACCTATCCTAGGTATCCTATCCTAGGGATAGGTCATCAATGTTAAAGTAGTGGACAACCTCGATCAGGGATTGACATAATATAAGCATACTCTAGGTAAAATTTTCGGAAGTAAATGAACTTTAATTTTGACGAATAGTAGAAACATCAAATCTAACAGAGCAAAAACAATTGATCCTATTAAGACTCGAATTAAACACAATCTAACCAATAACATTTTCACTGTTACCATAGTCTGTGATTTGTAAAGAAGGAAGAATGACGGAAACTTATTTTTCCAAAAAAAGGAATTATATTTTCGGTAAATAACAAATATCGCGAAGATCCAAGAAGTCTGTGTATGGTAGTAAAACATAAAAAAGTTATGACAGTGCCATCCAGGCCCGGACTGGCCCATAGAGCAACCGGGGAATCCACCGGTGGGACCATGTGAAGATCTGGGCCCACAACCCCACTGTATGGAGAGTACTAGGCATAATTCACTTGATTCAGTCTGTACAGAAAAAAGCAGCATATCATTATACATTAACCAAATTACCCAGTTTTTTATTAAATCGATATATAGGTAAATTTGTTAACAAGGGTAGTGTCATGTTTGTTTGCATGTAAAAAGTGGGCTCCCCCAAGGTCAGTGTTACAGGTGGGCCCCTTTAGCACCCCAGTCCGACTCTGGTGCTATCCAAGTTAGCAACCACAGACTGAATTCTGGTAATAGCCTTTTAGGGTCCCCTTTAAATGGGCAGACTGCCTGCAATGGATGATAATGATATCGCAAGTCAATCGGTGCTCATTAACTTTCATTTTCATGTGACAATGATCATAAGGGTTTTGTATGAACAGTCCTTCATATAATCATCCGTACCAGCTGACTTTCATTGTGGTCACCAGCACATTCCTTATTTATTTCAGGGGGAATACTCTCTACAAATGAGAAGGTTTTTGCTCACATAAAAGATATGACCAAAGATGAACAAGTATTTTCTTGTTCTTTGGTTGCAGGTAAAGCTTAATCTGAGCAATGATCATTCCTACAGGTGATCATCCCTTCATATGAAAGGGCCTTTAGGTTCAAGTGAGATAGTATCTTAATTTCTAAAAGAAAAAATAAAAATAAAAAGGGCAATAGTGATGAGAACTTTGGTTGACCATGCTCATTAGATGGCTGTCAGCCGAACGATTCTTCAGACGATCATTTGACCAATAACCATCTCAGCCGACACTCCCGTACACAGGAGTGCTCGCTTGGCTGAGCGCTCCTGTGTTCTCTATGAGAAAGCTGCTGACTGACACGTCGACTGGTGGGTTATCTCAGGGAGAACAATGTGATCGATAGTCTGAAATCGGACATAGGCCATCGACATCTCGCTCGAAAATTAGTCAGTCGGAGCCTGTCATACAAGTTAGACTGTTGGCCAAACCTGTCGACATCGGTGGCCCTCCACACACATCAGATTAACAAGTTAGTCTAACCTGCTAATTTTCTCAAAAAAGAATATGTTGAGGAAGAGAAGAATTGAACAGTTATGCTGAGCAAAGTGCTTATACCATATATATGGGGGAATCGGGAGAGATGGCTGTCCACAAAACTAATGTTCAGCTGGAAGCTATGTCATGTACAACCAGCTTTAAAAAATACCTACTTTATCTTAAAATAAAAAGTAAATTAATAATAAACTATGAATGTATGTGGTCATACGCAGATGAATGTTGGGAGAAGCTGCTGATTTCAGAGGGAACAGTCAACACTTAAACTCCAGACATTTGTATTCATCGAAAGAAGTGTCGATCATGTTGGATTTCAGTTAAATTAATAGCAGAAGAATATCTTTTTAAAATGATATTTCCGTCCTTACTTTTTCTCTAGACTCAAAAAAAATTACAAGATAGGTGGCGCAAACTGTCCAGCTTTGGAGAAAAAAAAATGTAGGAAAATGAAAGAAGGACCTATCGGCACTCATGATCAAATTATTGTCTTGATGCCATCAAAAAACAGCTAGAATGTTGTAATCGTGACATTCTAGCATGGAGGGAGGCCCATATTATAAGAATGCAGGTGCTAAAACTATGACTTTTAAATTAGGGAAACAATTAGGATTGGTGCAAAAATATGTAAATCGCTTAGAAAAATCTTCAAAAAAATGTGAAATTATTAGTAGCAAACATGCAAGACTCTAAACATTACAAGTAATCAGAGACTTGAAAATCTTCAGGTGAACAATGATATTGACAGACCACAACAAGTCTGATTTTAATGCTTATATGGATTGATACTATCCAAAACTTTCAAAATCAGTATTAATTAATTGAATTAGTGAGACGCCTTCACTGATTGTTTGGCGGCTCATGGAACCACGCAACTCTATACTACCAAGCTACAGGTACCCTAAATTTTACTTCTGTATTGAACTATAATACTGAAACAGCTCCTATTAGAAGCATGTCAATATCTCCATAGTATGTAATTCATTAAATCATTAAATCATACGCAACCAGAGGAATATCGAGGTTCCCATAGACTTTTATAGGTGTTATATTATGGATCCTGCATAGGGTAGACCGGTGGAAGGTCGGGTTCTAGTACCTGACCCAAACGTTTTAAAATGTTCGGTTCAGGTACCAGAACAGTACCCGAACTTCCACCAGAAACCAAATTCTCTCACTCTCCTCTGCACCACCACCGGACTTCAGCAGAAAGTCCATGTTCAGCGTTCAGGCCCGAACAGTGACTGTCCAGTAGGAACACCGAACATTTCTTTTTGGGTTTGTCCATCTCTAATCCTGCACATATTCATGAGCCCAAGTAACATATTCACAACGGAATAATAATAAAAAAAAAAGTTAACAAAATGAAAGTTTTAATAATACTAGAAAAAAATATAATAAATACATTTAATAGCTATTTTATTAAATTTAAAATTAATTTCAGTAGATATTTTATATATTATAGAGAAATTGTGAATTTCTGGAATTTTACTTTTTATCTTTCTATATGGTATAATATCTATTATATCCATTGTTCATCCTACATCACTGCCATTCCACTATGAAAATCACATCTACGTATTGACATTTTCCGCAATATCATCATTACCCATTGTTTCGTACAATACTGTAAGAAGCTATAAAGTGTCAGCGCCGCGCTTTAAACTTTACAAGCATGATTTATGATTGGCATTTAATGACCAATGACAAATAAATGGTGTAAAGTATATAACTTACAAGTGCCGTTAAAAAAAGTACAGCCATATAAAAATCGCCCGCTTGCAGTGCAAATAGCTGCGCAGAACATGAAAGCTTAAATTCTCATTTCATTATCATCATCGACAAAATGACTAAAATTAAGGCTAATAAGTTTCTACATTATTTAAAAAAAACTGAGTATACATATAATATTCATAACTTAAAAAAAAACTATATTTCCATACAAATTACAATACGGTATATTTTAATAACTACTACTAATTAATAGTAGTAATATGCTAATCACCCCAATTTATTTACATTTCCTAGTGAATATCGTAAGTTATTATTAATAATGGAAAAAATAATAAAATTAAAAATCATAGTGATAATAATGATTAGCATCGTTTTTTTTTTTAGTTTTTTATTTTACCAAACTTCTGAAATATATATATATAAAATCGTAATGTGATTATATGTGCTAAGGCCTGGACGCCATAAATTAAGATAGCGTGTATGTCTAGACCTCAACATATCGTGAGTACGGTATTTAATATCACTAATAACTAAAACCGCTATAATATAGAAAAAGGTCACAGTAATATTGCAGACTACACTGTAAGGTTGAGAAGCCCCGGAGAAGGACAGAAGCGCACACAGAATAAGGCAATACCGTCTAGTAAAGGATAAGCATAATCGGTGGTAGCGCTCATCTGCAGGTGTTATGTGCAGGTACAACACCTAATATAAATATGGAAAACCGCTACTGCACCCTCGTGGTTGGAGGAAAGGGCTCTTCCTGATGTATAATGGCAAAAATGGGAACTTGCATGTTCAGGAGGGCTGCACAGCAGGAATGAAGAGCCTTTTGGATTCCAAATCAGTTTTTATTAATCCTAATGTGTTGCAGCTTGGATTTTGTACCTTCAGAAAGGCGTCGGTCCGGCTCAGAAATGCATTGGTATTAATAAAAAAAACAGAATTGGAATCCCAAGGCTCTCCATTCCCTCAGCCCGCGGTGCTGAGATGTACAGGGGCTCGGAGCAGCAGGGGAACGAGTAGAAGATGTGAGCATTGTATTTTTTTTATGGGTTGTGCATTATACTATATAGAGCCCTACGGTGAGCGCATTATACTATATGGAGGCCTATGGGGATCACATTATACTATATGGAGGCCTATGGGGAGCGAATTATACTATATAGAGGCATATTGGGAGCGCATTATACTATATAGAGGTTTATGAGGAGTGCAGTATATTCTATAGAGGTTTATGGGGTGCATTATACTATATATAGAGGCCTATGGGGAGTGCATTATACTATATTGAGCCCTACAGGGAATGCATTATACTTTATGGACGACTGCGGTGAGTGCATTATACTTTATGGAGGACTACGGTGAGTGCATTATACTATATGGAGGCCTACGGTGAGTGCATTATACTATATGGAGGCCTACGGGGATCGCATTATACTATATGGAGGCCTATGGGGAGCGAATTATACTATATGCAGGCATATGGGGAACGCATTATACCATATAGAGGCCTATGAGGAGTGCAGTATATTATATAGAGGACTATGGGGTGCATTATACTATATGATGGCTATTTAGGGGGGCATCATACAGTGAAGGAGCCATCACACAGTGTGGGTATTACAGTGTTGGAGCCACCAAACAGCTTGGGGGCTAATAAGGCATCAGTATATTGTGTGGGGGCATTATACTGTGTATAGGTGAGCACTATATTGTGTAGAGGGGAGCCGCGGAAAATTATTACATTTTCAGTGGGCACTTATTGTTATAGGAGCACTTTGGTTAGGGGCACACAGAGGGCATTATTACTTTCTAGGGGGCAAAATGTGGGCACTCTTTTCTAGGGCACTTGCACAGGATATTAATATATTCTAGGGGGTTGTTTTATCATCTAGAGGTCACACGAAACCACACAGTAGGTGCAGTAACAGGGACACATACAGCACCAGTGTTGGGGGTATCAGCAGGATGAGGAGTTTGTGCAGGTTGGGAATAGATGGGGACAGTGTCTGAAATGTAGGAAGTCAGATGTGTCTTTGTTGAAATCTCTGCAGCCGAGTACTGGCTGGAGAAGTTGTCTTGTCAATCTGGGCCAGATGGAAAAGACGGCACAAGTGAATGACTCACCATCAATAACTGTAATCTCTTTCATTTTCTGCATTACTGGTACCTACCACTATATGGTCACCGTATAGCAGTAATATTAGTGTTGGTCTTTGTATAGAGATTATTTTCAGTAACAGCAAAGTGATCTGCTGAGGTTAGCCTACATTCACTATTAGGGTACGCCACCATAGTTGTAATCAGGGTTACCTGGTTAGGCACCCACTCAGAAGTTTTGCCCCCTGAACCAAAACCCTAGCTACGCCTCTGTGTAAGGTTAATACTACTGTACATCATACTGACATGTAAAACAAGACTAATGACTGGAACAAAAACACATTTCTGGCCTATGATTTTTTTTTTTACTATGCAATTAAAGCAAACAAGTTCAGTCAATAAAAAAAGTAAAAATAGCAATATATAACATAACAAAATCTGGCCATACACTTTATGTTTCATTACTGTAATGAGACCAGGATTTTATCATGTGATAAAATAAAAAGAAAAGTCGACAGCACACTCAATGGTGGGGCGCACGTACCAGATCCAAGGAACCAACTCGGAAATTCAACATTCAAGGAAAAAAAATGAACAGCGCTCCATCCAGGTGAGAGTAGTAGAAAAAACTTTATTCAAGCCATAAAAAACGACGTTTCGACCTGTCAAGGTCTTTGTCAAGTTGACAAAGACCTTGACAGGTCGAAACGTCGTTTTTTATGGCTTGAATAAAGTTTTTTCTACTACTCTCACCTGGATGGAGCGCTGTTCATCTTTTTTCCAGGATTTTATCATGTCTGATGTTTTGATTGTCAGAAAGATAAGTGGCGCCAGAGATGTCTGTTTGCCGCTTATCGCTATCCAGAGCAATTTGTGTATTTATGAGCGAGTTGGGAAACATAGTTTGTTCAGCCAAATGCAATAATGAGCAAATGAGCTCAAGGGGCAACACTGAGATGTAAGGCAAAGCTTTTTATTTACTGCAGATTACAATCAAGCTTCATCAAAAAGTGCTAAGACAATACTTTTGGGGTGTATGAGGAAACCTGAGAATCCAAAGGAAACCCACGCAAACATAGTAAGAACATACAAGCTCCTTGCAGAGGATGTCCTTGGTGGCATTTGAACCCAGGACCCCAGCATTGCAAAGAAGCAACTTTCCAATGAGTCACCATGATGCCCATAAGTTCTCTGAGTAATTCGTAGCTTTCAAAAATTGCTGATTTGACTTGTTGGTGGAACCCAGTAATGTGTTCAATGTTCAAATGAGCCCATTTTATGTTTGGGAGGGAGTTGGTCAAAAATAAAACCCCTTCAAGATTTTGAACAACATATTTTGTCATAGATGTGAAAGTGACAACCTTGAGCAATGGCCTCATGTTAGTTTACTGGTTTGGTCCAATTTTTTTTATCAATGACCAAACCTACCGATTCTGATGGAACGGGCTGACCATCTAAAGTGTATTGGGGCCTCCTGATTATCCCTCGACAGATGATGTTTGGGGAGAGAAGCACTACTCTAGTTAAATTATATTCCTAAATCCTTTTGTTCCAGCAGAAGATAAGCTGTCGAAAGAAAAATCTGGCAAAAGAATATTCCCCTCAACCCAACACATCGATAGCCAATGGGAGCGTGCATGTGTATGAGGGCATCAGGGGAAATAGTGGTTGGCTGACTTATCTAAGGTGCACCTTCATCCTCAAGGACTTCCGCATACGCATTAGATAAAAATTGTCCTAAGCCACCGATTTCGGTGGGATTGTCAGACCATCTGATGTGTATGAGGGCCTCCTGAATCTCAATCGAGACAAGAATTCAGAGTGTTAAACTTCAAGGACCATTCGTTTTGTTCAACTCACATAAGCGGCGCCCAGAAAAGTGTGGTAGTGACTCTCTCAGATGACTCCGAGTGCTCCTCTGATTGGGCAAGTCACGAGAGACAGCCATCATCCAAAAATATTGTTCAGCCAACAGCTATATAATGTGTAACGGGACCATTAGTCTAAGGGTGCAGTCAGACGGCCGTATAAATCGGAGATCGCAATGCAATGCTTGGACTGACTGCGGCTCGCCCGACCCGAGCGTGACAGCTGCATAGAAATACATGAAGCTGTCAGTCTCGGGTCAGGAGAGCCGCCGGCCAGTCCGAGCATTGTGTTTTTATCTCCATCTGACTGCGTCATAACAGTAAAAATTTGTATACATTAATGCATTTACACTTTTTATAAATCCTAAAAATTTAAAAAAAAAAAAAAAGAACTTCCATAATAAATGTCAAGGGAGACATTAACTGCTGTGATATTCTTTCAGAACAATGTATTGCATTTTTTTTTACGCATACTGGATTTGAGGATTTTTTGTTGTATTGGTTCATTTTAATATTTTGCTTTTAAACATTATCATCCTCCAAAAGGCCCAGAGATAATAGATGAATCTCCGAGTAATTATGTTTAATAAGCTAAATTATCAACAGGCTTAGAGGTTTGTATTTTGCTCTAAATTGCATAAAACAACAATCACAACATTATCCAGAGAGAATATAGAAAATAGCTTCGACATAAGAGGACAGCAGTCAGAATAAGGAACAAGAGACCCTACATAATGTACACATGGTGTGATTAAAAATATATATATATATATATACCGATTATATATATATATATGTATATATATATTATATATTATATGCATTTGCAAAAGTTTTAAATATTTAAGCAAAAATGATGACCCAGTACGGGGTCTCAGGTGGCTAGACTTGCAGCGCTGGGGTCCTGGGTTCAAATCCCACCAATGACAACATCTGCAAGGAGTTTGTATGTTCTCCCCGTGTTTGCGTGGGAATTTAGATTATGGGGCCCAAGTGATGATGATGTCTATAAATCGCTGTGGAAACTAGTGGGGCCGTATAAGTGAGTGGAGACAGTGGTGATGATGTCTGTAAAGCGCTGTGGAATATGATGGCGCTATATAAATCATAAACAAAATTCACTAATGACGTCTAACATACGTATTGAACTTATTTTCAGCTGTCAAAAGATGTACCGTACCTACCGTAATTTATCATAAGCACTCTGTGAGATTTATTTTAAAATTTGATGTTGGAGGCCAATAGTAAATTTTGCATAAATTAAGCTGCAGTTTCTCGCACCCACAAATCTGAGCATGCCTCACAGGGTCATTCTTTTTTTCTAGCAAGTGTTTAATAAATCCATCTAAGGTGCTTGGCACTAGAATTTCTGGCCTAAAACAGGAATGACCACCATAGTAAATTATAACTATTCAATATACTGGTTAAATAAAATATTATATATATATATATATATAAAAATCTACAAGAAATTGGCAGATTTGGTGAGTGCATGTGTGGTTGCTAGCCGCAAAACCAATACAGTAAGATATATTATTAATATAATAATAATATATATATATATATATATATATATATATATTATATATATCAATAAATATATACATATATATATTTCACTTTTTGATATTTATATATATATATATATATATATATATATATATATATATATATATATATATATAGCATAAATAGAGGCACTGCTTCAATGCAACAAGGTTAGATATAAAATGGATTTTTATTGGTCCATAATTGTGACATTTTGGTCCCCATGAGGACCTTTTTGAAGCATTGACACCTATTAATCTTTGCTGGTGCTGCACATATATATATAATGTATTTATTCTCGAAAATGTCTAGCCATCGGCGACCGGCATTTATATCAAGACCGTCCACCTTCTATCCAGATAATTATTAATTTAATACATTGAACTCACCATTACTGGGGTTACTTTGCGGCATTCCACTCCGCCTCATCCATTCGTAAGGATTGCGCCTCTGTGTATTAGGTGACAAAGGAGGCGCAGTGCTGTTCATAGATGGTGGCAAAAGTCCAGAGCCTGGTGGTTGAACAGGGTTAAATTCAGGTGGGCTGAATCCAATCTGTCCTGGGTTGGCAGAAGATACTGGTGGTCCTGGTCCATAAGAATGCCAGTCATCTCTGCTAGGGGCATAGGGGGAACTCCAAGTGCCACCTGGTTGCCCATGATGTGGATCGGTGTTAATTCCAGGGACATGATGATAGCTGGCAAACTCAGAATACTGAGGAGGAGCAGGGACATAATTTTGGGGGTTGAGATTCAGACCTGGATGCCTAACAGGGTTGGGGTACATATTGCTGTCCTTATCCAAAAGATAACCGACGTACATTTTCCAAGATTAGTCCAGTGCACATAATGTGCCTCCCAGCTGTATCATGAGAGTTTTCTTCTCAACTCTGCTCTACTTCTTCCTGGTTGACTGTTGTTCCCTTCACCTTCTTTGGCAGCTCACTAGTAATCACTTTGATAGGCACCTCCCTGTCTAAACCCTTTTATTGGGCCAGTAGGCCTACGATTTGCATTGAAAGACAGCTTTGCATTTCAAAGAGACTCAAGTGCAAGAATCAAAGTGGAAGCCACTAGGTGAATTCAAATAGTACAAATTGCTTCACAGATAGCCAAGATGTGTGTCAGTGTGTGTGTGTGACTCAAGAAAAAAAAATCATCCCAAGGACAATACTCCAAACTCAATTAACAAACCAAAGCACTGGAAATCCAAGTCAAACACTGAAAAGTTTTTACTATGTTAAACTTACAAATCATCCAGAGTTCACCGGGACTAGATAAGTCGTATACAGAAGAACAGGTAAATGCTGGCCTTGAAATACCAGCTCCGTTGTCAAAAGGAAGTCGTAAATTGTACATGGCGACTTCTGAAAAGTCACGCATAACATATTGCAGGATCACATTGTGGCTTCTTAAACCTTCCAGATCTTTGGTCACAATTTTATTTTTTTTAATCTTATCTTGCTCACGTCAGATCAGCTTTGTACATTCAGTCTTAGAAGTGTATGTGGATGGGGTGCGTTACAATACATCCATGCTAGATTAGTGTTGTTTATGTAATGGGTCTTGTATTGAAACGGCCAAAGGTTATAGTGCGTAGAGGATTATAAGTATAATCTGGGAAATGTTTGTCACTCTCTTGTCATGGTATTCAAACTCAGCCCCATCTACTTTCATATGGATAAGCTGCAATACCACACATGGCCTATGGAAAAGAATGGCGCTGTTTCTGATCACTTGCCAATGGATTTGGTTTTGAAGACTCTTTGGGATATTAGAAGTGGGACCCTCTGCAAGGCAGAGTATGCCAGAAGCACCTGTAATTTGATAGGAATTGTCCAAACCAGACGTAAATATGGATATTGATTTAGGAATGACAACAGATTAATGTGATGAACCTTCATCAACTATAATGACTATATACAAAGTAGTGGTGTAATCCAATCCATATATCGGTCATTCAATCTGGTCCGCAAAACATAGTCCAGTCTGGTTTAGTGCAATCCAGTCCATGTACAGTACAGACCAAAAGTTTGGACACACCTTCTCATTCAATGATTTTTCTGTATTTTCATGACTGTGAAAATTGTACATTCACACTGAAGGCATCAAAACTATGAATTAACACATGTGGAATAATACATTACACTTTACAAAAAAGTGTGAAACAACTGAAAATATGTCTTATATTCTAGGTTCTTCAAAGTAGCCACCTTTTGCTTTGATTACTGCTTTGCACGCAGAAAAGGTGAACGGATGGACTCTACATGCTTGGTTCCCACCGTGAAGCATGGAGGAGGAGGTGTGATGATGTGGGGGTGTTTTGCAGGTGACATTGTTGGGGATTTATTCAAAATTGAAGGCATACTGAACCAGCATGGCTACCACAGCATCTTGCAGCAGCATGCTACTCCATCCGGTTTGCGTTTAGTTGGACCATCATTTATTTTTCAACAGGACAATGACCCCAAACACATATCCAGGCTGTGTAAGGACTATTTGACCAAGAAGGAGAGTGTTGGGGTGCTACGCTAGATGACCTGGCCTCCACAGTCACCAGACCTGAACCCAATCGAGATGGTTTGGGGTGAGCTGGACCGCTCACCGCTTCAATTTTGAATAATCCCCAACAGTGTCACCAGCAAAGCACCCCCCACACCATCACACCACCTCCTCCATGCTTCACGGTGGGAACTAGGCATGTAGAGTCCATCCGTTCACCTATTCTGCGTGCAAAGCAGTAATCAAAGCAAAAAGTGGCTACTTTGAAGAACCTAGAATATAAGACATATTTTCAGTTGTTTCACACTTTTTTGTAAAGTGTAATGTATAATTCCACATGTGTTAATTCATAGTTTTGATGCCTTCACTGTGATTCCACAATTTTCATAGTCATGAAAATACAGAAAAATCTTTGAATGAGAAGGTGTGTCCAAACTTTTGGTCTGTACTGTACCTATGGCCCTGTCCAGTCCATATGTCTCTGGTTTAGTGCAATCCAGTCCACGTACCTCTGGTTTACTCCATTTCATTCATCTGTAGTTCAGTCCAGTTTGTGTATCTATTGTTCAGTCCATTCACCTGTGGTTCAGTAAAGTCCATACATTTATGAATCAGAAAAGTCCATACATTTATGGTTCAGTAAAGTCCATACACCTGTGGTTCAGTAGAGTCCATACACCTGTGGTTCAGTAGAGTCCATACACCTGTGGTTCAGTAGAGTCCATACAATTATAGGTCAGTAAAGTGCATGCACTTAAGGGTCAGTAAAGTCCATACACTAATGGGTCAGTAAAGTTCATACACTTATAGTTCAGTAAAGTCCATACAATTATGGGTCAGTAAATTACATCTAATTATAGGTCAGTAAAGTCCATACACTTACGGGTCAGTAACGTCCATACACCTATACTTCAGTAAAGTCCATACACCTATACTTCAGTAAAGTCCATACACCTATAGTTCAGTAAAGTCCATACACTTATGGTTCAGTAAAGTCCATACACTAATGGATCAGTAAAATTCATACACTTATGGTTCAGTAAAGTCCATACACTTACAGGTCAGTAAAGTCCATACACCTATAGTTCAGTAAAGTCCATACACCTATAGTTCAGTAAAGTCCATACACTTATGGTTCAGTAAAGTCCATACACTTATGGTTCAGTAAAGTCCATACACCTATGGTTCAGTAAAGTCCATACACCTATGGTCAGTAAAGTCCATAGACTTATGGGTCAGTAAAGTTAATACACTAGGATTCAGTAAAGTCCATACACTATGGTTCAGTAAAGTCCATACACCTATGGTTCAGTAAAGTCCATACACTTATGGTCAGTAAAGTCCATACACTTATGGGTCAGTAAAGTTAATACACCTAGGATTCAGTAAAGTCATACACCTATGGTTCAGTAAAGTCCATACACCTATGGTTCAATAAAGTCCATACACCTGTGGTTCAGTAAAGTCCATACACTATGGTTCAGTAAAGTCCATACACTTATGGGTCAGTAAAGTCCATACACTTAGGGTCAGTAAAGTCCATACACCTATAGTTCAGTAAAGTCCATACACTTATGGTTCAGTAAAGTCCATACACTTATGGGTCAGTAAAGTCCATACACTTACGGGTCAGTAAAGTCCATACACCTATAGTTCAGTAAAGTCCATACACTTATGGGTCAGTAAAGTCCATACACCTATAGTTCAGTAAAGTCCATACACTATAGTTCAGTAAAGTCCATACACTTATGGTTCAGTAAAGTCCATACACTTATGGTTCAGTAAAGTCCATACACCTATGGTTCAGTAAAGTCCATACACCTATGGTTCAGTAAAGTCCATACACCTATGGTTCAGTATAGTCCATACACTTATGGGTCAGTAAAGTCCATACACTTGTGGTTCAGTAAAGTCCATACACTTATGGGTCAGTAAAGTCCATACACTTATGGGTCAGTAAAGTTAATACACCTATGGTTCAGTAAAGTCCATACACCTATGGTTCAGTAAAGTCCATACACCTATGGTTCATAAAGTCCATACACTTGGTTCAGTAAAGTCCATACAACCTATGGTTCAGTAAAGTCCATACAACTATGGTTCAGTAAAGTCCATACACTATGGTCAGTAAAGTCCATACACCTTTGGTTCAGTAAAGTCCATACACTTATGGTTCAGTAAAGTCCAACACTTGGTTCAGTAAAGTTCCACACACCGTGCCTGTTGTTCTGTGTGAGATAAAGTCCATACACCTATGGTTCAGTAAAGTCCATACAACTATGGTTCAGTAAAGTCCGTACAACTATGGTTCAGTAAAGTCCTACACTATGGTTCAGTAAAGTCCATACACCTTGGTCAGTAAAGTCCATACACTATGGTTCAGTAAAGTCCATACACTATGGTTCAGTAAAGTCCATACACCTTGGTTCAGTAAAGTCCATGCACTATTTAGTGTATGTCAGTAAAGTCATACACTTATGGGTCAGTAAAGTCCATACACCTATGGTTCAGTAAAGTCATACACTATGGTTCAGTAAGTCCATACACTATGGGTCAGTAAAGTCCATACACTTATGGGTCAGTGTAAAAATAAGTCCATACACCTATGGTTCAGTAAAGTCCATACACCTATGGTTCAGTAAAGTCCATACACCTATGGTTCAGTAAAGTCCATACACCTATGGTTCAGTAAAGTCCATACACTTATGGTCAGTAAAGTCCATACACCTGTGGTTCAGTAAAGTGCATACACTTATGGTTCAGTAATGTCCATACACTATGGTCAGTAAAGTCCATACACTATGGGTCAGTAAAGTTAATACACTATGGGTCAGTAAAGTCCATACACTTTGGTTCAGTAAAGTCCATACACTATGGTTCAGTAAAGTTCCATACACCTATGGTTCAGTAAAGTCCATACACCTATGGTTCAGTAAAGTCCATACACCTATGGTTCAGTAAAGTCATACCTAGTTAGTAAAGTCCATACACTATGGTTCAGTAAAGTCATACAACTATGGTTCAGTAAAGTCCATACAACTATGGTTCAGTAAAGTCCTACAGCTATGGTTCAGTAAAGTCCATACACCTTTGGTTCAGTAAAGTCCATACACTTATGGTCAGTAAAGTCCATACACTTGGTTCAGTAAATTCCAACACTATGGTTCATAAAGTCCATGCATCTTTATGATGGTCAGTAAAGTCCATACACCTATGGTTCAGTAAAGTCCATACACTATGGTTCAGTAAAGTCCATACACTATGGTTCAGTAAAGTCCATACACTATGGTTCAGTAAAGTCCATACACTTATGGTCAGTAAAGTCCATACACTTATGGGTCAGTAAAGTCCATACACCTTGGTTCAGTAAAGTCATACACTTATGGTTCAGTAAAGTCCATACACTATGGTTCAGTAAAGTCCATACACCTATGGTCAGTAAAGTCCATACACTATGGTTCAGTAAAGTCCATACACCTATGGTTCAGTAAAGTCCATACACCTTTGGTTCAGTAAAGTCCATACACTTATGGTCAGTAAAGTCCATACACCTGTGGTTCAGTAAATTCCATACACCTGTGTTCAGTCAGTCCATATCATCCTTATGGTCAGTAAAGTCATACACCTATGGTTTAGTAAAGTCATACACTATGGTTCAGTAAAGTCCATACACTTGGTTCAGTAAAGTCCATACACTATGGTTCAGTAAAGTCCATACAACTATGGTTCAGTAAAGTCCATACACCTTTGGCTCAGTAAAGTCCATACACCTATGGTTCAGTAAAGTCCATACACCTTGGTTCAGTAAAGTTACCCTACACTTTTGGTTCAGTAAAGTCCATACACTTATGGGTCAGTAAAGTCCATACACTTATGGGTCAGTAAAGTCCATACACCTATGGTTCAGTAAAGTCCATACACCTATGGTTGAGTAAAGTCCATACACCTATGGTTCAGTAAAGTCCATACACCTATGGTTCAGTAAAGTCCATACAACTATGGTTCAGTAAAGTCCATACACTTATGGGTCAGTAAAGCCCGTACACTTATGGTTCAGTAAAGTCCATACAACTATGGTTCAGTAAAGTCCATACACCTTTGGTTCAGTAAAGTCCATACACTTATGGTCCAGTAAAGTCCACACACCTGTGGTTCAGTAAATTCCACACACCTGTGCTTCACTCCAGTCCATGCATCTGTTGTCCTGTATAGGTCAGTAAAGTCCATACACCTATGGTTCAGTAAAGTCATACAACTATGGTTCAGTAAAGTCCATACACCTATGGTTGAGTAAAGTCCATACAACTATGGTTCAGTAAAGTCCATACACCTATGGTTCAGTAAAGTCCATACACCTATGGTTCAGTAAAGTCCATACAACTATGGTTCAGTAAAGTCCATACACTTATGGGTCAGTAAAGTCTATACACCTATGGTTCAGTAAAGTCCATACAACTATGGTTCAGTAAAGTCCATACAACTATGGTTCAGTAAAGTCCATACACCTATGGTTCAGTAAAGTCCATACAACTATGGTTCAGTAAAGTCTATACACCTATGGTTCAGTAAAGTCCATACAACTATGGTTCAGTAAAGTCCATACAACTATGGTTCAGTAAAGTCCGTACAGCTATGGTTTAGTAAAGTCTATACACCTTTGGTTCAGTAAAGTCCATACACTTATGGTCCAGTAAAGTCCACACACTTATGGTCCAGTAAAGTCCATACACTTATGGTCCAGTAAAGTCCACACACTTAGGCTATGGTTCCACGGTCCGGAACCATAGCGCTTTGGACGGAGCGGAAATTCCGCTCCGTCTAAGCCCCGCCCCCTTTCTGACGCGCGCTCTTTCCGGAGGTGTTCAGGACACCTCCGGAACACCTCCGGAAAGAACGCAGGGCTACATAGCCCTGTGTAATATTCTGTTGCGGCGACGCACCGTCGCCGCAATACGCGAGGACATGCTGCGGTCTAAAAAGACGCGCCGCATGTCCGTTTACGCAGGTTTGCCACCTGCGTATTGTTACGCATAGTGGAGACGGGATTTCTTGAAATCCCCTCCACTATGCTGTAACATCTGGACGCTGCGTGTTTGGCGCTGCGCCAGCGCACAGCGCCAAACACGCAGCGTTTCCTGACCGTGGAAACTCACCCTTATGGTCCAGTAAAGTCCACACACTTATGGTCCAGTAAAGTCCACACACCTGTGGTTCAGTAAATTCCACACACCTGTGCTTCACTCCAGTCCATGCATCTGTTGTCCTGTACAGTCCATGCACTTCTAATTCAGTGCACTGTGTGCACCAGTCGTTTGTCCAGTCCAGGGACCTTTGGTTCAGTGCAGTGTACATACCTGTAATTCCGTCTATCCAAGTATTTGCATGAATATGGATATTTTTTTAAATTAATTCTGGAGATTTTATGGGTGAAAACACTACCAGCTGCCTTTTCCGTGGTCCTCCTCTCAATATCAAAGCTTAAATATGGACCATTACAATCACAGCCCTACTCCTTATTCCTTTCCCTACATAATTTCAAGTCATTATATTTTTATAGTGGGGCTTAAAACATATTTATACTGCATCCGGCCTTCCTTTATATGGTAGAGAAACAGAGATGAAAAGAACATGATTGGCCATAAAGCTGTTGGTAATAAATGTACTTATTGTAAGGTTGTATTATGGCTATGCTTGGCACAATGTCACTCCAATGGCTGCCATAGAAATCCATGAGCCATCTGTATATATCTATTTTCATGAAGGTATATTTTTTTTGGAAGACACAGAGTGTCTACAAGAAACTGAACAGTAATGCATGGGGAATGTCCAGCTCTATGCCATGACCTACAGTCTCCATGCATGTGCCTGCACGTCCTAAAGGTGGCCATACACATAAATTGCTGTCAAAGCAAATTTGGAAACAGCTATCTCTGACACAAGCTATCCATATATACTAGGAAAAGCTGGGGAGACAACAGAGCGCAAATAGGGTTTTACCCGTTGGTGACAACGTATGGATATAGAGTTCTTGCTCATCTGATGGAGTTGCAATTGCAACAATGGAAGAGCATCATTACCAGGTGCTGCAAACCCCACGGGTCACAGGACCAGGAGAAATCTGTAGCGGAAATTTAGTGTTTTTTCTGTGCTGCTGGTAAGATTCAACAGAAAGGACCCAGGAAACACAGTACGAATAAATGTGGTTTCAATATCTACGCGTTTCGAAGTTATCCAACTTCTTCCTCCGGCTACATCCACAGTGGAGATCCGTTTACAAACAGACAGCTTTATAGGATACGTTGGTGTTTGAATAAGAGCGCCGAAAGGGCACATGATATGTCAAAGTTCAACATCAGCCTGTTACTACGGGATCCAGAGCAAATGAAACAAAGAACATACAATATTATAAAACTAAAAATTTAGAAAGTTTTATAGTATTATACGTACATACATCTTATTCATCTTTTTCATTCGCTCCTTAAGAAGAACCAGTGAAATTATTTCCTTGACGTGCTCCCACCGGTTCAAATCCCATTAGCATTAGTATTTTTTCATATATATTTTTAAGGGTTGTAAGCTTTTCAGGGGATATAGTTCTGAGATCGCCGTCCGGGTAGACGGAATGGCACAGAAACAGTTCCTTCAGACAGCAGTTCTGGTGAAAACTGGCCGCAACCAGCTTTATTAAAGTCCACAGCAAACAGATAAAAACAAATCATAAACATAAGACCTGGGCTTGTCTAGCCACTTACTACACTTAGATAGATTTCCCTATCTATCCGGGTCCAGACTCTACCAGCCTGGGCCAAAACAACACATATGTTCAGCATTTACCAGCATGGAGTTTCACAGAGTCTCCTCCTTGTGTCTGAAGGCACCTTCAACGTCCAGACTTGAGAGAGCTCCCCTCCTATTCAGCAGCTATCCGCATGGATTCTCACAGAGACTACTCCTGTGTCCGGGGTACATCGAGCACCCAGACTGAGACAGCTCAAACTCCTGGAGACTCCTTCTTGTGCCTGGACTCCCTGTCCAGACTAAGCGAGCTCTCTGTCTGTGTTCGCAGACACCTACTTCTGGTCTCCTAATTAACAGCTGAGTGGTTTCAGGCCTGAGCTGCAAGTGTGTACTGAATGTAAGGTGTAGTGACCTTTCTCTACCACTAGGTTTACAAAGCCATACATTTCCCTTATACCAGTCAGCAAAGTATCTAGGTGAAATGTACACCCCATTTAACACACATATTCTCACTGTCTCACATATCCCCCCCCTCTTCTCCAGACCGGAGGGCTGGTCATCCAGACCGGAGGGCTGGTCAACAATCCAAAAGAGACAGTGAACTCTGGACCAGTCATGGCCTTCATCAGCTTCATCTTCACTACTGTCATCTGTATCTTCACCTGAGCCATAGCCAACATCAGCTTTCTCTTCATCTGAAGCATCCGCACTACCCTGTACCCTCCCAGGCCTATGCTCTCTGCGGGCCTCGGGTATCCTGCACGGTTTCATCTTGACCTTAGGGCCGGGTTCAGTTTCGGTATAGTGCCTCCTCAGAGAAGTACGACCGGGCACGTCAGAACACCTCTGCTGATTCTTCCTCAAAAATCCTCGTACCTCCTGTTCTTGGTGCACTGACCATGTGTCACCAACTATCACAGGAGGTATAGGGGGTTTTTCACTTTTCTCTAGTTCCCCTTGTACCTTCTTTACTTCATTGAGCTTCTCCAGAAGATGCTCATGGCTCTCATCACGCTCCTTCATCACAGTTGGGAGTTTTTTCTGAGAAGTAATCAATTCATCTGGTACCTGTTGGACGTCTTTTATGTCTTCGGCCCCTTCTTCAGGCTCTTCTGGTAGAACATGCTCAGAAGCCCTACCGTCAGTCTTACATTCTACCTCTTCAGTCACATCATTATGGTCTCCAATATTTCCATTTATTCCGGCTTTCAAGTTCTCCTTGATAGCTGCATCTGTATACTCAGAACCCGCCGGATTCTTTTCTTCCACCACGTTCTGCATCCCATCTGAGCTCCCGTGTGTCTGCAGCGGCAACGGAGTGACACATCGCTTTTCCCATTTGTTGGGACGTGGCTCCGATGTAGACTCCATGAAAGTGCGCTTGAGCTCACCAACGCCAGCCTGATGTCTCAAAATCTCATCTTGTGACTTATCCAGATCCTTGGTGTCACTCGGGAACACCGCTGGGGCTCCGGGCGCCGAACTTCCAGCCTGAGCTTCACGAGTTGCAGCTACTGATCCGAACCGCAACCCGTCCACGCCGCTGTCTTCGGCAGAAACAGATTCCTGGACAGAGTCAGTCCCCATATCTTCAGTCTTGTTCCTCCCAGCTTCACTTGAGACCTCAGCTTCTGATGAGGCATCTGGCTTGGTGACCACCACTTCCATGGCTTTTTCCACCTCTGCAGCATTACCTTCAGAGTCCTGGGCATGATGCAGCTCCATACCACACATTGATAACTTCTCATCTTCTACAGCATCCACTTGTGCTGTGTTCAGTTTCAGAGTCCTGCCTTTAAAGCTCAGCTCTCCTCCTTTCACCTTAGTCTTCGCCAGGGAACCGGCCAACTGTAAAACATCTTCAGATGCCATCTTCTGTCCGACTGCAAGGTCAGCATCAGCCTTCCTCTCAGGACTCTCAACCTCCTCTGCTACCATGCCTTCCTCACTTGCACTGGTTGCTTGATTGTCATCAGATGATTCACTATCACTACCACTATCCCTGTCTGACCCCTTTTTCTCAGCCACATCTGGCTCACTTTCAGGGTTATACACTTCATTCTCATTCACATCCTGCTCACTTTCAGGGTTATACACTTCATTTTCATTCACATCCTGCTCACTGTCAGGGTTATACAATTCATTCTCATTCACATCTTGATCTGGAACCTTAGTTAACATGTCATCCACAACATTAACTTCACCATCTGGTCCCTGGTTTCCCTCAGGTGGTCCCTCAAGTATGTGACTATGTGACAACCCCAGCACTATACTTCCATATAGCTCAGGTACTAGGAGCTGGCTCACGACCTCTCCCTGGACTTCAGTGTCCCTATACAACAGGTGAGTGTTTATGGCAACATGAGGTAACCTCTCCTCAGAGCCAGGCTCTTGGGAAACCTCATTTAGAACATTTATATTTTCCTGGGCCGTTTTAAGAGAGGGGTCTCGCCACTGCTCACTCTCAAAATTGTCACAGGACACAGGTAAGTCAGGGACACTCGGTTCCCGAGAACCACCATCCTTGTCTCCCAACATCACCTGCAAAGGAATTTCATCACTATCACAGTCATCATTATTATCAATATCATTATCATGATTATGATCAGTATCATCATCACTATCATGATCATCATCATTATCATTATCAGCATCAGCATTGTGTTCCGCCCCTCGGGACTGCGCACCCTCAATAGGAGCTTCATCACACTGTCCATCAGAAACATTTTTCCCCCAGAGATCCTTAGATCGGGGAAAGGCATTACCCAATATAACGGGTTGCACCAGGTTCTTCACTACCCCCACTTCATATGAAACCTCCCCGAGTTTGGGGACCAAGTCCACGGCAGTCTCTGGGTAGACTTTGGTGTCTCCATGGATGCACACCATACTCAGGTGCTTATCAGGGATGAAGTCCCTATCAATCAGGCTGTCACATACGGAAGTCACTGGACTCTCTGAGTCCAAGAGGGCCTGTGCTGGGGCAGTCATTTACAACCACCGTGCACACCTGTGGTCCAGTCTCTTCGGCTGAGGTGGACACACACACAGGTTCTGCGCAGAGAGAGAGGGATCTGCCAACACCACAATACATAGGCTCCCCCTCTATTGGACAGTTGGCTGCAATTTCACGACATCTCCAACACTGTCCATCACACTTTTCCACCCACATGTCCCCTCGGGCCTGAACCCGCTTATCAGCATACCCTATGTCCCCAACAGCTGGAACGCTCTTACCGCGAGAGTTCAGCGTCCGGGAACTCTGAAGTGACGACCTCTCAGACGGCTGGTCACGGAGACAGTCTTTGCTGGCGAAGGCCTTCTCCATCAGGCTGACCAGACGATTGGCGTCCTGGTGGTCTCCTTAGAATCATAGAATCATAGAATCATAGAATGGTAGAGTTGGAAGGGACCTCCTGGGCCTTCTGGTCCAACCCCCTGCTCAAAGCAGGATTCTCTAAATCATCCCAGACAGATGTCTATCCAGCCTCTGTTTGAAGACTTCCATTGAAGGAGAACTCACCACCTCTTGTGGCAGCCTGTTCCACTCATTGATCACCCTAACTGTCAAAAAGTTTTTTCTAATATCTAATCTGTGTCTCCTCCCATTCAGTTTCATCCCATTGCTTCTAGTCTTTCCTTGTGCAAATGAGAATAAAGATGATCCTTCTACAATGTGACAGCCCTTGAGATATTTGTAGACAGCTATTAAGTCTCCTCTCAGTCTTCTTTTTTGCAAGCTAAACATTCCCAAATCCTGCAACCGTTCCTCATAGGACATGGTTTGCAGACCGGTCACCATTCTGGTGGCTCTTCTCTGAACTTGCTCCAGTTTGTTGATGTCTTTTTTAAAATGTGGTGCCCAAAACTGGACACAGTATTCCAGATGAGGTCTGACCAAAGAGGAGTAGAGGGCAATAATGACCTCACGTGATCTAGACTGTATGCTTCTGTTGATACATCCTAGAATTGCATTTGCCTTTTTTGCTGCTGCATCACACTGTTGACTCATGTTAAGTCTGTGATCAATTAGTATACCCAAGTCTTTTTCACATGTGCTGTTACTTAGCCCTATTCCTCCCATTTTGTATATGCTTTTTTCATTTTTATTGCCCAGATGTAGTACTTTGCATTTTTCCCTGTTAAAATCCATTCTGTTAGTTGCTGCCCACTGCTCCAGTTTATGTATATCTTTTTGAATCCTCTCTCTCTCTTCTCTAGTATTAGCTACCCCTCCTAGCTTTGTGTCATCAGCAAATTTGATCAGTTTACCCTCAATTCCTTCATCTAAATCATTGATAAAGATGTTGAACAATACAGGGCCCAAAACAGAGCCTTGTGGTACCCCACTTGAGACATTCTTCCAACTGGATGTGCAGCCATTTACAACCACTCTTTGGGTCCGATCACTAAGCCAGTTATGAATCCACCTAACAGTTGCCTTGTCCATTCCATACTTAGTCATTTTTTCAATAAGGATTGTGTGAGATACTTTGTCAAATGCTTTGCTGAAGTCAAGATATACTATATCTACAGCATTTCCCTGATCCACCCAGTCAGTGATTCTGTCATAGAAGGAAATTAAGTTAGTCTGACATGACTTATTAGTTACAAACCCATGCTGACTCTGTTTAATCACTTCATTCTTATCCAGGTACTTGCATACATGTTCTTTAATAATTTGTTCAAAGATCTTTCCTGGTATAGAAGTCAGACTCACCGGCCTGTAGTTCCCTGGGTCCACCTTCTTCCCCTTTTTGAAGATAGGAACAACATTTGCTCTTCTCCAGTCTTCTGGGACTTCTCCTGTTCTCCAAGAATTTTCAAAGATTATGGACAGTGGTTCAAGAATTTCTTCTGCTATCTCCTTCAGTACCCTGGGGTGTAATTCATCTGGACCTGGAGACTTGAATTCATTTATGTTAGCTAAGTGTTTCCTCACTGTCTTTCTGTTTATAGATATCCTGGATTCTTCTATTCCTTTAATAGGACAGTGAAGATCAGTTGATGTTACATTTCCTTTCTGAGAGAAAACAGATGCAAAATAGGAATTTAAAAGTTCAGCCTTCTCAACATCCTGACTTACCATTTCATCATTTTCATCCTGTAAAAATCCTATAGCATCTTTGACTTTTCTTTTACTTTTGACGTATCCCCAAAATCCTTTTTTGTTGCTTTTGACGTCACTTGCAAGCCTTAATTCATTGTCAGCTTTAGATAATCTGATTTGTGCCCTGCAGGTTCTGCAGACGGCATTATATTCTTCTTTAGATATGCCTCCCTCTTCCATTTGATAAACATTTCTTTCTTCCTTTTTAGCATGTGTTTAAGTTCTATGTTCATCCATCCTGGTTTCCTTAAATGCTTCCCATTCTTCCCTCTTTTCGGAATTGTTAACGATTGTGCTTTGAGAATCTCATTTTTCAAGATTTTCCATCCTTCCTGGACATTTTTGTCCTTAAGGATATCCAGCCATTGGATCCCTCCAATTCTCTTTCTGAGTTCCTTAAAATCTGCCTTTCTGAAATCTAACCTTGACGTCTGAGTCTTCACAGGTCTTCCTCCTCTTGTTATCCAAAATTCTAAAATAGCATGGTCACTACCTCCTAGAGTCCCAGCCACTCTTACCTCCTCCACCATTTCCTCCCTGTTTATGAGGATTAGATCCAAGGTAGCAGATCCCTTGTTTTCTCCATTACCTTTTGGAAGATAAAGTTGTCAGCAAGAGAGGATAAGAATTTCCTGGACCTGTTAGTTTTGCCTGAGAGAGATTCCCAACAAATGTCTGGATAGTTGAAATCTCCCATGACCACTATGTCATATTTTTTGGAGAACTTGGCCATTTGATGCATAAAGAGTTCATCCATATCTTCAGCTTGCACAGGCGGCCTGTAGTAAATGCCTACAATGGTGTCCTTTCCATTGTTCTGTCCTTGTATTCTTACCCAAACAGTTTCCACAGAACTCCCAGTCTCTGAAGCGTCAATCTCTGTGCAGATATACGCTTTTCTAACATACAATGCAACACCTCCTCCTCGTTTATCAAGTCTGTTTCTTGCAAATAAGTTGTATCCTTCTAGCCTTGTATTCCAATCATGTGTATCGTCCACCAAGTCTCAGTGATTCCAATGACATCATATTTCTTCTCCTGCGTTAGTAGCTCCAGTTCTCCTTGTTTGTTGCCCATGCTTTGTGCATTCGTATAGAAACACTTTAGTTTGTGATTGGTTTCTCTTCCTTCAATATTTTTATTATGTAAATTTTTTTGTCTTTGTTCTTCCCCTTCACTTCTAATAGCAGAAATCTCAATAGTATTTGTCAAGTGTATGGCTTTTGCTGGCGTTTTGCTTCCCTTCCCACATTGTTCTAGTTTAAAGCTCTCCTGATGAGTGTAGCAAGGCGACTTCCAAATACATGTTTTCCAGTCTTCGTAAGGTGCACCCCATCTCTAGCAAGTAGTCCATCGTATAGGTAATTCACTCCGTGATCCAGAAATCCAAATCCTTGCTGACGGCACCATCGACGTAGCCAGTTGTTCACCTGCAGAATCTTATTCCACCTCCTTGTTCCATGGCCATCCACTGGGAGGATGGAAGAGAAGACCACCTGCGCTCCCAGTTCTTTCACTTTCTTACCTAAGTTTTCAAAGTCACTGCAGATGGTTTCCAGGTCGTTTCTAGCGGTGTCATTTGTCCCCACATGTATTAGCAGGAATGGGTAGTCATCTTTAGGTCTGAAGAGTCCTGATATCCTGTCAGACACATCTTTAATTTTTGCACCTGGAAGACAGCACATTTCTCTTGAGGTTATATCCGGTCTGCAGATAGCGGCCTCTGTTCCTCTCAACAGGGAATCGCCCATGACAACAACTCTCCGTTTCTTCTTCACAACAGTTTTCTTTCTCCATTCAGGAGGACTCTGAGGGCGTACAAGGTTGTTTGTGGGCAAAGTCTTATCCTGATGTATTTCTTCATCGTTCTCCTGTGTAAGAGCCTGGTATTGGTTCCTGAGCAGAATTGGTGCTGACTGCCTCCTGATCCTCCTGCTTCTCTGGGTCACATGCTTCCATTCCTCTGTTTCTTCAGTTGCACTTCGAATTTCTTCTCTTTCTGTACCATGAAGAGATAATTCTGCTCTGTCTAAGAACTCTTCACCTTCCTTAATGGTCTTCAATGTAGATAACCTCTCTTCCAGATTTTGCAACTTTTCCTCCAACAGGGACACAAGCTTGCATTTCTGGCATGTGAAGTTTGGCTTTTCCACTGGTAAGTCTATGAACATGTAGCAAGAAATGCAGCTCACCACATGGCTCCTAGCCTCTTCCATGTTCTTATTGTTCAAGAGATAATCAAGCGGTGAAATATAAGCCAAAACTCGCGCGCCTAGCGGCGCGCGGTTTACTGATGTCCTCCTTTCAGCTGCAACAGCCAAAATCCAGTGTTCCTTGAGCTCGCGGAGACTCTTCACTTATCCCAGAAGGCACTGGGAATATGCAAATTATCTCCTCGGGACTCCTCCCCTGGTTTACTGATGTCCTCCTTTCAGCTGCAACAGCCAAAATCCAGTGTTCCTTGAGCTCGCGGAGACTCTTCACTTATCCCAGAAGGCACTGGGAATATGCAAATTATCTCCTCTGGACTCCTCCCCTGGTTTACTGATGTCCTCCTTTCAGCTGCAACAGCCAAAATCCAGTGTTCCTTGAGCTCGCGGAGACTCTTCACTTATCCCAGAAGGCACTGGGAATATGCAAATTATCTCCTCGGGACTCCTCCCCTGGTTTACTGATGTCCTCCTTTCAGCTGCAACAGCCAAAATCCAGTGTTCCTTGAGCTCGCGGAGACTCTTCACTTATCCCAGAAGGCACTGGGAATATGCAAATTATCTCCTCGGGACTCCTCCCCTGGTTTACTGATGTCCTCCTTTCAGCTGCAACAGCCAAAATCCAGTGTTCCTTGAGCTCGCGGAGACTCTTCACTTATCCCAGAAGGCACTGGGAATATGCAAATTATCTCCTCGGGACTCCTCCCCTGGTTTACTGATGTCCTCCTTTCAGCTGCAACACCCAAAATCCAGTGTTCCTTGAGCTCGCGGAGACTCTTCACTTATCCCAGAAGGCACTGGGAATATGCAAATTATCTCCTCGGGACTCCTCCCCTGGTTTACTGATGTCCTCCTTTCAGCTGCAACAGCCAAAATCCAGTGTTCCTTGAGCTCGCGGAGACTCTTCACTTATCCCAGAAGGCACTGGGAATATGCAAATTATCTCCTCTGGACTCCTCCCCTGGTTTACTGATGTCCTCCTTTCAGCTGCAACAGCCAAAATCCAGTGTTCCTTGAGCTCGCGGAGACTCTTCACTTATCCAGAAGGCACTGGGAATATGCAAATTATCTCCTCGGGACTCCTCCCCTGGTTTACTGATGTCCTCCTTTCAGCTGCAACAGCCAAAATCCAGTGTTCCTTGAGCTCGCGGAGACTCTTCACTTATCCCAGAAGGCACTGGGAATATGCAAATTATCTCCTCGGGACTCCTCCCCTGGTTTACTGATGTCCTCCTTTCAGCTGCAACAGCCAAAATCCAGTGTTCCTTGAGCTCGCGGAGACTCTTCACTTACCCCAGAAGGCACTGGGAATATGCAAATTATCTCCTCGGGACTCCTCCCTGGTTTACTGATGTCCTCCTTTCAGCTGCAACACCCAAAATCCAGTGTTCCTTGAGCTCGCGGAGACTCTTCACTTATCCAGAAGGCACTGGGAATATGCAAATTATCTCCTCGGGACTCCTCCCCTGGTTTACTGATGTCCTCCTTTCAGCTGCAACAGCCAAAATCCAGTGTTCCTTGAGCTCGCGGAGACTCTTCACTTATCCCAGAAGGCACTGGGAATATGCAAATTATCTCCTCTGGACTCCTCCCCTGGTTTACTGATGTCCTCCTTTCAGCTGCAACAGCCAAAATCCAGTGTTCCTTGAGCTCGCGGAGACTCTTCACTTATCCCAGAAGGCACTGGGAATATGCAAATTATCTCCTCGGGACTCCTCCCCTGGTTTACTGATGTCCTCCTTTCAGCTGCAACAGCCAAAATCCAGTGTTCCTTGAGCTCGCGGAGACTCTTCACTTATCCCAGAAGGCACTGGGAATATGCAAATTATCTCCTCGGGACTCCTCCCCTGGTTTACTGATGTCCTCCTTTCAGCTGCAACAGCCAAAATCCAGTGTTCCTTGAGCTCGCGGAGACTCTTCACTTATCCCAGAAGGCACTGGGAATATGCAAATTATCTCCTCGGGACTCCTCCCCTGGTTTACTGATGTCCTCCTTTCAGCTGCAACAGCCAAAATCCAGTGTTCCTTGAGCTCGCGGAGACTCTTCACTTATCCCAGAAGGCACTGGGAATATGCAAATTATCTCCTCGGACTCCTCCCCTGGGACTCCTTGTCCGACCTCTGGCTGTACCTCAGGAGGACATGCTCGGGTGTAGCGGTTCACTATCACCTTTTCAACTCCATAATCAGGTTTGCTGACTGCAGACTCCCAACTGCATCTCCAGTCATGAACTCCCCTGGCACGGGCTGTCACCGTAACACCCAGCCGGGTAAGAATCTCCGCTTTCAGCTTGGCATAGTCTTGGCTGTCCTGCTCGCTCAGGTCAGCATAGGCCCTTTGGGGTTCTCCAATCAGATAGGGTGCGACCATCATGGCCCATTCAGATAGGGGCAGATTCTCCTTCTCTGCCAATCTCTCAAACCTAGTGAGATATACCTCCACATCATCACGAGGTGTCATCTTTTTCAGGGACCGTCTTACCGCCTTCTTTACAGCGGACAATGCAGGTGACTTTGCAACATTACTTTGGGACGATGCGCTGCAAGTCTTTTGTAGTGCTGCAACTGCTCAAAAAACAACCGATTATTCTCCTGCTGCTGCTGCAGGAATTGCTGCTGGGCCTGCTGCATGCGCTGCTGGTGCTGCAGGCGCTGCTGCTCCATGCTCTGCTGCATGCTTCGCTGGGCCTGGACCAGGTACTCAACGAGCTCCTCCATACTGCCGGACTTATCTGTCTCAACCACGGCAGTCTTATGTTGCACATTAACTTGCGCCATTTGTTCAAACAGCGCCTCCATGCTGTCATCCATGCTGTCAGACTTCTCTGTCTCAACAACGGCAGTCTTCACTCAAGACATACACACTCCCCAGTCTTTTCCACAGAAAATTCAGCTCTGCTGTGCAGACACTTTTTTTTTTTTTCTCTGCAAACTCTATTAGGGCTACTGTCTCTTTAAGACTGCTCCAACAGACGTTTCTTTTGCTGACACACTTTTTTTTTTTTTCTGCTGCTGCTTCAACAGACTTCACCTTTTATTGCTGTCTCTCGCCACTGTGCTGCACGCACATTCCAGCACCAATTGTATCAGCCACTGTGCTGCCCCAGCATTCTCCGCCAATTGTAAGCTTTTCAGGGGATATAGCTCTGAGATCGCCGTCCGGGTAGACGGAATGGCACAGAAACAGTTCCTTCAGACAGCAGTTCTGGTGAAAACTGGCCGCAACCAGCTTTATTAAAGTCCACAGCAAACAGATAAAAACAAATCATAAACATAAGACCTGGGCTTGTCTAGCCACTTACTACACTTAGATAGATTTCCCTATCTATCCGGGTCCAGACTCTACCAGCCTGGGCCAAAACAACACATATGTTCAGCATTTACCAGCATGGAGTTTCACAGAGTCTCCTCCTTGTGTCTGAAGGCACCTTCAACGTCCAGACTTGAGAGAGCTCCCCTCCTATTCAGCAGCTATCCGCATGGATTCTCACAGAGACTACTCCTGTGTCCGGGGTACATCGAGCACCCAGACTGAGACAGCTCAAACTCCTGGAGACTCCTTCTTGTGCCTGGACTCCCTGTCCAGACTAAGCGAGCTCTCTGTCTGTGTTCGCAGACACCTACTTCTGGTCTCCTAATTAACAGCTGAGTGGTTTCAGGCCTGAGCTGCAAGTGTGTACTGAATGTAAGGTGTAGTGACCTTTCTCTACCACTAGGTTTACAAAGCCATACATTTCCCTTATACCAGTCAGCAAAGTATCTAGGTGAAATGTACACCCCATTTAACACACATATTCTCACTGTCTCACAGGGTATATACAATTTTCAGTATTTCATCGGAATACTGTAGTCATAATTTCTACAATTGTTCCTTTCTAAATTTTTAGTTTAATAGTATTGTATGTTCTTTGTTTCATTTGATCCTATGTACAATCACTCCGAATCCCGTAGTAACATAGTAACGGGCTGATGTTGAACTTTGAATAAGAGCGCCAAAGGGCACATGATATGTCAAACACCAACGTATCCCATAAAGCTCTCTGTTTGCAAATGGATCTTCACTGTGGTTGAATCTGGAGGAAGAAGTTAGACAACTTCGAAACGCGTAGATTCTAAAACTGCATTTATTCATCCTGTGTTTCTTGGGTCCTCACCAGCCGCTAAGAAAAAACTCTCACTTTCCACTACAGATTACTACATCCTCATATACTCTGGGCTCAATCCTTCTCTCCTCCCAAATTATTATGAAAAACCAAGCAATCAGGAAATGTATAAATCACCAAAATACAATAAAATGATACCAACAATGATAAATAGTGATAAAATGTTCAATGTGACAATATCTCCTGAAAATTGGATGGCAAACCATCCGGATAATGAAACCAAGACCCAGGAAATGAGGGAGAACCCAGTGGCAAGGAAAAGTAAAAGAAGACCAGTACAACAGAATGTAATAATAAACAAGTTATTCGCCTTTATTGATCAATTGGCACAAAAAAAAAAAAATTAATATATGTGTAAAAACAAGTAAAAAAATGAGGCAAACAAAAATATAAATGACAGGACTGCAACAATTGAATATAAGCACATGCATACACATCAATATAATCATATACATAGAAATCCACCAATATATATGAATGTATGCGGTTCAACAAAGGGCTCAATGATTAAAACCAGGCAATGGTCCACTATTTAAATGAAAAAATAAGGCAAAAAATGTGTGCCAAAACCTAATAAAATATATTAAAAGTGCCAAGTGCAGCAAATTGGCTAAATATAATAGATAATATCACCAAAGCAATGGCACTAAATGTGCCCACTGCCCACACAAAAAAATATCACTAAAGTGCCCACACAAAAAAAGTGCTGTGTGCAATGAAGCAGTGGAAGATAAAATGTGCAGGAATGTGTTGTGTACAAAAATACACACACCGTGACCATGCCAAATTAATAATAAATGTGGACAATTACCTGGGAGCCAAATGCAGAGAAATGAATGCCTCAAAGAACGCGCCCCGACGTGCGTTTCGGAAAATTCCTTCGTCAGGGAATTTTTTCTTGCCATAATACAAATTCTAACAGTCTATTCAGTAGGACTATCAGCTGTGTATGCACCAGACTTCTACACAACACAACTGATGGTCCCAACCCCATTTATAAGGCCAGAAATCTCACTTATTAAAACTGACAGGGCACACATGTGAAGTGAAAACCATTTCCGGTGACTACCTCTTGAAGCTCATCAAGAGAATGCCAAGGGTGTGCAAAGCAGTCATCAAAGCAAAAGGTGGCTACTTTGAAGAACCTAGAATATAAGACATATTTTCAGTTGTTTCACACTTTTTTGTAAAGTGTAATGTATAATTCCACATGTGTTATTCATAGTTTTGATGCCTTCAGCGTGATTCTACAATTTTCATAGTCATGAAAATACAGAAAAATCTTTGAATGAGAAGGTGTGTCCAAACTTTTGGTCTGTACTGTATGTAACACAATGGAATTAATGATCCATTTAAAAAAGAAGAGGAAGAAGAAGACTCCCATGTGATAGTGCTATACTATGCGTAGCACATAGTAGGTAGGGGCTCTGGTCACATTTTGAATTTGGTGCCAGGTGCTTGATGTTTCGCCTCTTTTGCAAAATACAGTTTGCTTAATGGAGCCATCAGTATGGTAATCGACTTCAGAGACTACTGGGAGCCAGCAGAGATCTGACCATTTGTTTCAAAGGATAGAAAGGAGCATGTATTCCCATTTGGTCACCCACATGTGGGCAGATTGAAGAATTGTTCATCAAGTCATCTGCAGCAGGATTGCTCCATGTCTACTTGGATTTATGTAACACTCGTTGGTCCAAAGTACAATATATGTGCATGATGTAAAAAAAACCTGCTAACCTCTAAAGTATGTACATGAGTAGGAGGAGGGAATAAAGGCTCCTATATTCTACCAGTCACATAGTAATGTTTCCCTAAATCATTTTCCTCGAAAAATAACTATTTTTTTAATAAAGAGTAGCTAACATTATAAACTAAGCAAATAGCCTGGTAGGGGATATTAATTGCAATTTTAGTTTTTTGGTTTTTTTTTATGCTGCCTCCATTCTGTAATCAAATATGTATATTAGTCTTCTCAGCGGTCTTCTCATTGCACCCTGGGTGTGGCCACGAGGCTCAAGGAAACGTTCTGCCGACTGGTTTTGCTTGTCTGCACCTCCCTCCCTAGTAAAAGTGCTTTCTGCAGACAAGCCAGTGCTGTCAATCATCAGTGAGGGAGGTGAGGACATGCAATATCGAAATGGTATATTGAGCCACTTGGCCACACCAAGGGTGCACCGATCAGCCTAATTACCACTGAGCACTGAGTCTGTTGGTCTTGTCAAGGTGGCACCAAGCACCATATATAGCATATTTGAATAAAACTGTAATTTATGCAGAACAGAGCCCATAATTAAACCACTAATCATATGATTTTTATTTTATAGAGGCTTTATTCCCTGCAAGGCAATGTGCTGAGCTTATCATGTCAGTTTGGGCTGAATGACTTTCTTTAAAGGCTTATTCCCAAAATAGTAAGTTATCCCTTTTCCATTGGATGTTGGGACTCTCAATCATCCTAAATATGGGGCCCTAGAAGCAGGGATGCTTGACCTCCACGCTATTCATTATCTATGAGAATGCAGAGAGCTGTACTCTTTCTTTCAGTCCCATAGAGGATCAATGGATTGGAGGTTGAGCTTACGCCCCTCCGCTCCATTCAAAATGGAGCCCAGAAGAAGCCACTTTTAGGTAAATGAATGCACAGTGAAAAAAGTAAATAAAAGGTGAAAGAGCCTGTCTAAACGTTCAAATTATCCTGCTTTTCTCGGCAGCACATCATCCTATTTAAACAGGACATGTGCTGCCGAGAACATTGATAGTTCACCTCTATAAAACTAGCCATTAAATGACCACCAATCGGCTTGCATGTTGTTAATAATTAAATGCACCCTAAATGTCCCCATACACATGGGACTAATATCAGACAAACGAGCCGATATTGACGGATTCGGCCTCAGACTATCTAGTGTCGGGCTAGATATCGACTAGGCATGTAATTTGTTCTCCTGGAGATAAGTCGCCGCCATACTTGACTCTCTCCAAAAGAACACAAGAGCACGTGTTGTGAATGGACTTGAATTGAGTTCTGAGCAGAGGCTCCCTCTGGTGGTTACAAGCGGTACTGGACTGTCCAGTGAAGATTGTGAGGATTGGGAATCAGGTGTTACTGACTGGTCTTATTTAAGGGAGTCGCCTTCCCATCAGGGTTGCCGGTGATCAATTGTTCTGGTCTCTATCCTTGATTCCTGTTTCCTTTGTAGCCTGCTGTATCGTGTCTGCATCTCCTGCTTACAGATAAGACATTTTCTTCTTTTTGTTTTTGTGCTTGATTTTTGCATTTTGTCCTGCACTTCTGTGGGGGCCTTCAAGGTCCCCTCCGGGGGCTTTTGCCCTCTCAGTTTAGTTCAGCCACTGATGTTTTGTACATTTGCTTTTTCCAGTTTTTTCAGTGGCTGCTGTTTTGATTTTGTTACACCAGAGAACTAATTTAGGTGGTAGAGGTCGTGTGATCTCAGGTGTTTTTGAAATTAGTAGAGTTGGTGCTTTTCAGGGTTTTTTGGGATTGCAGTAAGTGCCCTTCCTATCCTTTTCTATTTAGATAGTTTGGGCCCCAACGTTTGCTCATACTATTTTCTGTCTGTGTCAGTATTTCTTCTTGTCTAACCGCCATTACATGTTTGGGGGCTTTCTATGTTCTTTGGGGATCTGCTCCGGGGCAGATAGCTTTCCTCTTTCTATCTTTAGGTATAGTTAGTTTCTCAGGCTGTGACGAGGCGTCTAGGACCAACGTAGGAACGCTCCACGGCTGCCTCTAGTTGTGGTGGTTAGTCAGGGTACTGCAATCTCATAGATTCCAACTGCTCTGGTGTATTGCCTTTTTTACCTGCACTCCTCAGCTACCAAATCATAACAGTATCACCGGCCTAAACTGAAATGTATATGGTACTCACAGAAGGGAAAAATATTGTGAAAGAAAAAAAAAAAGGTTGTCAGAGTTGTCAGAGATATTTTTCTGTTTGTTGCATTTTTTTTTTTTCCCTCTGTATCTCTGGGTGCTGGGGAGGATTTTTTCTCTCAATGGAGTTTGCACAGTTGTCTGGCCGTGTGGATCAGCTTGCCACTGAGGTTCGGAGTATTGCTACCTATCTTGCTAGGTTGCCTGTTGTGGAACCTAGGATTCCCATGCCAGATTTATTTTTGGGGGATCGAGCCAAGTTTCTGAATTTCAAAAATAATTGTAAATTGTTTTTTGCCTTAAAATCTAAGTCCTCAGGGAACGCAGCGCAGCAGGTTCAAATTGTCATCTCTCTCCTGCGCGGCGATCCTCAGGATTGGGCTTTTTCCCTGACACCTGGGGATCCTGTTTTGAGTGATGTTGATGCATTTTTTCAAGCCTTGGGGTTATTGTACGATGAGCCTAATGTCACTGATCAAGCTGAAAAAGCCTTGTTGGCATTAAATCAGGGGCTTGATGACGCTGAGTTATACTGTCAGAGATTCCGCAGGTGGGCAGTCCTGACCAAATGGAATGACGACGCTTTGGCAGCCCTTTTTCGGAAGGGTCTGTCAGATAATGTAAAGGATGTTATGGTGGGATTTCCTGTCCCCTCTGGTCTCAATGATTCTATGTCATTAGTGATTCAAATTGACAGACGTTTGCGTGAGCGGAGAAGTATGCGTGGAATAGTGTTGCCTTGTGAACCTGCTTCTGAACCCATGCAGTGTGATAGAGTGGTTTCTGGGGCACAGCGTCATGAGTTTCGAAAGCGCAATGGGTTATGTTTCTACTGTGGTGATGCCTCTCATGCTATTTCAGTCTGCCCTAAGCGGGGAAGACGTTTTGCACGCTCAGTTGTCTTGGGTAGTGTTCAGACTAAGTTTTTATTAACTGTTACTCTGATATGCTCTCTGTCCTCATTTTCTGCTCAGGCTTTCGTTGATTCGGGAGCAGCTATTAACCTGATGGATTTTGATTTTGCTAAACATTGCGGGTTTCCCTTGGTACCCCTACAGAAGTCTATTCCCCTACTGGGATCGATTCTACCCCTTTGGCTGAGAATAAACCGCAGTTCTCTACTCAGGTGATAATGAGGGTTGAACCTGATCATCAGGAGAGCTGCAAATTTTTGGTTCTGTATAATCTACATGACAGCATCGTGCTGGGTTTCCCTTGGTTACAGTCTCATAATCCTGTTTTGGATTGGAAATCTGTGTCTGTAACCAGTTGGGGCTGCCAATGTGTTAATACCAACACTCCTGTTTTTTCTGCCTCCCCCCAGGCTCAGGATGTTCCTGACTTTTTGATTGATTTTTCTGATGTGTTCAGCGAAAGTAAATCTGCATCTTTGCCTCCCCATAGGAGCTATGACTGCGCTATTGAATTAGTGCCTGGTAGTAAATTCCCTAAAGGTCGCCTTTTTAACTTGTCTGTACCTGAACATGACGCTATGCGGTCAGATATCAAGGAGTCATTGGAGAAGGGTCATATCAGACCATCCTCTTCACCCTTAGGTGCCGGTTTTTTCTTTGTGGCCAAGAAGGATGGTTCATTAAGGCCGTGTATTGATTATCGTCTTTTAAACAATATTACTGTGAAATATCAATATCCGTTACCCTTGATTTCTGACCTGTTTTCCAGGGTGAAAAACGCTACTTGGTTTACCAAGCTTGACCTCAGGGGGGCATATAACCTTATTCGCATTAAGCACGGGGATGAATGGAAGACGGCATTTAACACCCCTGAAGGGCATTTTGAGTACCTTGTGATGCCCTTTGGGCTCACTAATGCTCCTTCTGTCTTCCAGTCCTTCATGAATGACATTTTCAGGGATTTTGTGGATACATTTCTGATTGTTTATTTGGATGATATCTTGATTTTTTCTAATGACTGGGACTCTCATGTGAAACATGTTCGAACTGTATTCCAGATTTTGAGAGAGAATGCTCTGTATGTGAAGGGATCAAAGTGTCTTTTTGACGTACAGAGGATCTCATTTTTGGGATTCATTTTGTCCCCATCTGTTATTGAAATGGACCCGGTCAAGGTTCAGGCCATCTGTGATTGGGTCCAACCTACTTCATTAAAGGCTCTTCAAAGATTTTTGGGTTTTGCCAATTTTTATCGTAAATTTATTGGTAATTTCTCGGTTATTGTTAAACCATTAACTGATTTGACCAAAAGGGTTCTGATGTGGTGAATTGGCCCCCTGAGGCAGTCTCTGCATTTCAGGAACTTAAGCAGAGATTCACTTCTGCTCCTGTTCTACGGCAGCCTGATGTTTCTCTGCCATTTCAGGTGGAGGTTGATGCCTCTGAAATTGGGGCAGGTGCCGTTTTGTCCCAAAGAGATCCAGAGACCTCTAAAAGTAACCCTTGTGCCTTTTTCTCTCGAAAATTTTCTCCTACTGAACGTAATTATGACGTGGGTAATCGGGAGTTATTGGCCATGAAGTGGGCTTTTGAAGAGTGGAGACATTGGCTGGAGGGAGCCAAACATCAGGTGGTGGTCCTTACTGACCATAAGAATCTGGTTTATCTGGAATCTGCCAAGCGACTTAATCCTAGACAGGCCAGGTGGGCCTTGTTTTTCACACGTTTTAATTTTGTGGTTTCCTTTCTTCCTGGCACTAAGAATTTTAAGGCGGATGCCCTCTCGAGGAGTTTCCTTGCGGACTCTCCTGAGGTATCTGATCCTTCTGTTATTTTGAAAGAAGGTGTAGTTCTTTCCGCCATCTCGCCCAATTTGAGACTGGCTCTGGAGGGGTGTCAGGAGGATAGGCCCGAGCGCTGCCCTGTTGGGATATTGTTTGTCCCGGACCAGTGGAAAAAGAGTGTGATGTCTGAGATTCATTGTTCCGCGTTGGCCGGTCATCCCGGAATTTTTGGTACCAGAGACTTAGTTAGTCGGTCCTTTTGGTGGCCTACCTTGTCTCGTGATGTCAGGGAATTTGTGCAGTCCTGCGGGACTTGCTCTCGCTCCAAGCCTTGCTCTCGCTCTAGTGGTTTGTTGATGCCATTGCCTGTGCCCAAGAGACCATGGACCCATATCTCTATGGATTTCATTTCCGACCTCCCTGTTTCTCAGAGAATGACCGTCATCTGGGTGATTTGTGATAGGTTTTCCAAGATGATACATCTTGTGCCATTACCTAAGTTGCTTTCCTCCTCTGAATTGGTGCCTTTGTTCCTTCAGCACGTGGTTCGTTTACACGGCATTCCTGAGAACATTGTGTCTGACAGAGGAGTCCAGTTTGTTTCCAGATTTTGGAGGACCTTTTGTTCTAAGCTTGGTGTTCAGTTGTCTTTCTCCTCGGCGTTTCATCCTCAGACCAATGGTCAAACTGAGAGAACAAACCAGACATTGGAGACTTATCTAAGATGCTTTGTGTCTGCTGATCAGGATGACTGGGTCTCTTTTTTGCCTTTGGCTGAGTTTGCTCTTAATAATAGGGCTAGCTCTGCCACTTTGATGTCTCCATTTTTCTGTAATTCTGGGTTTCACCCTCGATTTTCTTCAGGACAGAAGGCGGCTTCTGCCTGTCCAGGTGTTGACTCTGTTGTTGAGCGTATGCAACAGATTTGGGACCAGGTAGTGGAGAGGTTGTCCCTCTCTCAGAAGAGGGCCCAGCGGTTTGCTAACCGCATAGGACTGATGGTCCTCAGTTTAAAGTGGGGGACTTGGTCTGGTTGTCCTCAAAAAATATTCCTATGAGAGTGGCATCTCCTAAATTTAAGCCTAGGTTCATTGGACCTTATAAGGTCATGGAGATTCTTAATCCTGTTTCTTTTCGTTTGCTTCTTCCAGGGACATTTAAGATCCATAACGTGTTCCACAAGTCCTTGTTGAAGAGGTTTGTTGAGCCAGTGGTTCCTACTGCTTTGCCTCCTGACCCTGTTCTGGTTGAGGGCAATATGGAGTTTGTGGTTGAGAAAATATTGAATTCTCGTTTTTCTAGACGGAAACTCCAGTATTTGGTTAAGTGGAGAGGTTATGGTCAGGAAGACAATTCTTGGGTGTTTGCTTCGTACATCCATGCTAGGAGACTCATCCGTGCGTATCATGGAACTCATCCTGACCGACCTGGTTGCTCAAGTGAGGGTTCGGTGACCCCTCCTCAAGGGGGTACTGTTGTGAATGGACTTGAATTGAGTTCTGAGCAGAGGCTCCCTCTGGTGGTTACAAGCGGTACTGGACTGTCCAGTGAAGATTGTGAGGATTGGGAATCAGGTGTTACTGGCTGGTCTTATTTAGGGAGTCGCCTTCCCATCAGGGTTGCCGGTGATCATTGTTCTGGTCTCTATCCTTGATTCCTGTTTCCTTTGTAGCCTGCTGTGTCGTGTCTGCATCTCCTGCTTACAGATAAGACATTTTCTTCTTTTGTTTTTGTGCTTGATTTTTGCATTTTGTCCTGCACTTCTGTGGGGGCCTTCAAGGTCCCCTCCGGGGGCTTTTGCCCTCTCAGTTTAGTTCAGCCACTGATATTTTGTACATTTTGCTTTTTCCAGTTTTTTCAGTGGCTGCTGTTTTGATTTTGTTACACCAGAGAACTAATTTAGGTGGTAGAGGTCGTGTGATCTCAGGTGTTTTTGAAATTAGTAGAGTTGGTGCTTTTCAGGGTTTTTTGGGATTGCAGTAAGTGCCCTTCCTATCCTTTCTATTTAGATAGTTTGGGCCCCAACGTTTGCTCATACTATTTTCTGTCTGTGTCAGTATTTCTTCTTGTCTAACCGCCATTACATGTTTGGGGGCGAGGCGTCTAGGACCAACGTAGGAACGCTCCACGGCTGCCTCTAGTTGTGGTGGTTAGTCAGGGTACTGCAATCTCTTAGATTCCAACTGCTCTGGTGTATTGCCTTTTTTACCTGCACTCCTCAGCTACCAAATCATAACAAGCACGTGGTCGAACAAGCACTCTTGTATGTAGGAGAGCTTGCCGAAATGGCTGCCTGTCGAACAATCGGCCCAAGCATCGTTCTGCCGAAAGCCATCTCATGTGATTGACGATCACTTCTTGCAATCGGGTAGTAAGTTGTGAATGGTTTCCTTTGCTTTATATTTCAGAATTTAGATTTTTTAAAAAAAACGGCTAACAGCCCTGCAGGTCCAAATGTGACACCTATCAAAACCAAGTGACTTGTAACCTGGTATCTCTTTGATATATGGCCCTCGTTAGGGTACGCTTATTGAGCCACGGAGCATAAAATGGCGCCATGAAGTGTGTAAATTGACCATAAAGATTCTAAGTAAAGACACGGCCCATTAAGTTATTCTCCAAAATCTGTGAAAAGGCTTAACCACGACATCTTTATGGAAATTACGTGTTGAGTAGAGTCTGTCTGTCTCTACTCAAATGAGCTGTGCAAATAATGAAGGTCGAAGGAAGCTTAGTGCAGCATCATTGACTTATAAATTATAATAGGTCCATAATGACCAAATAATATTCAGGTGATTTACCCATGCAACTAAAGCAAGAGACATAAAGAAAAAAAGGTATAAAAAAAACCCAGAATTAAACTGGAAAATCCAACTGTTCAATTAATGTATAATCAGACTCCGGAGCATTGGCGTAATATGGGGATCCAATAGAGGGGATGTTCTCCAGCACCAATGGAAAGGTAGTTAAAACTTAGCCTTTAATCATATAGGATTTAAAAATGGCAAAATGTGCCCATATTAAAAATTTTTCTAATTCTTACGCGTTTCGGGTCAAAAAACCCTTAATCACAGATTTGATTAAGGGTTTCTCTACCCAAAATGCGTAAGCATTATAGATTTTTTTTAACTCGTGCACATTCAGCTAATTTTTAAATCCACATGATTAAAGACTAAGTTTTAACGATCTCTCCGCTGGTGCTGGAGAACATCCCCACTTTTGGTCTACTGAGAGTTATTTGACCTGGAAGCCAGACCAGAGCATACTCCGTACACCACAACCAGATCCCAGACTGTCTACCGTGGGATACTTAGTTATCTCTAATACTGGAGTGGTGACACTTTTTCTAATTCATTGCAATGTGGGGATGTCCTAGTCACAAAATTCTGAGGATTTCAAAAGTGGAAAAAAAGAAAGTAGCATCGATATTTTCCAAGATCCAGAGCGGTACACATGTCCCTGATTTCCAGACAGGTTCCCCGTGTGAGCGCCACTTTAAACTATGATGCTGACTTGATACAGTTGTATTCAGTGGTGAACAGTTCACATATCCAGTAGTCATCTCTCTGAAACTGATCCAGTCAGCAAAAAAGGATCTGTTTCAAATGGAAAAAAATGGATCTAACGACAGTTACAAGATAAGTACCAGTCATACGATATAATTGCCTAGCTCCCTGCTGCCCCGTATTCAGCGGGACTGTCCCGCCATGTCAGGGCATTGTCGAGGCTTCTATTATTCATACTCTCTCTGACGTCTTCATTGCTCCATAGCTTCTTCTCTTTCAGGGGCAGGGCCACATCTCTGTGCATTGACATAAATTAAATTAAATGCTCGGGTGACACCTTATCCAAGAACGGTCGCTCATCACTCATAGAGATACATCTGTACATAGCAGTGTATTTCTATGGATCTGTATACTATAAAATAAATTTTATTTTGTTCTATAACATTTCTTAAAAATAATGAAAAACAATTACAATAATGTCGGTTTTACAGTATTTAGCTATTTTTTCAAATAATAAACATCACAAATCAGCAAATTACAGACATATTGGGTGTCCCTATAGTCATAACGACCTGCACAACACAGCGATCAGATTATTTATGGGGATCAGTAAATGGTGTAAAAAAATGGGGTGATTGATATTTTTTCTCTATTAAGCCCATAAAGAATGTAATAAAAATGAAAATCTGAGGCCGTGTTCACATGTAGCGTAAATGCTGCGTATTTTCTACTATATTTTTTCCGGCACGTTTTCTCCAGGTGTCCGCAATAATCTTCTCTCGTTATTGCGTGTTTGTTGCGTTTCTTTTATGCGTCTACGTCCATATTTGAAGCTTTTTAGTGTTAAATGCGAATCTGCGTTTTTAACGCTTTTTTAATAAAAAAAGCTTTAGAAAAGCTTTGATTCTGCACTTAAAAATGCAGCAGTGTTTTTTTTTCCCTTGCGTGTTTTTCAGGCTCCATGTAAAAAAAACATGTAAAAAGCATGTAAAAAAAAAACTGCAGAGACTTTATCAAGCGCAGAATCAAAGCTTTTCTGTACTATAAAAAACACATTCAAATCACGGCTTCACATCTGCACCAAAAATGCATCAAATAAGGGGAAAAGGCATAAAAATTGCAGCAAAAATCAGAGAAAATTGTTATTGTGTAGTTTGGTGCGGATCCTGCAGAAAACAAACACACAGTATTTATGCTACGTGTGAACAAAGCCTACAGGCACAAAAAAGCCAGATGTCATATGGTCAAGCTACTTCAAGAAGAGAAAGTTCTGGAGGCTCCGACTGCGAATGAAGGAACGAAAAATAATCCACAGGTCCCAACTAGAGAGGAGCAGGATGCACAAATGTGGTCGCACCTGCCCTGGGTGATCAAAAGCCGCGCCAGGGACCCCGGAAGGTTACACATTCGTGGCCACCCGTCCAGACGCCAGGTACCACTGATCTGGATGCCAAACCGGAGTCCTGTGAATAGATCTGTTTATCTCTGGTCCCAACTCTCTGGGATACAGTGGACAGTCCCAGATTTGGGTCTGCGCCCTGCAGTCTCAGGTGTCTGAGGGTCCATCACTACCACCGCCCCTCTGAAATCCCTTCCTGCCAGGAGAGAAAGAAATAGTAAATAGGTGTAAATTGCACTTGGATGTCATCCGAGTGCAGTCCAATTTCTACAGGCGCCAGCAATGGAGAAGATGGAGAAATTACTTTCTCTGTCTCCTCCGCACTTGTGACCTTGTGATCCGATTCTCCCATGAGAGAGGATCGGAGCGCGGAGCACTGACACGCAGATCAGACTCTGACACAGTTTTAGCCGAGTGTCAATTGAATTAATTTTCCCGATTCTATCACATGACAGAATCGACGGCCGTCTGACCCCGGCCTAATACAGAGGTTATAGGAGGCAAACTCTGCAACATTTTTAATCAAACCCTGTAGCAAAAATGATTTTTAACCACGATGACATGAATTCAAGTAAGAAAGAAAAGGCTGTCCCCAAAGTTGGACAACCCCTTTAAGTAGCTTGTGTATGGGACCCATAATGACTTCATTGTCAATAATAACTAACACTATAATAATAATAATAATAATAAATAATAATAACATAATGATAAAATAATAATAATAGCAATAATAAATCGTAATAAATAATAATAATAACAGCAACAATAATAATATCAATAATAAAAATAATAGCAATATTATATGATAAATAATAATAATAATATAAATAATAAATAGTAATAAATAATAATGACTATAGCAATAATAATAATAATAATAATACCAATAATAAAAAATACTAATATCAATAATAAATTATGATAAATTATATTAACAATTATAATATAATAATAAATCATACCAATAGCAATTATAACAATAATATCAATAATAAATGATAATAAATTTCGATACAAATAATAATAATAATAGCTGTAATAATGATAATGAAAATAATAACAGCTACAAGAATATCTCATTTTTATCTCCATTCGCATTCACTTTCTTCTGCTTGTTAAAGATTAAGCCGTTTTTCTGTGAATTGAGTCCGACTCCGCTTTGCATCGTATCACTGTTATTATTAATTCATTCCAGTTATAGGTTATAGCCCTTGTTTATTTGTCGTTTCCTCTTCTGTGACATAAAATCAGAATCATCAGCATAAACTGCCATAATTACTGACTATAACCATAAATATAACACCAGCCACTCGCTTTAATCAATACAATTGGTGCAATATACAGGATGACTTCAGATACAGGGATAATTGTCCAGAGATTTATGGTGATCAAGTTATTAGAAGAAGGTGATTCCTAAATCGATGGCTGCACTCTGCTACTATTATCAGTCTGATGGTTAATGTTATTTTCTTTGTTGCTACATAAGTACATTTACAAAACCAAGAAATAATTCAGAGACTCCTTGGAGCCATGAAAGGTCTTCCCCAGGGAATAGAAAGATAAAGCTGACGTCTTTAGGCGCTAATTCAGACATCAGTATTTTCCACGATTATTCTGATCAAACTTTGATCAATGTGTGGTCCAAGTGTCATCAGTGGAAAAAATAAAATCTCCATCTTCTCCTTTCTGACAGTCCATGAAAATCGAACCGCACTCGGATGACAGCCAACTTTTTCACGAACCCATAGATTTGAATTGCCGATTTTGATCCAACCCTTGGATCGAAATTGGACGTCTTCGATATTTTCACTGACTACTTGGTCCAAGAGAAAAATAGATATATCTTCAACAGCATAGGCATAGAATATCATAGGTATGTGTACTATCTATGAAAACCATGGATAGCACTCGTAAGGGCTCATACTCACATGCGAGAAACTCGGCCGAGTCCCGCACGTCAATACCCGGCACTGCCGCCGGCACTCGGATCGGAGCGTTGAGCTGCATGTATTTCTATGCAGCTGAACGCTCCGATCCGAGTGCATGCGGCAGTGCCGGGTGTTGACGTGCCGGACTCGGCCGAGTTTCTCGCATGTGAGTATGAGCCCTAAGAAAAAAATCGGACTTGTGAACGAGAACTTATGCACGGTACTATACAACTGCTCCATGCAATCTTCGAGTTATAGACATGGGCCGTTGCTCAATGTGCAAAATTATGGAGCCCCCCAAAACTGGTAATCATACAATGGTTCAGCTGGCAGCTATCTCGCCCAACTCTCCATTTCACAAGAGTCAAGTGCTCCTGTAATCTCTATAAGAGAAATGCCAGACTTTGGCGTTGGATTGTCTCTTAGGGAACAAAATGATTGGAAGTGCGAAATCTGACATGTCAGAGTCGGGGGGCCCCCATGCACTTTTAGACAGTCGGAGGAACCTGTCGATATCAGAGGGATCAGCTCACATGATTTTAAGGTATATGGGGTCCTTTAAGGGCACAATTTAATGTAAAAAACAGAACATTCAGTGTTGGCACTGTTGAAATTGTTCCAGAAAAAAGAGTATTTCTCCCAGAAAACTAATGCAATTACACATGTTTTGCTATACACATGTGTATTTTGTTTGTATGTATTGGAACAACACAAAAAAACTTAGGAAAAAAAGGGCAAATTGGACATAATTTAACACTAAACACCCAAAATGGGAGGGACAAAATTGTTGTCACTTTCCAAAATTGTGGGTAAACAACTTTGTCTCAAGCATGTGATGCTGAATCACACTCACCTGTGGCGAGTAACAGTATAAAAATCACACCTGAAACCAGATAAATAGGGGAGAAGTTGACTCAATCTTTTGCATTATGTGTTTGTATGTGCCACTCTAGCATGGAGAACAGGAAAGAGGTGCAGAGAACTGTCCTGTCTGAGGACTTGAGAACCAAAAATGTAAACAATCTCAAGGTTGCAAGTCCATCTTCAGAGATCTTGATATTCCTTTGTCCACAGGGTGCAATATAATCAAGAAGTTTACAACCCATGGCACTGTAGCTAATATCCCTGGACATTGATGGCAGTGAAAAATTGATAAAAGGTTGCAGCGCAGGATAGTCTGGATGGTGGACAAGCAGCCCCAATCAAGTTTCAAAGAATTTGGAATGCAGTGTCAGCACAAACTATCCATTGACATTTGAATGAAATGAAATGATATAGCAGGGGTCTCAGGAGGATCTCACTGCTGACACAGAGAGATAAAAAAAAAGCTAGACTGCAATTTGCCAAAATGTATGTGAGTAATGCCAAACTCCTTCTGGGATAGCATCTTGTGGACAGATGAGACCAAGACAAAGCTTTTTGATAAAGCACATCATTCTACTGTTTACATAAAAGAGAATGAGGCCCACAAAGAGAAGAACACAGTGCCTACAGTCAAATATAGTGGAGGTTCAAATATGTTTTGGGGTTGTTTTGTTGTCTCTGGCACTGGGAGCCTTGACTGTGTGCAAGGCATCATGAAGTCTGAAGATGACCAAAGGATTTAGGGTAAAATGTAGTGCCCATTGTCAGAAAGCTGGGTTTGCGTCCTAGGTCTTCCACCAGGAAAATGACCCCAAACATACTTCAAGAAGCACCAAGAAACAAATGGAAACAACATGCTGGAGAATTCTGAAATGGCCAGCAATGAGAACAGATCTAAATCCGATTGAACACCTGTGGAGAGATCTTAAAATTGCTGTTGGAGAAGGCACCCTTCAAATATGAGAATCCTGGAATAGTTTGCAAAAGAAGAGTCGTCCAAAATTCCAGCTGAGAGGTGTAAGAAGCTTGTTGATGATTATAGTAAGCAATTGATTGCAGTTATTTATTCCAAAGGGTATGCAACCAAATATTAAGTTGAGGGCAGGGTCAGGACGAGGGATAGGCAGGGTAGGCACCCGCCTAGGGCGCTACCTCCTGCCTAACCGAGAGGGGCACAGTTTTAAAAAAAAATAACATTACTGATTGCCTGTGGCTTTCTGGCACTTTCATCCGGCAGCAGACATTCAGCAAAGTGAAGGCAGCAAGTCACCGACTTGTTTCCACGGTGCATGAGAGCAGGGGAAATGTCCTCTGGTCTGTGTGCAGAGGAGAAGAGGACTCATTTGGATAAAGTAAGTGTAAGGCCTCGCCCACACAAGCATACACAAAATCGGTTCCAGTCTCATCCAGGACAGTGGGTGATTTTTTCCCAATTGTTATCACGGAGAGGATTGCAAGAGAACTCACCAGTGCAATCTCCCGGAAGACGAGTGCAGCAGAAAGCTTCAGGCTCCTAGGAACGCAGGGTGAGCAAGGCAGGAGAGAGATGGTTACAGGGCCTGAATCACCTGACAGTTGAGGGGCGTGGCTTCAGCTCCAGGGAGCTAGAAGCTGAGGGAAAACTCCTAGAAAGGTAACTACGGGACAGAGTTACCCAGGGGCACAGACAGAGACGTAAATCAGAACAAGCCAAGGTCAAAGCACTAGAAGACAGTACAGTACAAAGGATGAGACAGAACGGATAGTCGGGGCCAGGCAGAGGTCAAAACCAAACAGACAGCGAAGGTACAGAAACAGAATCCACAAGCAGTATCCAGAGAACAGACCGAGTCAAAACCAAAGTATCAGGCAAACCAGAACACAGCACAAACACACTCAGGGGTCAACACACTCTGCCAAGGGCGAAAGTATAACTGACAGGGATTGGAGCTTCCCAGGGCTATAAGAAGCTCTCCCCAAACCAAGGAGAGGCCGCAATAATAAGCCCCAGGTGTGCAGGTAAGAGCTTGCACTGGGATCAAAACCTTAACCCCTAGCGTGCAGGTCAACCCTGCACTGGGATCATGACAGTACCCCCCTCTCAACGGGGGCCTCTGGACCCCCAGGCTTGCCCGGAAACCTGGCATGGAAAGCCCGAACCAGGCGATCCGCATGCATCAAACGGGCCGGCACCCAGGATCTGTCCTCCGGTCCATACCCCTTCCAATGAACCAGGTACTGTACCGACCGCTGCACCAACCTGGAGTCAACGATATGCTCAATCTCATATTCCATGTGTCCCTCAACCAAAACAGGAGGAGCAGTGGACTCGGACTCCCCCCTGACTGCCTCAAAAGGTTTCAGTAGGGATTTATGGAAGACGTTAGGGATCTTGAATGAGACTGGAAGACACAACCTGTAAGCCACTGGATTGATCTTTTCCACAATCTTGTATGGGCCAATGAACTTGGGGCCCAACTTGGCTGATGGAACCTTCAACTTAATGTTTCGCGTGGAGAGCCAAACTTTCTCTCCAACCCGAAACATAGGACCTGATGTTCTTTTCCTGTCAGCGAAAAACTTGTACCTGCCTTGAGACCTGGATATATTCCGCTGGACCTCCGCCCATGTATTCTTTAATCGCTGAACAGACCCCTCTGCCCCTGGACACCCAGAATCCAAACGAGAAAACTCACCAAAATGAGGACTAAAACCATAATTGATCAGGAAAGGAGACATACCAGTAGATTGGCTCACCCGACTAATGAAGGCGAATTCCGCCAACGGCAGTACATCACACCAGTCATTCTGTCTTGCAGAAGTCAGACATCTGAGGATCTGTTCCAGAGACTGATTAGTGCGTTCCGTCTGACCATTGCTCTCAGGATGGTATGCAGACGAAAAAGACAGAGACATCCCCAATTTCTTGCAGAAAGCACGCCAAAACTTTACCACAAACTGCACTCCACGATCAGACACCACATTCAGGGGTACCCCATGCAACCGGATAACATGCTGTACAAACAATCTGGACAAAGTCTCAGCCGAGGGTAGTGCAGATAAGGGTACAAAATGAGCCTGCTTCGAAAACCTGTCCACCACTACCCATACCACCGTATTGCCCTTGGACATAGGAAGATTAGTAATAAAATTCATGGACAAGTGAGTCTATGGCCTTTCGGGAACTGCCAAGGGCATCAGTTCCCCAGCCGGCCGGCTATGTGAGTTTTTAGAACGAGCGCAGACCCCACAACCAGAAACAAATTTTTTTATGTCAGAACTAAGAGTAGGCCACCAAAAGATCCTAGCCACCGCCCGACGTGTGCAGATATACCAGGGTGAGCACTGAGCTTGGATTCATGGAACTCCTGGAGGCGTTTAAGCCGAAGCTGCTCTGGGACAAACAACTTACCCCCTGGCTTGGCAGCAGGGGCCAGAGACTGGTGTCACGCTGTATAGCAGATATATATATATGTGATGTCAGTAATCTATATCAAAAGGGCAACATACTATATAACATGCGCATAGATATATGATAACATAGAATTACCTGACAGAATGTCCAGTGGGTCAATACGGAATCCGTTATACGCTGTCTCCGGCTAGAGGGTGACCGGGGTCTATGCTGACCCTAAACTGGGGTCCTGACTAATCCCTCTACCTGGAGGTACTGTTAAAGGTACAGAGGTCCAGGCCACCAGCGTAAACCCTGTCTCCTATCAATCCCTGCCAACTGTAATCTAGTCCTAAGAAGGACCCTGATTACCACCAAAGGGAATGAACAGGTAACGGTTAATGAACAGAAAGACATACAAGAAAGACAAGAAATAAAGTAAATAAAGTCTTACATACAACACTCACACACAGTAGGAACACCTAAGGTCTCAGAGATAAACTATAAGCTATAAGAGTAAAAACAACTAAGGAGTTCTTAGCTTAAGTATTCTCAGAACCGCTCCAGTCTGCTAGACTACATGAATGCTTTCACCGGCGTCTAACACCCAGACTGGCAGGAATATAAAGGAAACTAATTAGAACATAATCAAAAGCAGCCGGGCGAGGCTGGACCTAGTCTTAGCAAAGAGCTAGGTAAAATTAACTCTCTCATTACCAAACACAAAGAAACAGCAGCTCAGCTGTGAGAAGTAAGAATGTGCAATCGCGACGATCTTCGTGGCGATGCACCCATGACAGTACCCCCCCTTCTACGAGGGGCCTCCGGACCCTCATGACCAGGTCTGTCCGGGTAAGTTGTGTGAAAGGTCCGAACCAATCGATCTGCGTTAGCATCAGACGCAGGGACCCACGTCCTCTCCTCAGGACCATACCCCCTCCAATGAACTAAGTACTGAGGGATCGGCGACTGAGACGTGAGTCAATGATTTTCGACCCATGAAATTCCACGTTATCATTGACTACCACTAAAGGAGGAGGTAGAGGTGACGGTATGACTGGTGCCACATACTTTTTAAGTAATGACTTGTGAAACACATTATGAATTTTAAACGTAGGAGGGAGGTCCAGACGAAATGCCACAGGATTAATTATGGAACTGATCCTGTACGGCCCGATGAATCTGGGATCCAACCTCCAGGAGGAAACTTTAAGTTTTATATTCCTGGTAGACAACCAAACCAGATCGTTCACCTTCAGATCTAGACCAGAAACTTTCCTCCTATCAGCCATCCGTTTGTAACGGTTCCCCGTAACCTTCAGTCTTAAGCGATCTGGAACTATCAGTCTCCCTGGAAGTCCCACAGGGGCGTCCCCCTGAGCCCCCAATACCTCCCCCTCAAGCTCAGAGCATACAGCTGACACTACAACTCCCTCCTGAGGAATAGGAACCGGATCATCCGTCTTCCCGGCCCCTGGGAAAGTACGAGATAAGGCATCAGGAAGCAACTTTATTGAGCAGTCATATGCGCGATGAGGAGGTAACTCTTTACACCCCTCCTCTGAGAACATCTCCCCAAAGTCCTCCAGAAAAGGAGGCAAAGTCCTAGGCACAACCGCACCGATGACCGTGCTCATGCAGTTATTCCTGCAAAATTCACCCCACTGGCTTATCTTTCTGGATTGCCAATCAATCACTGGGTTATGTTTAGCCAACCAAGGAAGTCCCAACACAATAGGAGTAGGTAGACCCTCCAACACATAACAAGACAATTGCTCTTTATGTATTGCCCCTACTCGAAGATCTATGTTATGAACAGCTTGTACCAAGCTACCTTGACCGAGAGGTCTAGAATCAATAGAGACTATAGGGACCGGTTTGGCCAATACACTCAGTTGCATACCATGCACCTGGGCAAACCGAGCGTCCACCAGATTAGCCCCGGACCCACTATCAAGAAAAACAGAAATCCTCTCAGTTCTAGTACCAATCACCACCTCCGCAGGCACGAGAAACTGAGAGGGATTTGGGGACGAAATACACACTCCCAGGTTAACTCCTTTGCTCAAAGAGGCCCGGGATGGACACCCCCCAACAAAATGTCCCTCTCTCCCGCAAAAGAAACACCTTCTAGTCTTGCGGTGCACCGCCGATTCCCTCCTACAAAATGATGTCCCTCCCAACTGCATGGGCTCCTCAGAACAGACCAGGGAACCTCAGTATAAGGGACTTTAGTAGTAGGTGGAGTCATCACGGGAGGCGGAGTTACCTCGCGTCTTCCCCGAAGTCGTCTATCAATGCGAATAGCGAGGGCCATAGCAGCCTCCAGTGATGGAGGAGAATCATACTGAACCAACACATCTTTTAATTTGTCAGACAACCCTTGACAAAACTGGCTCCTAAGAGCTGGGTCATTCCACTGAGTATCTGTTTGCCCATCTACGGAACTCAGAAGAATATTCCTCCGCTGGACGATTTCCTTGCCGTATTTTACGTAACTTTGTTTCAGCAAGGGAGACTCGATCCGGATCATCATATACCAGACCCAGGCAGCAAAAAATCGATCCACTGACTGGAGATCTGGGGAGCCTGGAGGAATAGAGAACGCCCAAGATTGAGGGTCCCCTTGTAAGAGCGAGATAACAATTCCCACCCTCTGCTCTTCACTCCCAGATGACCGAGGCCGCAGCCGAAAGTACAATTTACATGCCTCCCGGAAGGTAAAAAATTTGTCCCGCCCACCAGTGAACCTGTCCGGGAGAGCAACCTTAGGTTCAGATCTGGTTTGCTCCGGGGGGACAAAACCTTGGACTTAATGTCTGCAAACTCCATGGACAACCCCTGCAACTGCCGGGCCAGCTGGGCTACTGGATCCATGACAGCTGGGGAGAATCTTTAGTATGGCCGGTGAAAATGTCACGCTGTATAGCAGATATATATATGTGATGTCAGTAATCTATATCAAAAGGGCAACATACTATATAACATGCGCATAGATATATGATAACATAGAATTACCTGACAGAATGTCCAGTGGGTCAATACGGAATCCGTTATACGCTGTCTCCGGCTAGAGGGTGACCGGGGTCTATGCTGACCCTAAACTGGGGTCCTGACTAATCCCTCTACCTGGAGGTACTGTTAAAGGTACAGAGGTCCAGGCCACCAGCGTAAACCCTCTCTCCTATCAATCCCTGCCAACTGTAATCTAGTCCTAAGAAGGACCCTGATTACCACCAAAGGGAATGAACAGGTAACGGTTAATGAACAGAAAGACATACAAGAAAGACAAGAAATAAAGTAAATAAAGTCTTACATACAACACTCACACACAGTAGGAACACCTAAGGTCTCAGAGATAAACTATAAGCTATAAGAGTAAAAACAACTAAGGAGCTCTTAGCTTAAGTATTCTCAGAACCGCTCCAGTCTGCTAGACTACATGAATGCTTTCACCGGCGTCTAACACCCAGACTGGCAGGAATATAAAGGAAACTAATTAGAACATAATCAAAAGCAGCCGGGCGAGGCTGGACCTAGTCTTAGCAAAGAGCTAGGTAAAATTAACTCTCTCATTACCAAACACAAAGAAACAGCAGCTCAGCTGTGAGAAGTAAGAATGTGCAATCGCGACGATCTTCGTGGCGATGCACCCATGACAACTGGGCCCCCTCAATCTCCTGTGCCAACTCAGACGAGACCACTGCCAACACAACCCCAGGGTGAAGAATGGAGGAAGGTGGCTCAGGGGAGACACCGGATGAAAACTGCGAGATAAGGCATCAGCCTTGATATTCTTTGACCCCGGACGAAACGTAATAGTAAACTGAAAACGGGAAAAAAAAAAAGTGACCAACGGGCCTGTCTGGGCGTTAGTCTCTTAGCAGACTCAATATAAGATAAATTTTTGTGGTCGGTAATCACAGTAACCGAGTGACTGGCCCCCTCCAAAAAGTGCCTCCATTCTTCAAACGCTAACTTGACCGCAAGAAGCTCTCTATTGCCAACATCGTAATTCCTCTCAGCAGCAGAGAATTTCCTGGAAAAAAAAGCACATGGCCTGAGGTTGGTCAGAGTGACAGGACCTTGGGACAACACAGCACCCACCCCCACCTCAGAGGTGTCCACTTCCACAATAAATGGTTTGGACGGATCTGGCTGTACCAACACCGGAGCAGTCATAAAGCATTTTTTCAGACTAGCAAAGGCCTCTTTTGCGAGCGAGGACCAATTTTTCACATCCGCACCTTTGCATGTTAAATCTGTGAGTGGTTTGACCACCTGCAAAAACCCCCGAATAAATTTGCGGTAGCAATTGGCGAACCCCAAGAAGCGCTGGAGCCCTTTAAGATCTCGGGGTTGTACCATCAGCAATGGCCTGCACCTTCTTGGGGTCCATACGAAAACCCTCACAGGACACAATCAATCCCAAAAAAGATAATTCTTGAACAAAAAACACACACTTCTCCAATTTAGCAAACAGATGATTTTCCCTAAGTCTTTGGAGAACAGTTCGTACATGATTCATATGAGAATGGCTGTCGGGGGAATATATTAGAATATCATCTAAGTAGATAACAACAAAACGACCAATGAGATCAGAAAACACTACATTGATGAAATTCTGAAATATGGCGGGAGCATTGGTAAGACCAAATGGCATGACTAAATTTTCAAAAAGTCCCTCGGACGTGAGGAACGCAGTTTTCCATTCATCCCCCTTCCTGACCCTTATCAAATTATATGCTCCCCGAAGATCCAGTTTAGAGAACCATTTTGCCCCTGATAGTTGGTTACATAAATCAGGAATCAATGGAAGGGGATACCTATTTCGTACAGTAATCTTATTTAGTTCACGAAAGTCGAGACAGGGACGTAGACCGCCATCTTTTTCTTCACAAAAAAGAACCCCGCCGCTACAGGTGAAACGGAGGACGTATGTGTCCCTTGCGAAGACTTTCTGCAATATAATCCTTCATAGCTAAGCGCTCAGGTCCAGACAAATTAAACAGACGGGCTTTACGTAGTTTAGCCCCCGGGACTAGCTCGATGGCGCAGTCAAAGGGTCTATGTGGCGGCAACGTCTCGGCCTCGCTTTCTGAGAACACATCTTCGAAGTCTTTCAGGTACTCCGGAATACCTTCCAGCTCGACAGATGACACAGACACAGATTTAACAGGTTTAACCAGCAGTGCAGATTCATAACATAACTTAGAATCATTAAATCCCCATTGAACAATCTCCCCCGTTTTCCCGTTAATAACTGGATTATGGCGTTGTAACCAGGGCATGCCCAACACCAACCCTGCTGGTAGATTGTCCAGAACTAAACAACTTAATTTTTCCTTGTGAGCAGCGCCCACTCTGAGCGAAAACAAGTCAGACATAAAGAGAATTCCCTCTTTTGTGAGGGGGGAGGAGTCAATGGCCACCACCTTGATCGGAGTCTTAAGCCTAGCTGTCCCTATCTTACAGCGTGTGACCAATTGAGAGTCAATCAGATTGATGGATGACCCGCAATCCACAAAGGCTGTAGAGGAAAAAGAACAACCATCCACTAACAGTTCCACATGAAGCAACACCTTAGAGAACGAGGAAAAGTGTACCTGAGGGTCTGAGTAGTCTCCTCGCTGACTACCCAGACCTAGTCATTTCCCGCCAACCGGGTTGAGGACGGGCAGACAGGACACTCCTTTTTCCAATGTCCAGCTTTACCGCAGTAAAAGCACAACTGTTCTTCCCGACGACGTTTTCTCTCTTTTTCCTTCAGAGTGATAGCGCCCACGTCCATGGGCTCAGAGACAGTCTCTTTTCCACTGGGGAACAATGTAGTCTCCACCTGCATCACCCCCCTGGCCCGCAACCTGCGGTCCATCCGGACGGCCTGGGTCATGGCGTCCTCGAGAGAGTTAGGTGGGGGTGTGAACGCCAAGGCATCCTGCAGCCGCTCGGACAAGCCTCTGCGAAATAGTCCTCGGAGGGCGGCATCCTCCCAAGAAATCTCTGCAGCCCAGCGGTGGAACTCAGTACAAAACCACTCGGCCGAGTGCTTCCCCTGACAGACGCTCATCACCATGTCCTCTGCCAATCGCACTCGGTCAGGCTCATCGTATATGTGCCCGAGGGCCTCAAAGAATGCATTCACCGACACTCTCTCAGGGCAGTGGGAGGAAGGGAAAATGCCCATGCTTGTGGGGACCCTCTTAATAAAGACATGATGACCCCTACCCTCTGACTTTCACCCCCAGAGGACCGTGGTCTCAAACTAAAAAAAAGTTTGCAACCCTCCATGAAGATCCTAAACTCCTTTTTGTTCCCAGAAAAGAAGTCAGGCAGTTTAACAGGTGGTTCTGAGGACACCAGCGCAACATCACTCGCCATAGCCCTCAGAGAACCAGCAGATAAAGCCCCCTGCACAGACTCAGAAACCTGCCGCTGTGAACACGACAGCGCTTGCTGTTCCAGAGATAAATCCTGAAACATCTGACTCAGATTTTTCATCTGTTCGGACAGCGACTGTATGGGATCCATAACTTTCTGCACAACCTGCGCCCCAAACACAGCCGTGAAGCAAAAAAAAACTTAGTGGTCAGTTATAATATCACGGAGAGGATTGCAAGAGAACTCACCAGTGCAATCTCCCGGAAGACGAGTGCAGCAGAAAGCTTCAGGCTCCTAGGAACGCAGGGTGAGCAAGGCAGGAGAGAGATGGTTACAGGGCCTGAATCACCTGACAGTTGAGGGGCGTGGCTTCAGCTCCAGGGAGCTAGAAGCTGAGGGAAAACTCTTAGAAAGGTAACTACGGGACAGAGTTACCCAGGGGCACAGACAGAGACGTAAATCAGAACAAGCCAAGGTCAAAGCACGAGAAGACAGTACAGTACAAAGGATGAGACAGAACGGATAGTCGGGGCCAGGCAGAGGTCAAACCAAACAGACAGCGAAGGTACAGAAACAGAATCCACAAGCAGTATCCAGAGAACAGACCGAGTCAAAACCAAAGTATCAGGCAAACCAGAACACAGCACAAACACACTCAGGGTCAACACACTCTGCCAAGGGCGAAAGTATAACTGACAGGGATTGGAGCTTCCCAGGGCTATAAGAAGCTCTCCCCAAACCAAGGAGAGGCCGCAATAATAAGCCCCAGGTGTGCAGGTAAGAGCTTGCACTGGGATCAAAACCTTAACCCCTAGCGTGCAGGTCAACCCTGCACTGGGATCATGACAATTGTCATCTGTATACAATCTGTTTTTTACTCAGAAGCCATTAATCTTTTACGGGACCATTTACAGTTTCCTATGCTACAGAATTGTAATGCATCCGTAAAAATCAGACCCATACTGATGGTCCGCATGGCAGTGATTTTTTTTTTCTCACACCCATTCGATTGTTTCCTCAGATTCCAGCTGATAAAAAAAAAACTAAAGATCTTCACTGCCTCTTTAAATAATATTGGTGAGAAAGCAAACAAGTGTATGGAACCAGCCCCAAGCCACTCGTCATTGCAATTTTTTTGTATTTTTAATGGGGCAAAAGGGGGTGATTTGAACTTTTGCAATATTTTTATTTTTCATATTTTAGAAACTTATTTTTTTCACTTTTACTGTATGTAATGGGACACTTAGGAGACTTGAAGCTGCAATCGTCTGATCACTCGGCATTGCATAGCAGCATGTATAGTGAAAATCATAGACCCTAAAGGCAAAGTCACACGTTGCAGATTTTTCGCTTTTTTTTGCCGCAAAAATGCTTAAAAAACGCATGAATTAGGCATCCTATTATTTAGAAATGAATTACGCAATTTTTGTGCACAGGGTGCTTTTTTTTTCTGCGAAAAAAACGCATTGCGGAAAAAAATCATCATGTCATTAATTACGCAGTAAATCTGCGTATTTCACACTATATTATTGACCTAGAATTTTCAGGAAAAATTCACGGTAAAAACGCGCAAAAAACGCACCAAAAATGCGATAAAAAACGCATGCGGTTTTTCTGAAAAAGTCCGGTTTTCCTCAGGAAATTTTCTGCAAACATTCCGCAACGTGTGCACATAGCCTAAATGCCATCTAAATGCTGGCTTTCGCGGTAGTATGTAACAAGGGCAACCAGGGGGTAGTTGTGGCCGAGTATTTAAAGGCACAGTACACAGACATAGTCCACTGAGCAGATAGACAGCAAGCTACAATAAATGGACAGACCGACACAGTTTTTCCCCCACGGGTTACCTACTTTTCCTTGGGTCTCAGCATCCAGGAAAAAAAGGGTCCAGGAATGCACCCAGTTTTTCCAACGGGGAAAATAACTTTTATTCAACAAGGATGAAAGAAAGACAAAAAAGACGATCCAACACTGGCTTTCTGCTCTCTCCCTGACTCTTGCTACGGCTGTACCCACAACGCCGTAGTAGCCTATACGCGGGAAGTCCCATCGCTGGAACCGGGCCACCTGAGACCCCTCCTTCAGCGAAGGCCCTTATAAAGTCCTGAGGGCCTGTGTAGGTCCTTGGTCCTGGTACTCAGTCCTTGTTGGCCCGGGGGCAACAGACCTCTCCAGTCCAGGGGGTCTGGCAGTGCCCGTCTGTATCAACATCTGGCCTGGCCAAAGTACCCAGGCTTACTGACTGGGACAGCACTTCCTCTTCCCTCTCTGCTGCGGGCCCAGCCCACATGTTTAACTGTTTTCTGTCCCTGCCTTTATTATGTGCATTACATACATGACAGACACAGCACATTAAAGGGGAACACCAAATAACATATATTACATTAATGCAAAACACTTACATTACTTAAAGTGCAGGGGGGGGACATACGAAAGGAGGAGAGGGCACAACTGAGGGGACCTGCCAGTTCCTTACACTCCCCTCTCATTAAACATGGCCGTCCCAGGCCTCTGCAACTACAGAAAGACAACAGTTCATAAAATACTCTAACTTTTATAATGGCCCGGGTTATCCCCCTAACACGGGGGGGCCCCCAGTCTTTAAGTGGCCACCTTCAGCCCCCAACAGCCCCTTTTGGTGTAGGGTCCACATGACCCTGGTCCTTCTGAGGACAGTCTCCCCTTTCCCTCTTCTCAGCGGATCACGGGCCCCTTTAGGGGTTGTGGCTGCTTTTATAAACATGGAGCTAGTCCGGGGTTTGAAGTGGGGCAAAGTTCAGGAACGGGAAAGTCCAAAGCCGCATCCGAAGTCCATCGCTATTAACCCCATGGGGTCCGGGTCCCGTGATCCATCAGGGGGAGGAGGGGGAAAACAACCAATGTGGCCATCAACAGGTGGCCACCACAAACGGCATCGTCCTTAGCTGCCATGTAAGATCTATTGTCCTTTTGGGGACGCGGAACAGTTCCCTCACATCTGCTGGGTGCAACTGGCACCAATTAACATCATTCCTTAAAGGGGCGCTCAGTCCCGCACCCTGCAACTGAGTTGCATAGTGGACGCATGTGGCCCCTGGACCACAACATACGCCTGTGATGAGATCCACTGGGAGGAGCATCTCCGCTATTCCTCCAGTTCTGGACCGGTGGTGGGGCCACACCTCCGGGGGCCTCCGGCTCCGTGAATACATCTGTGGCTGCCTCACGCCCTGATGCACCGCTCTCTCCTGTGCGGCCGAGGTAACTGTGGCCACAGCAACCGCGGTTCCCTGTTTCAGTTCTCTGACGGGGGGCTGGTCTCCCAGTCTGAGGCCTGTTTTATGGCCACCACGAAAGGCCCCCGAGCCCTTCTTCTTTTTTAAAAGACACATAGTCCCCCTCTCGGAGAGGACCACGAAAATATAAGGGACCCCATGTTTATATAAACTTTGGCCCCGTGTCCAGTTCCTGCATGAACCCATAGCCCTTTTTCGTTTCAGATATCCCGGGCGCCCGTAGTTCTTTTCAGGATGCGGTTTCCTGCCCCCTCTTCTGCCATATCACTTCACAGAACATTAAAGGGGAACACATAATATATATTACATTAATTCAGAAACACTTACATTACTTAAAGTGCACGTGGTCATACGGAAGGAGGAAAAGGGCGCAACGAGGGGATCTGCCACCTCCTAACAGTAAACGTAATGATAGGTACAGAGGTCTTCACTAGACATCCGGCTGTCATGGCAATCCCTGCGAACATGTCAGTGGGGCATGTGACTGGGGGCACATGCAGTGATGTCATGCGCTCCCGTCACTTGCACTCTGAGGTCAGCTGCCGGGTTCCGAAGAAGACGCCGCGCTGCAGTGGGGTGAGTATAATGGTTTATTTTTCTCTGTACATTAAAGAACGCAACATATGCCAGGGTAAGTGACATATACCAGGATAAGGGATATATTACCAAGATAGGAATATAAATATATATACAGTACATATATATATCAGAATTTGGGGTTTCCCGGATAAGGGACATATATAACAGATGAGGAGTCAAATCATCGCCGGACCACCGAACATCACCTGTGACCTCGCTCCACCACGCTACAATTCCCCGGTAAGCTGAATTCGGACTGTAAGATGGACTCCTGACTCATTAATTTTTTTCTCCTATTTTTTACTGAAAATTTGGGGTGCTTCATATAGTCCGGTGCGTCTTATAGTCCGAAAAAAAACGGTATATCAGGATTGGAACCAAGGTAAATGACATATATACCAGGTGGGGGATATATATACAAGAATGGAAGACATATATATATACATATAATATTATACATATATATATAATATGTATATGTTAATATATATAATATAATAATATATATAAAATATATAAATAATATATACCAGGATGGGGGGCCCCGGTCCCAACTCTTGCACCTGGGGCCCCTCAGACTGTAGTTAATGCCACTGCTGAAGTGGCTTTACCTAGAAAACCTTGGCATCTCCACTGGTATCTTAAGGACATCATGTGCATATACCCTTTGGGTATGTTCTCAAATTCAAATTTTAAGAGACAAAAACCACCCAAAAATGTGTGGCAAAAACGCATGTGTTCAAGAAACATTAAAAAAAAACTGCAACATAAATTAAAATACAAATTTAGATTCCACAATGTAGATCAATTTCTGGTAATGATTTTTTCACTACATTTGGACGAGACTTAATAAAAAATTTGTCCACTTTTTCACTACTCTAATACACTATGGATTTCTCACCCGTAAATCAAAAATTTCCAGCAGATCCACCATGTAGGGCAGCTAGGGTGGCTTATAAATCAGTAAAGCCTCCAGTTTGTTTTCTGTAATTGCAAGACCTTTTTCGCACTGGAGTACAGTACATGCACCGATAGAGGAAGGGTTAACCAGGTGGCGACAGCATGGATGACACGTGGAACAATATACAAAATTTAATTATGATCCATAAATTCTATAAATATCATCGGGGAAATTCCAGGGAAGAAATATCTTGTTATATACAGATTGCTTCAAATGATTTACATAAGACTGTAAACTACGTGCAATATTGTGCCTAATGGCCTTTAATCTAGAGCTAGATGACAACTTCTGCTGCACCACTTCTGTAAGCCGGGCACATGGTGCTGCCCCACGATAGGAAAAGACTGTAGTAACCAAACCAGCAGGAGCAGGAGCTGAGCCTGCTCCACACTGTGCAGGTGATGGCACCTGAAAATAAAAACTGCTTTCTAGTGGAGCTATTTCCCATCACAACTTTTTATCACTTGTAGCTGTCAACCGGGAGAGCAGTATTTAAGAGGTCAAAAATGGGATGGCACCTGTTCTTTTGACCATGCTACCCCAACGGCATGATAGAGGAGTACTGATGGCATTGTCATGGCAGCTGGAGATCTGAACATTGTTGAAGCCTGACCTGTAGCTGGACTTCATAGGAGATTGATAATGAATGATCCAATATTAAAATACTATGGACATCACAAGTTCAAGCCCACTATGGGGATTACCAGCAACCCTCTCATGCACTGATTGTCCATGTGTTCAGAGGGTGGTCAGGAGAGAGGCCCATGAATTGACAGATAGATGGGCATCATCAGAAAGTAAATCTAATACCCCATTGTTTCCACCTTTTTAGAGATTACAATAACTTTCTAGTTCTGATTTTCAGTGGAACATCAGTATTGGCACCATTGTGCATCACTAAATGAATTTACAGAGTCAAAACCAGAAAATTCTTAATTGGATAGACAAGTAATTGACGTGGACCCATGTATTGTACAGGCAAATGATCCCAAATCCTGATCTGAGTTAAGTGAGTGGTTTGACATGTGCCAGGTGCCACATTATTGTCCATCCTGTTCTTCTGGCCAATATACCCCACCTCCACCTTTCACTTCTCAAGATCTCCCTGCCCCCTCCAGTTGTTTCACCTTCATAGACTATCAGGCTCCTAGATATCTGAATTCTAGCCTTCAGACAAAGAGGTCCAGCCCTTATTCCTCTAGGACATCCTTTCATCCCTGGTTCCACCTCACACCTCTGACTTGGGAGCAGTTTGTCTGCTATTGTTCCAGGGTTTTCAGGAACTGGGATAGTCAAATAATAAAAACAAAGAGCCAATTGCTTTCCTCCATATCATAAAATGCTAAATATTTCCCATCCCCTCCGTTCTCTTGCCATTCATGGCTTTCCTTGCAGTATATTCTGGTTCAAAGAAAAATACTGAGTCTCATTAAAGACTCTAGGGTTATGTTAACGCAGACATTTTTAAGGCGTTCAAAAACGATGAGTTTTCAAGCAGAAACCATTTTTGGAAAAATTTCCTATAGTATTTTTACTGAAGAGTTTTTGAATTGTTTCGGATAAGAATTTTTCCAAACGCACTTTCAGCAGTTTTTTACTTGGCTAACAGGATCAGCCTCAAAGACGTGACGTGCATTTTTTTTCAAGAATAAATCGCTCATATTAACAGAACAGAGGATTTCCCATAGACATGAATAGGTAGAGTTTTCTAAATGCTTTTGTAGCAGTTTTTGAAGAGAATGCCTGCTAATATAAAATTAATCTATGTAGAAAGTTTCCCGCGGGATGTTTTGAGCAGAAACAGAGGAAACTCAAAATTTTTCAAATCTCAAAATGCTTCAAAAACTGTGTGTTTCCACTCAGGTTCTGCTCCGAAAACCCAGCAAAAAAGGCTTTGTTTGGACATAGCTTCAGGGTATGTGCACAAGACATCTTTTTGAGGAGGATTCCAACCGAAAGCTGCCAGAAAAGTGCCCCATAAAATTAACATAATGGATAAAAATGTTGAAACGATATCGCTGTGCAAGTTTCTACTTATGTCACTTCTTTTAACAGCTGCAAATTTTCTGAACGGCGGCAAGCCACCTGAGAAGCTGAATCGGGAAAACAACCATGGGTGTTTTCCTGAAGAGGTTTTGCCTGGGAAAACTTGGACCCTGTGCGATGCCTAGATGACACCATATGCACATACCCAAAGGGGTGTTAACACGTAATCTTTTTGCTGAGTTTTTCTACGGAGCATTTTTTTCAGCTGCTGTTATCCACTTGCTTTCTGCAGGTGTCAGCACCAAAAGACATAACAACAATCTTATCCGCTCTTGCGGTTTTTTGTGCCATTTTTACCTTCATTTGATGCTTTTTTTGGTGCAAACAGTGTTTTTAATGCAGTTTTTGTGGCATAGAAAATCCTTGAAATGAAAATCCTGAAAATGCACCTGCATTTTTTGTTTTTCTCAGGATCCTCATAAAGAAAACGCACCAGAAACAGCATAGTACATGGTGTCTGTAAAAACGCAGATGTCTGAAGATTTATGAAATCACCGCAACGAAAAAAACACTGAGTTTACGCTACATGGGTATGCGGCCTTGAGCTTCATTTTTACAGCGCGATGCGCAGCGATAGACGGAAGCGGGCTGGGAACATGTTTGACGATCTACAGTCCTTTAATAGCCTGTTTATACAAGGAGACCACACTTCAGATGTGCACTGAACAATCTGTAATAAATCATTCAGACAGTGATTGTTCTCGACAGCACAGTTCCAGTTTACACAGGACAATGTGCTGCCGAGATAATGATCATTTCATCCAACAAACAGCGTTTTACTAATTTGTGGTGTGATCGGCAGCCTCTTTGTGCTGCCCGATTATCATGAAACGAGCTTTCACGATAATCATACAGTGTAAATTCCCTTTAAGGCCATGTTCACACATTCAGTATTTGGTCAGTATTTCACATCAGTATTTGTAAGCCAAAACCAGGAGTGGGTGATAAATACAGAAGTGGTGACGTGTTTCTATTATACTTTTCCTGGTTGTTCCACTCCTGGTTTTGGCTTACAGATACTGATGTAAACTACTAACCAAATACTGAATGTGTGAACGTGGCCTAAGACAAGAGGCTCGATGTGCTGTACCTCGTACCTTATGGTAGGTAGAAAAATATTGGATCATTATTTTTAGCAAAAAGAAAAAGAATTAAATTGAAATCAAAACCAAGATTATATAACGAAAGTCTGTGCCAGCGAGAAATCTATCGAGGACAAATAGCAAGAGGATTCAGGGAGATCTCAGCTAATGCTCTGGAGTGCCGAAGTGGCATATTTTTATCAGTTATTAGACCGGTCAAAGTATCAATGTGCGAAAAGAAAGTTCTTTAACTGTTTCTCACCTGGTGTGTCACATTCAGTAAAGTCATATACACATATTTATAGAATGTTATATCTCAGAGGTCTTCGTAATCATGTAAGAATTTTTTTTAGACATACTTTATGAATTACATATATATATATATATATATATATATATATACTATATATATATATATATATATTTCATATTCAATATAATATTCAAGAAAGTCATATATATATATATTTTTTATACATATATATATTATATATATATAATATAAAATTTATATATACATTGTGGCAGAAATAAATATATAATATAATATATATAGTAGTAAATTATATATCGTTATATACATACATATACACATTATATATACATAGATATTATATTGTTATATACATGAAAAATTATATATAATATATATGTACTTATATAAAATATTATATATATATATATCTATAAAACTATAAAAAATATAATGTATATGTGACTTTACTGAATATATATATATATATATATATATATATATATTTCATAAAGTATGTAAAACATTTTTGGGGGAAATTCTTACATGGTTACGAAGACCTCTGAGATATAACAATCTTTTATGCTATAAATTTATTAAAATTTATGTACAAAATTCCCATAATTCAGTTCTCTATGAATTTATCTGGCAACTACGTTGCTGACTGTAAAGCAAAAGTTAAAAAAAAATTGCAGATCCAATTACATGAAGACATACAATAATCTAATATTTGGAGATAAACATGGATATTATTTTACTATTTATTTCAAAATAAAATGCGACCAGAGAAAACATTTGCTGGCGGATTAGGGACGCTCTTCTGTTTTCACTTTGCTGCATAATAAACTATTTTTCATTCTATAGTTTCTAATATTTAAAAAGAAATTCTAAATAAAAGGAATGAAAGTCTGATTTGGAAAATAATTTTGTATTCTTTGTCATCAGGGTTCTGCACAGCAAGCGTTTTTATGGCCACTGGTTTTTGTCTATTAGTTCTGTACACAGAGAATTATGTGCTCTGTGCTTTATATAGTAAAGGGGAATAATGGAAAAAAAAATCCCGCAAAATAAAAAAAAGAATAACACAAATTATAAAACAATAATCGTTCTTCCCAAACCTTATAGCTCAGATAATAATAAAAATTAGAACAATGTTATTATTATTATTATTATTATTATTATTATTACTACTATCTCAGCATTAAGGTTTCAGAAGAACGATTGTTTTGTTATTTGTGTTATTCTTTTTTTTATTTGTAGGATTGTTTTTTATTATAATATCTATTATTATTAGTAAAGTATCAACAAATAAAACTTATAATACTACTACTATTAAGATTATGATTATTATATTTCTGCAATTAAAAATAATAAAGTATTTATTTCACTCATTTTTATTTCATTTTACAAATATTACATTGCTTTAAGTATTCTTACAAATTTTCAAAACATTTTTTACAGTCATAAGATCTGTAATTTTCTATGTATGTGTAGACCAAATATTTCAAATAAGTAAATTTTAGATATTTTACATAATTTGACTATTAATTTTTCAAATTGAGCTTTAGTTGAGAGAAACTTTTTTTTTTAGTTTTGTGAACTGTTCATGTGTACACTCGACTGAGCACAGCACAGCACAACACCGCACAGCACAGCACAGCACAAGCTCAACACAACACAGCACAACACTGCACAGCACAACACAGCACAACTCAACACAGCACAGCACTGCACAGCACAGCACAACAGCAAACACAGCACACAGCACACACAGACAACTGCAAACAGCCAACAGACTGGACCATAGTGAATCGGCAATTCAGATGCACCAGTGTTGGATGATTTTGCACAATGAATGAGAACATTGTGAAATGAATAATTTTTCATACACTCTTCTGAACCCAGTCTATATGTTAGGATCTGTTCTCACGTAGCTTTTTTATGCGTTTTTTTATGTGCATTAAAAGCTATTAATTTAAATCTAAAATGCAATCTATGAAAAGGTTTGCAGGTAGAATGCAGCAGGAATTAAAGTGCATGCAATTTTGATTATTCCTTGACACATTTTTGGTTCATTTCTAATGATCTTTTTGGTGCTAAGCCATGTTGATCTCATAGGAAGAAAACTGCAATAAAATGTAAAAAAAAAATTGGCAAAAGAAAAAACACACCACAGTTCAAAAACTGCAAGAAAAAAATGCACCATGTGAATGAGATTTTAGAAATCTCATTTATTTTTCTGTTACTGTAAAAACCTGTTTATGCTGCACAGAAAAAATGCATAAAAATGCTGCCTCTAAACAAGTCCTGAAAGTAAAATTTTCTAAATTACACTTGTATATCTTAAAAAAAAAGAGACGATTTATATATAGTGATTAAGAAGTCCTGTCCTGAATCCTCTGGTGCCAAGAGCAGGTGGTCATTTAACTGCGATCTGCATACTTCCGGCCACATTCCGACTAGACATGTTCAGCATGGCTCAGTACTTTTGCCGGGCACGTCTAGTTGGCATGTGATCTCATGTATGAAATGCAAATCGCATACTTGCAGTTATGCACCCACTGCTCCCAGCGCCAGCATTGGAGAATCACTCTATGTGACTCCAGAATTGTACCCCAAGGCTGGACAACCCTGTTGAGGCCGGTGTCACACTTGCGAGTGTGAGGCGAGAAACTCGCGCGAGTTTCTTGCATCAACACCCGCCACTGCTGCTAGCACTCAGACCCGAGCGTGCGGCTGCATGTCACTCGCAAGTGTGACACCGGCCTAATACACTGACATGAACTCATCAGGAGTGGATACAGACAGGAGAGGGAACCTGTGTAAGAACAATAATGCACTCCTTCAGGTGTGTGTGTTTGCTGCTTTAAAGGTGTAAATTGATCCCTTTACCTCTTGGGCCCCTGGCTGGACAGATTGCACCACTGATATGCTCGCCTCTGAAACGCATTGACAGCATCAGGCCGCGTTCACACATTCAGTATTTGGTGAGTTTTTTACCTCAGTATTTGAAAGCCAAAATCTGTAGAGTAACAGTCAGAGGAAAAATATCATAGAAGCACCACTGCATTTTTTTACCCATTCCTAGTTTTGGCTTACAAATACTGAGGTATAATACTGACCAAATACTAAATGTGTGCACGTGGCCTTACTTGTAAGATGCTGATAGTGGGTCAATCTGACTGGAATTATCAGCCTAAAAATAAAAATTACCGATGCATCTTTCACTCTAGATAAAATTATCGTATTATTATGTAATGTTCAGAAATTTATTTAGGATTAGCCCATTTGAACTGGGCCCTGTACCACCCTCACATGAGACATGGAGTCCCTATGGTGGCTGATTCTTTGGTAGTCTATTCTCCTATGGAAGCAATAATAGTGTATTGTATTGTGACGTAGCACGAGGGTAGCCGTGAGCGAGGTACTCATCTCTTTCACCCGGGCACGTAACATGAAGGTGGGGGTCCTTGCTGGGTGTTTGGATTGTGCTTTGAGGGCGCTTCGCCCGTGCAGGCCGCATGTAATCGGTGTTGCTGGATGGCCAGGACCAGATGTTTCGCAGTTCACGGAGGAAGACCATCAGTTCAAAAGAAACCTTTTGCTTAACATTACCTTGGGGAGGGTTATATACAGTAGATAGAGGGTACAAATCTTTTCAAATGTTTCCTTCATAATCAGTAACATTTTCCTCACACAAATTCAGTCCCTTTCTCTCCCCTCTCTTTACTTGGACCCTTTCCTCACTATTCCTCACTACTTCACCACAATTCAGCTCAGCACTACAGTTCAGCTAGAAAGAGTCCTTTACTCAACCCACGTTTCCACATCTTCTTTCCCCTCTGAGGAAGGAACTATGGTACCAGTATGGCAGGTACTTACATTCTCACGCCCTTGGCATTCTCTTTGTCTCTCATACTCCGTCCTGGCTAACTTTAGGAATTATAAACTCTGTGCCGTACTACTAGGCGTCCTCTCCAAAAACCCATCTCTGGTAAATCTCTCTGTCTCTCAGTCATTCTTCCTTTTTTCTGCTCTGGATCACACTATTTCTTTCTCCCTATCTCCTCTCATTACTAGGAACACCCATGAAATACGGAACTGCTCACACCAGACCTTAAATCTGTTCTCTATGCACTCTCGGCCCTTTCCGCCTTCCTGACAAGAACTGTCTCTTGTCACTTCAGCTTAGCCCCTCCCACTCTCGGTTAGTCCCAAACATTAACTTTTGGTGTCCCTACTCTCAAGCATTTCATAATACTAACAACATTAACTCGCATCACAGTTCACATTACAGAATAAAAACACTCACATGTTCTTCAAGGGGGAACAAGGCCAATATGTACCTCTTCTTACAGTATTATGGGTCCACGAAAATAATAAAGTCATATAAAATGGTAATGGATCTATTCAACTGGCAGAGTTGGGTGACAAAATGATGTTTCCAATATAAATTTGCCATAAACTAAACTGGCATTGCTGAGACTCTAAAGTAAACTGTCTAGTTTGTCTACAACAGTAACATAATTATATACTGTACCTATACTCAGTACATTGCAAAGATAATGGACTTACTGAAGTCAATCATAAACCTGAGGAATATGACACACAATAATACAGTTTGCTTCATATATATCCTATTTTATTCAAGATATGGAAGGCTGTTAAAATGTCGTCACTATCTCAGTATACGGATGAGCTTGACACCAGCTGTATTTCAATGCACATAGATAAAGCCCTCTGCACAGTGCCCTAATATGCTGACGCCTGAAAAATACGTTAAGGGACCCTTCATGAAATTTTCACATAATATGGGGAACATATAGGTAAAGTACCTGTGGCCTAGTTCCAGTATCTCAGACAGTAAGAACAGAGTAGCCTGAGGAGCTGGAGGCCATTTTTGGAAAATACAGGGGTGACCAGAAATCATCGATTCCACACCAGATGGGCTAATTAAGAGGGCAGGGCACCATTACTTAATTAATTAAATGGTGCATTACATTAATTAAAGGGTTATTCCCACCTTGAAAAGTTTTCACCTATACATGGGAGAGGTGATAACTTTCTGCCAGACCACTGGGACCTCCTCTGAAATGTCCCATCTGAGTAGGCTGCTGACCAGACGTGGGCACCATTGCTCTATGGAACTTTTAGAAATAGCTGAATATAGTGCTTGACTGTTATACATAGAATGAGATCAATTTAGACTGCCCATTGGACAGAAGATTTTTATAAATCCCATCCACTTGGCTGCAACTGTAAGACGCTGCGTTTTTGAAGCAGTTGAAATACGCACCATCAAAACCTCATAGTGTGAACACGGCCTCAATGTTGTGTCTGTTGCTCTTAAGGCCCCCATACACATTAGACTACTGTCCGCTGAACCTGCCGATATTGACACCGAGATGTTGATTGGAGATAAGCCACCGGCCAACCAGTCAATCAAAGGCTTTCTCATTGGCGGAACGAGTGCTCTTGTGTATGAATGAGATGGCTGTCTACCAAACGACCGACCGAAGCATCATTAGAATGTCAGCCATCTAATGTGTACGGCCAGCTTTAGCTGGTGCAAAGCACCCAGGTACATATGTGTCTGCCGTAGGTGTTAGAACACTTAAGCCCCATACACTTTGGGTAGCTGTCAGCTCAGTTTGGCCGATTGTTCAGCCGGCAGCCATCTTGGCTATGTCTCTCCCATACACAGCAGTACTCACTTTTCCGAGTGCTTCGGTGTTCTCTATTAGAGAGACTCCTTTGGTGGCAGTGTGTAGCCCAGCTGCGCTTGGTGCCACATGTACCCTGGAGGATGCACAGAAAGGTAAATCACAAACACCTGATATTCATTCACACTCCACATTTCCCTATAGTGCCACCAGAGGGAGCCCCTTTAGAGTATATAAGGGTGTGGGAGTTGCAGCAGTGAGTCTTCTTCTAGCCAGACGGTCTTCTAGTCAGAGCTCAGTCTGAGCCAGTGCGAGTTCGGATGAGTTGTGATTCCTGACAGATCAGACATTGAGACAGCCAGTCATTCAGCAGTGGGCATTCTAGCCAGAAAGTCATTCTGGATTGGACAAGCTGTTACCTCAGAACAGGCTGACTGTTAGTTCCCTATGTACGTGGAAAGTGACTCTCAGAGTGTGCACAGATCAGTCTGACGGAAAGTCCTGGTAGCTACTCTGGACAGAGCCTATGAAGGAAAAGAAGGAAGGGAACTACAGTATTTGTAACAACGAGTCAACTGAGGAACGGTCAGTGAGCGGTGGATAGACGGAAGCTGATGACTACGACTACTGTTGACTGTGCTTATGTTAAGGGTGTGAGTAGGATGACGGCGAGTGGAAAAAGGAGAAAGAGAGTGATGGAGGAGAAATAGCGACGATAGCTTATCCTCTACTCTGTACAACCGGACACCGGGTCCGAGCTTGCTAGTTCCTTCACGGCTAGTGGGAGAAACCGGAGACCCTGCTGGACTTCAGGTCGCAGAGGGGCCCTTCAGTGCTGATACGTAACCGGGGTCAGGAAGAACAGGAATCAGGCCTGATCAGCCACATAGGTTTAGTTCTGTCCACAAGAAGGCTCCACCACAATGTCAGCCAGGCGTAGCTGTTCTACACGGAGTTAAACTTGGCTTTATGCAGGTTAGAGACTCACAGACATCAAGAAGTAAGGAGGCCTTACACCTACTCAGTGATTACTGGATGTGCATTCTCCACCCTGACAGCCTCCCGGGACGTGCCTGAACCCACAACAGTAAAGGTACAGAAAGAGACTTTTTGTGTGTGTCTGCCTTATTGCCTGCATCCCTGCACCGCCATACATCTCGAGGGATCAGTCCCGCCTGTGGGGGACTTAACATCTGTGCGCCCAGTAACAACCCCTCAGAGAATCTACCCTGCAGCGCTGGTCATCCTGACCAGGAACCACAGGTGGCGTCACGAACAATTTCTACAATCCCCTGTAAATATCCCCCCTTTGAATGAGCGCCCAGGGCAACGGACCGAGCTGCACTACCCGTGACCTCTCCCCCATTGAAGTGAACGGGCTCGGTGCCGAGTACCCCATAAGCCCTGGTACGTGCGACTCATCTATCTTGGCATCACGAACAGGATCCGAAGCTTACTATATGTGAGTCCTGTGTGCCTAAGTGGACTGTTTTGTTCAAAAAGACTGTGTTGCTGTTGTTTGATTTTTGGCGCCATTTTCCGCCATTTTGCCGCCATATTCGCGCCCTGAGGCGCTGGTGAAAAGGTGGGGTGCATTCGTGGGCGTGCCCCCCCCTGTGGCGCGAAAGCAATGGGCGCCCTGTCTAAATGCTATTACAATGTGAGAGCCTGCCCCACTGCAAGAGAGATCCGCCTCCTCTTCATCCTCTATGCCAAGAAGAGAAAGCGAAAGTCCCGCCTGCACGGAAGAGACCAGATTGTTCCAGATGGGAAACACAGTCTGGCCTGGAGTGAGATGGCGGAAGGACAGGAGACGCTGTGTGGGGGAATGACGGTGCGCAGACCCCGTTCCCCTGAAGAGCTGCTGCCTGTGCCTGAACCGTCCCCAGGTCAGGCGGATGACCGGAGAATGCAGAAAGTGGAGGAGGTGGATGCGGTGCTAAGAGACATGGCCCGACACCGTGCAGAAATGGAAGCGATGGAGCAGAGCTGGCGTGCCCTGAAACAGCGGCTGCTGTGGGACGCGACGCTCTCCCCCCTGGATGCACAACCGTCACCTGCGCCACCACTGAACCCAGCGGCTGATGAACCACCGGAGGCCGGCCCCAAAAGAGCTGATCCTGACTCCGCCGAGGACGCGGCGGGAGGGAAGGAGGCTGAGGAGGCCCTGCCCGGACCAGAATGCCAGCCAGGCCTGGAACCAGAGGCCGCAGCGGAATGCAGTCCCCCGGTAGGGACGACGACTGGAAGACACCCAGCCGCAAGTGATGGAGATCGACTGGGAGGAGATGGAGCTCCTGGACGACGTGGAATACGCCGCCCAGAAAGAGAACGAGTGGCGACGCCGTGAGCAGGAGCAGCGGCAGCAGCAGGAGCAGAAAGAGGTGCAGCAGCTTTACTGGAGGTACCGGGAGCAGAATCTTGCGGACAAGGAGATCGTCCGGCGAGATAAAGGTATGCTCCGGGAGCCCGGCGCCAGGGGACGGTGTGTGCCTCTAAGTCCCGAGGAGTTTGGGGTTATATATGTGAGCCCGGGTTCTCTCAGGAGATCTTCGTTCACCGCTGTGATGTGGGGTCTAACCTGTTAAAAGGGGATGTTGTCACCTACACGCGGCATTGGGGTCTTAAGGGTGGTATGCCCTGAATGTCTCCCGAGTCAGCGACCCCGTCCCTGAAGCTGGAAACGTACCCCGTGTCTCAGTGTCCCAGGTCCCAGCCACATCACTGTCCGGCCGCGCACCTGCACTGATCCTGCGTCCTATTCTGCATCTTACCCTGAGTCCTATTCTGCAACGCTGCAGAGTACAGCGACCCCTATTGAGCCGCAGCTATATTTAGAAGAGGCACCTGTTAGGCCTCCAGGAGGTCGCAAAGCAAAATCAAGGACTGTAGCTACCCAGACACAGGTAGCAGGACATGATCTTTTGGTGATGTGTTCCAGAGCGCACCGCCTACTTCCAGCCCCAGGTATGGAAGGAGTAACTACCTTATTCAAAGAAGAACAATAGGACCCAGACAGGGTTTACTGTAACTGTAAAAAGTTATGAAGAATTGCACTTTATGAATATGTGATGATGTTTGCATAATATGATGTATAGAATACCCCAGTTGGGTAAAGTGTAGTGAAGTATTAAGTGAAATGTGAAATGTTCTTATGCCAAGGACTGCGTGGCTGAGGACTTTGCCAGCCCAAAAACTGTGATGTAAATAGTTAGCACTTTGGTGCCCCATCTTGGTTTTACGTAAACCATATCTACCTCTGAAGAAAAACCCGTATGGTGTGGCCTTGAGTGAGGTTTGCAGCAGAGAAGTCTTGCAGCCCACCCAGGACCACCGTGGGAGGTTTGGTACGGGTCCTCCACAAGAATTTAGTATTTATTGTGAAAAAGTATTTTGATATTTTTCTATTGCCATTTGTACATAATGTAACGTTCAAGTGTCCTTACCTCCCGCAAGGGAAGAGTTATGTTGATGTTATTATAAAAATTGTTTTCTTTTTCAGCCCGGGAGTGCTGAATATAACTAGGGGGGGATGTGTAGCCCAGCTGCGCTTGGTGCCACATGTACCCTGGAGGATGCACAGAAAGGTAAATCACAAACACCTGATATTCATTCACACTCCACATTTCCCTATAGTGCCACCAGAGGGAGCCCCTTTAGAGTATATAAGGGTGTGGGAGTTGCAGCAGTGAGTCTTCTTCTAGCCAGACGGTCTTCTAGTCAGAGCTCAGTCTGAGCCAGTGCGAGTTCGGATGAGTTGTGATTCCTGACAGATCAGACATTGAGACAGCCAGTCATTCAGCAGTGGGCATTCTAGCCAGAAAGTCATTCTGGATTGGACAAGCTGTTACCTCAGAACAGGCTGACTGTTAGTTCCCTATGTACGTGGAAAGTGACTCTCAGAGTGTGCACAGATCAGTCTGACGGAAAGTCCTGGTAGCTACTCTGGACAGAGCCTATGAAGGAAAAGAAGGAAGGGAACTACAGTATTTGTAACAACGAGTCAACTGAGGAACGGTCAGTGAGCAGTGGATAGAAGGAAGCTGATGACTACGACTACTGTTGCCTGTGCTTATGTTAAGGGTGTGAGTAGGACGACGGGCGAGTGGAAAAAGGAGAAAGAGAGTGACGGAGGAGAAATAGCGACGATAGCTTATCCTCTACTCTGTACAACCGGACACCGGGTCCGAGCTTGCTAGTTCCTTCACGGCTAGTGGGAGAAACCGGAGACCCTGCTGGACTTCAGGTCGCAGAGGGGCCCTTCAGTGCTGATACGTAACCGGGGTCAGGAAGAACAGGAATCAGGCCTGATCAGCCACATAGGTTTAGTTCTGTCCACAAGAAGGCTCCACCACAATGTCAGCCGGGCGTAGCTGTTCTACATGGAGTTAAACTTGTCTTTATGCAGGTTAGAGACTCACACACATCAAGAAGTAAGGAGGCCTTACACCTACTCAGTGATTACTGGATGTGCATTCTCCACCCTGACAGCCTCCCGGGACGTGCCTGAACCCACAACAGTAAAGGTACAGAAAGAGACTTTTTGTGTGTGTCTGCCTTATTGCCTGCATCCCTGCACCGCCATACATCTCGAGGGATCAGTCCCGCCTGTGGGGGACTTAACATCTTGCTGCCCAGTAACAACCCCTCAGAGGATTCACCCTGCAGCGCTGGTCATCCTGACCAGGAACCACAGGTGGCGTCACGAACAATTTCTACAATCCCCTGTAAATATCCCCCCTTTGAATGAGCGCCCAGGGCAACGGACCGAGCTGCGCTACCCTGACCTCTCCCCCATTGAAGTGAACGGGCTCGGTGCCGAGTACCCCATAAGCCCTGGTACGTGCGACTCAGCAGCTTATTAAACAAAAGAATCGGCAGCCCAAAATCAAACATGCAGGTTCCAGAACTCACCCAACAATCATGTCAGGAGCCCCCGTACGCATTAGATTGTCATTCAAGCCTACCGATGTACAAGTAAACATATTTTAGGGTCTTTTTTAAATTCACTTTCATATTCAAGGATCTGGAAGAATCCAGAATGCATTTTTTTTAAACATCAAAATACAGGGAAGATCAAAAATTAAGTCCTCCCAGCATACCCTTGTATCCCATATTTGAGAAGGGGTTTCCATAGCAATACTGCAAATGGGGAAGTTACCTTTCATCATTTGGGTTTTAATATAACAATGGTGGACGGTTTATGTACCATTTTCATTTTAATTCATGTCAACTTAGTAGAAATGGTTATTGGCAGGAGAATAACTATAATAGGTGCAGGGGTTGTAGTCGCATCTGGAGACTATGGGGGCCCAAAAGGTTAAATTGCCCAATACATAAAATCTCAGTTGGTAGAGAGCTATTCAAAAAACCTGCCAGAATGCATATATAGCTGTCTTAATGCAGAATCGGTAACAGAGCATCTAACCTTAGGCTTAGGGCTGAACAGTAAAGTATATCACAACACTGAAGTTGCAGCAATACATTGCAACATTGGATGTAATTGCAACCTGCAACAGCGACACAGAGTCGTAAACATCAATGGTTACTAGTAGCATGCAACAAACTTGCCATAGACTTCAGTGCAACTTATCAGAGAACTGATGACTAATGATGGGCGAACCTGTGGATGTTCGGATCCGGTGGGTTCTGCCGAACATTTTTAAAAGTTTGGTTTGGTTACGAGAACGATACCCGAACCCCATTCAATCTGTGATTCACATCAGTGATGCGACCGCTCTCCGCGCCAGCCGCAACACACTGAGCAAAGCGTGAGAAGCTCTGCCTGTGACTAGCGGTAACCTCAATGACATCACCGCCTTTCACAGGCAGTCAGCGCTTCTCACGCTCTGCTCAGTGTGGGCCGGCTGGAGTGGAGAGCGGTCGCATCACTGATGGGACTGCTCTCCAAGCCATCCGGATCATTGTGGGACAGATATGAATTATCTTCTCATTAGAAAAGTGAGAAATATTGTGTTTTATTATATTTTATTTTAGAGTAATAAATGGGTAACAAAGGATGGTGAGCTTTTATTTCAAATAAAGGGCTTTATTCTTGCTGTATCTTTATTACAAGCTGACTATGGAGTTAGTGATAGGGGCGTTTTATAGACGTCTCTCCATCACTTACCTGTGGGCTTGAGGTCACTGGACAATACAAAGGTGACATCAACCCCACAACTATTACCCCACTTGCTACAGCACCAAGTCAAGTAGGAAGAGGTGGGCAAAGCACCAGAATTAGCGCATCTAATAGATGTGACTTTTCTGGGGTGGCTGTTGGCTGCTATTTTTAGAAGGGGGGGCAATATCCATGGTCCTTTACCAGTTTGAGAATGTGGGGGGAACCTACACCAATTTTTTTTTATTATTGATTTAAATAATATGCTTAAAAATGTGTGGGGACCCCTCTAATTTTGATGACCAGCCAAGACAAAGCTGACAGCTGAGGTCTGCAGCCTGCAGCTGTCGGTTTTGCCTGCACTGGTCATCAAAAATAGAGATGACCCCACGCCATTTATTTATTTATTTATTGCACAAGCGCCGGCTGGTGAATACTCCCATCATTGTACACAGCAGCGCTCTGACCGGCAGTAATGAACTTACTGCTGATGAGAGCCAGTGTTTCTTGTGCTGTCACACAGATGACAGCATGGGAAACACCCGATGTTTGGGCTGCTGAACCCAAACAGTATGGGTATGGGGTCCGAAATTTACCGTTTGGATTCGCCCATCTATACTGATGACACAAGACACATCTACCCATTGGAAATATAGAGTGGCACAACTGTGAGAGGTGCTCAAGCAGGATCCCAACCAGCGACAATATAATAAATAACTTGGCACTCAACTTGTGAAATTATGAAAAATTTTATTGCAGTCCAAAACAACGTTTCAGTCCCACTCGGACCTTCAGCAAAGCACCGACTGCTTGATGAGCATAAATCCAACAGTGGATATGTGACCCCTGAGTAAGTATTGCAATCTAGAAATCATATAGGTTTTAACTGGGGATTAGGGCCCAAAAGGTGAGGGTCCGGATTAACTCTGCCAACAGACATTAACCAGGAGATGGGAATTACCAGTATCCACTGGGTTAATTCGTGACGCAACCGGGAAATGGGAGTTACCAGTATCCACTGGGTTAATTCATGGCATAACTCAAGGGAAGAGAGGCATAAAGAATATCCACTGATGGTGGTATAGTGGGTGATGCAGCCCAGCTCACAACGCGGTATCCACCGCTTGTTGGAGTGCTCCAACAAGTGGTGGATACCGCGTTGTGAGCTGGTAACTCCCATTTCCCATTTGTTTTGGACTGCAATAAAATTTTTCAAAATTTCACAAGTTGAGTGCCAAATTATTTATTACATCTACCCATTGAACCCCAATCTAAGGGCTCATTCAGACATCCATTTTTTTGCGTATGAGTGCTATCCGTCTTTTTCACAGATATTGCAGTGAATGGGGTCAATCACATGCCCTTAAATTTTCACAAACCAAGATCGTTGACTGTTGAATTAAAATCGGCAATTTAAGTCTTCATATCAGTGGAAAACAGTCGGATGGAGTGCAGACGCCATCCAAGTGCAGTTCGATTTTAAGGACTGACAAGAGAAGGTGGAGAAACCTTTTTAAAAAAACTTTTTCAAGTACGAGAAAAATTGATGAAACTTGGACCAGATTCACTGAAGAAACTCAGTTTTTCTCATAAATGAAAATACTGATGTGAATGAGCCCGAATGCATTTTTTTCTTGTAAAGACACCTCCTGGTCCCCTAAGGCACCAATGTCTGGGTGCAGCTGCTGCCTTTGCACCCCACATAGCTAAGAAGCTTTTCTATACCCATACATTCCATATGTGTACATGAACATATTGTGGTTGCGAAAGGGTTAACCTTTGCAATTAAATTCAAATAGGAATCTAGGATACTGTATAGCACAATTTTGTGTCATTACTGCTAAGTCTATAACTATTATCATTACAACCGTTTGTAGTATTTTTATTGTCCTTTATACATACAGTACATATAACTGTAAATTTGTACCCAGAGAAGAAACTCCATTGAAGCTGATAATTGTTATTGACATGATGTATTGTATCGTACAGTTCTGCAAATTACAGCAAAATACAATACTCCATAGCGCAAAAAATTAATTTTGCTTTTATCTCTATTTTTAAAGAAAACGGCATTACGATAAAGAGAAAACAGAATGAGAAAGAAAGAGAAGCAGGTACATTTTTGTGTGGGAATAGCTGTAGGGGTGGGTGGGTTTAGGATGTGGCAGGTGGGTCTGTTTGATGTGGACAATTTACATTAATGAGCCTCATCAACCTCTGCGTGACCTTCAATAAAGTTATTGGCCAGGAAGACTGGGACAAGCAGTCTGTTCACTTTTCAATGGTCTTGGAGGAGGAAAAGGTCCTTGCTTGTATCTATAGGATAGTAACAAAAGAACATACAAACACACAAACAAACAAAAAAAGTACTATAAAAGGGAAGCAGGATCTGTTGTTTGGATGTTTGTTGCGGCTTTTTAAGTGTTAACTAGATCTACGACATTAGGCTAACATGTTACTTTTTGCACAATGTACAATGCAGATGATCTTATTCACCAGGTTTCCAGAAACTTGTCCCTACTTATTAGCTAAATGACCCATAATAACAGAAAGTGACATGACCCCCAGGTGTTATACCCAGTCTGACTTTTCAGTATTGACTGCATTAAATAAAGAGAAATTCCCTGATAATGATGGCTACCATGATTTGATGGTGAAGATGGGCCTGCTCCTCAACACAAAGACTAAGATATTGACTACTGCCAGGTACAACCGGGACACATTTGAGATGGACGGCGGCGAACTAGAAGTTGTAAAGAGGTTCAGCCTTCTCGGATCTATGATCATTCAACAACGATACCGGAAGTTAATAGAAGAATAACTAAGGACAAAGCAATAATGAAGTCACCTGACAAGGCTTCATATTGAGGAACATGTAACTGGCGACGAAGACACCGCTCATACATAGTTTGTTTTTTTCTGCGGAATCATATGGATGTGAAACCTGGACAATAAAGAAACAAGACAGAAGAAGAATCAATTCTTCCCAAATGTGGTGCCGGAGAAGGATGTTCTCAATACCATGGATGGCAAAAAGACAAACAAATCAAAATTAAGAAAGACATGTCACTTAAGGCAAGGATCACCAGGTTACGAATTGCCAATGTGCGAGGAGGTGCCGTAAAAGTGGACACAAGGATGGCACACTGATGGTAAAAATGGACGCACAGATATCACACTGATGCACAACACTGACACCGGTACCATTTTTTCATGTACGTGTTTAAACATGGATATGTGAATGAGGCCTAAGGGTAAGTTCACACTGAGGTTTTCTTTTAGGGGGTTTTGGAGTTGAAACTCCAACTCTCCATTGTTTTTTGGAGAGTTTGGGTATGTGCACGCAGTGTTTTTCCTGAATCATCTTCTTTGCCATCTTTTTTTGTCATTTTTGAGGCAGCAATTGATGGCACTTTTTTTTGCTACCTATAAATGTAATTAGTGGCTTCGGATGCGGCACGACTTTCGAAGCCTGAAGGGGCTAAAAGACGCTGAAATAGACTGAAATTTTGTGCAGCATATCATTTTGACATTGCTATTCATATGATCATTTTTTACATTTATCGACTACTTTTTCAGACCTAATCCACCTGAAAAAGGCACTAGGTGCACATTTTACAGTAGTTTTTGGAGCAGAAACTGTGCAGAAACTCTCCAATTCCTCCTGAAAACATTGGAACAGCAATGTTGTCAAAGTGTTTAACCCAAAAATATGGTGAAAAACACTTTGAAAATTTGCAAAAATTTAGCTACTTTTAGGAATTTTCACAAAAACTTCAAAATGGGCAGAGCTGAGTAGAAACTGTGAGGGACAAGGCATGGCAACACCCATCAAATTCTTCACGAGACGTAGCGTTTTTTGCACCAGTATCTGACTCAAGTAGCCTTTCTGGCGCGCCCCGAGAAGGCGCATGCCATTGAGAAGATGCATCAAATTCATTAAGTGGCATGTACTTATTAATGAATTTGGCACATCCTATTCCAAAACACCCCTTTATTAACAAGGGCGTATACACCACCGGTCTTAATGAATCGAACCCTTGGCATTTTCGCTCAGCTTCAACTCTAAAGACCCAATGTAAACCCTAAAGGCTCATTCAGACTTCTAGTGATTTTTCTCGAACACATAAAAAGTCCAGATTTTAAGCGTTTCATCAGTTTTTCTCATATTTAAAGAAAAACTGATTTAGGTTTCTCAGCAGGGTGGTCTTATGCTGATTTGTCTTGAGCATTATGGCGCCCAGATAATGCTCCACAAGCCAACAAGAGGAGTTTGAAATGCATTTATTAGGGTGTATATTTGGTAATTGAGTGTGCACAATGAGTGGTATGACAAATAACTAGACTTGTTGTATGAGCTTGTAGAGGTCTAGGCCTGGGCCAGCCATGAGGAGCTAAATGTGTGAAAAATATAGTGAGGACATGGATAAGGAGAAATTGTGAATGAGTCAACATACTGAGATCCTCCGACACTGGAAGAAGCCAGAGAGCTTGTAACACTGAAGGAAAACTGTCGTTCATGGGAACTGTGGTTATAAAAGTGCAAAGAGTATCGTAACAGCCGGAGACAAGTACAGCGCGTAGTGCGGACTGGTTGCCCAAATGCCTGGCCAAAGGTCATAACAGAGAGCTCTGTGTTTGTGCGTGGATTGGTGGACTAAGGGGAAGTGTCTACAACTGTCCTAACCTTTTAGATTGAACCATAAACCATTGTGAGTAGTAACCTTCCTTCTACATGAGAAGAACAACTGTTACTAAGTGGTTAAGAGTGATGGACGCTGCTCTTGGAGGAAAATTACTGCTCCCTGTTGGAAGCAAAAGTTTATTTGCATAATTGTGTTTCCGTTATGTTATAGAGAAATCATTACGGTAACTTGTGGTGCCTCTTACAAAGATTTCGGACTGTGTTGGGCACATGGTTTTCAGAAACAACACTGATTTTGATAATGCAAGTATTTACAGCTTGCACATTTGTACATCCATAAGCTGTATGTGGTTGGGAGGAATTCCTGGAGAAGCTTTAGCGGTCCAGTCGTTATGAAAGCCACCAGAAATGATACGGCCATTTTGGACCAGATGGTGGTTCAGCACCCTGAAATACATATAGGATAAGCAGAGCCATGGAAATATTAACCCATGAGTTAGCTTTGTAGGACAAGTTATTATTATTATTATTATTATTGTTATTATACATTTATATAGCGCCATTTATTCCTTGGCGCTTTACATATGAAAAGGGAAACATATAGACAGGTACAATAAACATGTGCTAGACAAGGGACACACAAGTACAGAAAGAGAGAGGACCCTGCCAGCGAGGGCTCACAGTCTGCAGGGATGGGTGAGAATACACTAGGAAAGGGTAGAGCTGGTCGTGCGATGGTTCAGTAGACTGAGGATCATTGCAGGTTGTAGGCTTGTCGGAACAAGTAAGGTTTATATAAAACAACATGTAAGAGGATGGGTAGGTTAGTGGGGTCAAAAATGTAAACATTTGAGAAAGGGAGGTGGCATCAAGAAAAAGCTGGCCTAAATAAAGTTAGTGAGAAGGGTTGGAGGCCTTCAATCAATACTGAACTACCAAAGGAAAAGTTCCCGACTTGTTTATTTAGAAGCAGGAGAATTCAAAGCAACGGTGATAAATGTATGGTTGTTCTTTAAGTGTCATTTTGACTTTGTAGTGGGGAAGGCGTTCTTGGAGTTGACTGAAATATTGTGGTGGTGGGGTTGTACATCAAGTAGATGGCACCTCCAATTATGTTTGGAATTTGGTAATGACCTTTTGGGACTCTTCCAGGTGGTGTACCTGTGAAGTTGATGGTATGGAAAAGTTTTTTTCGAGTGACAAAATTGCCATTGAACCTGGGTCATGGCTGGGGATAACTCTGGAAGATTACAATATTCGGACACCAACAGAGTCTTTGGAACTCCAAGAACCTCCTTCATCTCAAGTTATTTATTTATTGTTTTGTTTGTTATAATAAAGACCAACTTGACCAATATAAACCAAGTGACCGGTCTGTTTTTATTTGGGAAAAACAGCAGATAAAAGGTGGTTGAAGGTCATCCTCTACAATATTGAAGTTCTATCAAAGTTCAATCAAAAACCAACACCATATTGGGAGCAACCTGACCTTCAGAGGGACTCGTGGTTTGGCACACTGCCCTCTTGCCCCAGTAAAGAGACATCATTATTCCAGAAAAAGTTATCTTACTGTCCTGCAACTGATTTCTCTGTTGAAATGCAAGTTTTCCTCAAAAAGTGTCTGTGACATTCCAGCAGGGTGGAACAGCATTCCATAGAGGTGCATTAGCCCTATATTAAACCTCTATATTAAAGGGGTTGCCTGGACTGAAATGAAAAGTCTGCAATCTTTTTATATTATGCAATGATGATTCCTTTGTATTTCCCATGCGGCCGGTGGTCTCACGAAAGCATGTATGTGATTTGCATACTAGCGGCAGCATGCCAACTAGTCTCATCATACTTTTGAGAGAAGGTGAGTGAGGCTAGTCGGCATGTGACTACAAATCTCATACATTAAGCTGCAATGACCAGGTCTGTAATTTTTATCGTAGGTACACTTCACCTGTGAGAGTCAGAATCTTAAAAATCCAGAAAATCACATTATATGATTTTTACATAATTAGTTTGCATTTTATTGCATGAAATAAGTATTTGATAAGACAGAAAAATCTCTGTGCAGAAACCTCTGTTTGCAATTACAGAAGTCAGATATTTCTTCTAGTTCTTGACCAATTTTGCACACACTGCAGCAGGGATTTTGGCCCCCTCATCCATACAGATATTCTCCAAATCTTTCAGGTTTCGGAGCTGTCACTGGGCAACATTGAGTTTCAGCTCCCTCCAAAGATTTTCTATTGTGATTCAGGCCTGGACACTGGCTAGGCCACTCCAGGACCTTGAAATGCTTATTACGGAGTCATCCTTAGTTACCCTGGCTGTGTTTTTCGGGTCATTGTCATGCTGGAAGACCCAACCATGACCCATCTTCAATGCTCTTACTGAGGGAAGGAGGTTGTTGGCCAAAATCTCACTATATATGACCCCATCCATCCTCCCTTCAATACGGTGCAGTCGTCCTGGAGTTGTTTCCAAAAAGTTCTATTTTAGTCTCATCTGACCATATAACCTTCTCCCTTGCCTCCTCTGGATCATCCAGATGGCCATTTGCAAACTTAAAACATGTGCTAGGGATTGGACACGATGACCCTGGAGGTCCCTTCCAACTCTTAACATTCTATGATTCTATGATCATCTCCTGCTGATAAAACTGTGATTTTATGAAAACCACAGTGTCTCTGTCTCTACATTATGCTGCAGTTAGATTAGGTGGTAAAGACCTGATGGCAGATTTCCTTTAATTTACATGATGGTCCAGAACTGCTTTTTGGCCTCAGATTAAAGTAGAAATTAGAAAATTATTCAGACTACTGATGTAGAGAGTAAAAGAAATCACAAATTTTGGTCTCACACTGAATTAAGTTACATTGCAGGACACTCTACTTTTTCAGTGATGTGGCTATTTTTGCATTGCTCATTTAGGTGTTAGTCAGAGGAATTTTTATAATCTCAAGCAGATAACTGAGCAATATCTCATTGCACTTTACACATTGGCAGCGTATCCGCACAATGACTGAGGTGAGGCTATCAGGTTACTTACTATTCTAATCCGTTAGCTCTCCCATCTGTGGTGTCACCCAATATATAGGAGAGGTTACCATTCTGAGGCCTTTTGGTTTGGATGGATGGGAAATGTCAGGTTCCTTTTCTCCACTAGGATTGGAATTCCTAGAAATCTGTGTTTTTGACAATTTTTGGGTGAATCATAATCATTTCATAGGTTTAATGGTTGAAGGTACTTTACAAATAGACAGAAGTTCTTAAAATCCAACCCTCAACCTAATGTGTTAATCCAGAGGAAGACAAAAAACTCAAGAGGCAGAGGCATATTGCTCAATATTGAGAGAAAAATGTCTTCCCACATTCGGCAATTTCTCGACAGTCGTGATGTGTAGGTGTGCTGGAGTCATGTCATGGCACATTCTCTCAATGAGTCAAAAGTGCCTGAAAAGTGGTGTGCACCTCCTTGTGCGCCTAGCACAAATCTTACTCCAGTCCAGGACTGTAGTTAGATTTGTTGCGTAAGGAACACTTCTACTAGTCATGAATTTGACGCTCTGATGGAGCTGAAAAATTACACCAGCCTCACATTGTGCTAAAATTTTTGACTTTTCAAAGATTTTTATCCCAAAATCCTGGTGTAAATGCTTTGATGAATCGGGCCCTTGGTGTTTCAAAATGAGCACAAATTAACAAGTACCTTCAAGAGGTAAGAAGCTCTGCTGACATAGTAACATAGTTATTAAGGTTGAAGGAAGACTTTAAGTCCATGGCGCCCATTGTCCGCTTGCCATGTTTCATGTGCTCCCAACAGGAATCGGGCACCTGTCCTACTAATTATAATGGGACTCGAGCATGTCATCTGCCTGATGTGCATGATACCTCCAAATACCTGACTAATGGCCAAATAACGACACATAGGCGTAAGTCAAAACCATTGGAAACCCCTTAAAGGTTAACAGGAACAGTTGAGTAAAGTTTTACATCACAAGTTGACAATACATTTGGGATTTTCGATAGGCTATTCGTGACATAATGGAGGAGAACAAATGTTGGCCACAGGCGGAGGAGAAATTGTTCTGCCATGTTGTGCAGTTTTGGTCATCGTGAGATTTGGTCTTCATGCCAAATTGTGAAGACTGAATTCCACAGTGTTCTAAATCAACAGAAGCACAGATCAAGTGATGGAGCAAGTCAAGAGATGGATCTTGATTTGTGTTATCATCCAAAACCACAAACTTCACAGAACAACCGAGAAAGACAATGCAAATTTCAAAGTTTAACACGCTAAAATTTTCTTACTTGAAATATACCTGTGACTGTCTGAAATTTAGTTGGGAACTTTAGAAACTTACAAAAAAAAGGGGCTATGGGAAGCAATAAAAAATGAATAGAGATAACAAGAACAAGCAGAAGCTGTAGTTTAATAGCCAGTGAAAACCAATGGACATTTCCAGGTGTCTCTTCCTGTAGGTGAAGGACCCTATTCATTATTATGTTGAGTTGACTATAGGAGAGTTCTGTGTGGGAGACAATGGAGCCATAAAGATTGAACTGATAAACTTTATTCTTCTTGTTTTCTCCATTTTTTTTTTAGAGCTGCTCATATAAAGTCAATGAGAAAACATTCAGAGCTCAATATTTGCTCTTGAAAACAAAGATTGAAGCGGAAGTTTTTGGCCAACAGTTATGATGTAACAGTGTCCAGGATGTATGTGGTGCATTTACACTAAGCGAATGTGACCGGTAAATACTATGCAAGCCAATTGTTCAATATCATGTTAAGTCAGATCGATCACATTTTCATACCCACAGAAGACCATTAATGCAATCGCTCTGTGTGCACAGAACGGCACTGTTCTCGGCAGCACATGTGCTGTTTACACAGGATGATGTGCTGCAGAGATCAATGATTTTTAAGCAAGCTTAAAATTCATCTCACCAGATGGAAGAGCGTTTTTCCCATTCTTCAGGTGATTGGTAGCCTGTTTAAACAGGCGATATTTGGGAAGTGATTGTTCCAGAAATGCTTGTTCCAAATAATTGTCCAGTGTCGTAAATAATTCCATACACATTAGTTAAAAGCAGTTCAAACCTTTCAATTTCAGTGGGATTGGCCTATCGTCTAATGTGTGTCTGAAGGCCACCTGACCCTCCCACAACACATGATGTGGGGAGTTGAAAAGGATCCGGCCTTGCAACGTCTCTCTCACTGGGTAATCACGTGATCACTGAGTAATCACATGATCACTGAGCAATCACGTGATCGCTGGTCAATCACGTGATCGCTGGGTGTGACATCATCAGTGCAGGACTAGCAGGGATCACTGGAGCAGTGGAATTAGACAGGTAAGTAATAGAATTATTTTATAACAAATCCCTGACAAACAATTTAAAGGTGCTTTAAAAGCACTCTTTCTAGATCACCCATCTGCTATATATGTACACTCAGTTCAGCTACGTCTGCATGTGTGGGAAGAAGAAAATAAACTGTATTAAAATATATCAAAAATCAACATGTGAGAGCCAGGTCCTCTTTCACATGAGATGGTCATCATTTCCTGTTGAAATTGGTGGGATCTGTCAACTCCACTGCCCCCCATATATTTAAGACTAAATTCAGCCAGTGTTAAAGGATATCAGATGACAACCAATGTGCATAGGGACCTTCTAACTCTCCATCTCCAACAAATGTCAAGGGAGATAAAGGTCAACCAGAACCCTTTAATTAAGCTGGCCATACACTCTAAATGGCCGTAGGCCGAAAAATTGTTTAGCCAACAGCCGTCTCAGCTGAATCCCCCGAACATTGGAGCGCTCATTCTGTTGATATGATAACTCTATGATAAAGCTACTGAATGACGTCAGCCGATGGCTTTTCTCAGAGAGATTAGTGCACATTCGGACTTGTGTGATCGACATCTCTCAGGACCATCAGTCGGCCGGCGCCCCCATACACATTAGACAGTCTGCCAACCTGTTGACATTGATGGGTTTGGCCGACATAAGTCCAATGTGTATGGCCAGCTTCAATTTCTCCCCTTTAAAAACACATGAACCTTCAGCCGAGTGTTCCAGCAAACAAATGTTTGGCCGACAACTATCTAATGTGTGGGAGGCCTAATGTGTATGGGGCCTAAAGAGTATGGGGCCTAATGAGTGTGGGAGCCCTAATGAGTATGGGACCCAATGTGTGTGGAGCCTAATGTGTATGGGGCCTAAAGTGTGTGGGGCCTAATGAGTGTGGGAGCCCTAATGAGTATGGGGCCCAATGTGTGTGGAGCCTAATGTGTATGGGGCCTAAAGTGTGTGGGGCCTAATGTGTGTGGGAGCCCTAATGAGTATGAGGCCTAATGTGTATTGTGCCTAATGTGTGTGGGGCCTAATGTGTCCCTGACAAAAATTTAAAGGTGCTTTAAAAGCAAATTTTCTAGATCACCCATCTGCAAAATTTTTTACCTCAGTTCCGCTACGTCTGCATGTGTGGGGAAAAAAGAAAAAAAAACTGTATTAAAAATATCAAAAACAAATGTGAGAGCCCGGTCCCCTTTTTTACATTTTAGATGGTAAACTTTTCCTTTTTGAAATTGGGGGGGGGGTCCCGTCAACTCCATGCCCCCCCAAATTTAAGACTTTTCGCCAAATGGGTTAAAAGGTTTTCAGTGCAACCCTTTTGATAGGGGCCTTTTTTAAATCTAAACTCCCAAAAATGTTTAAGGGGGTAAGGTCAACCAAAAACCCTTTAATTAAGCTGGCCCTTCAAAAATTTTAAAAGGGTGGGGAAAAGTTTTGCCCCAGCCGTTAGCTGGTTTTTCCCCCAAAAGGAGCGCTCATTTGTTGATATGATAACTTTATGTTTAAAGTATGAATTTACGTTTAGCCGTGGCTTTTCTCAGGGATTAGTGCCTTTTGGAATTTTTGTGATCGCATCTCTCAGGGGCCATCAGTCGGCCCGGGCCCCCCAAAACACATTAACGTTGCCCAAACCGTTTAATTGATGGGGTTTGGGGCCCCCCCTAAGTCCAAAAAAGTATGGCCGCTTCAATTTTCCCCCTTTAAAAA
>JARQOD010000004.1:26433942-26470587 GCA_033576555.1 Oophaga sylvatica
CTCCCAAAAAGTGTAATAAAAAGTGATATAAAAAATCAAATGTACCATAAAATGGTACCTAAGAAATATCAGCTTGAAGGGATCCTGTCATGTAAAATAATGCTATTAAGCTGCAGATATGGGGTTAATCTGCAGGTTAATAGCGTTCTGACACCATGCGGCGCTGGCATTGAAAGCCCCTTTGCCAAGAGGAAATGAACTTTACTCCCCCAGCAGCTTTCGGCTTCCAGTCATGGGGGTGGCTCCGTTGAGGGTTCAGTCACCCCTCTGTGTATAGGGAGCGGCGGCTATAAGAACGCCCCAGGCATTGACCGACAGTCGACTCTAATGATGAGCTAGCTGTCAGTCAAATATCGGGGTGTGGTTATAGCCTCCACTCTCTATACACAGAGCAGTGACTGAGCCGCGCCAAACATCTGGTCCTGGCCGACCATCAACGGTTACATGTGGCTTGCAAGGGCGTAGCGCCCCCACAGCACAAGTTCACACACCCAGCCAGGACCTCCACCTTCATGTAACGTGTCGGGTGTAAGAGACAAGTACCTCACCCACAGCTACCCTCCCCATGCCACGTAACAAGTGTCTGACTCCAGCGCGCCCCTCATCGAGACTGCTGAGAACAACGCTGATCTTGATGAATCAGACCCTATGTTTTTTAACACAGTATATGCTACCTTTAGAATATACAAGATATCCCACAAACAACATACCCTCGTATGGCTACACTGGCTTAAAAAAATTAACTGGTATGTCTACTACAATACAGTGCTAAGAAAACTCAAAAAGAAAATTGTTGTGTCCTCGGGGGCCCAAAATAGCTGGATCCTTAATATTTCCCCCCCCACCTCTTGCTTCTAATTCCAGCCACACAATATGCCTTTCCCTGTGTTCCTCCCCTGTCAAAAATGACCCTTTTAGAAGCGATAATGTCATAATTTTATCATGCAAATTAATAAGGGAATCATTTTTCTTCATTACAGGCAGAGGTCTAAAATAACAAGCGCATGTGACCGCTGCAGCCACTTATGGGGCTTAGCAGCTCTGCCGATGTAGATCACATGACACCCAGTGATTGGCTGCAGTGGTGACTGTAGTTTTGACTTTACTGTTGCAGCCAGTAAACAAAGACTAAGATGGTAGTGGGGAGGCACCGGCGGAAGACCTGTGGAGGGTAAGTGACAGCTGTAATTGTTATTTTAGGCCTATGATAAAAAATATGTATATCCTGGAAGGAAACTGATGAAACATATTAAAAGGGTTGGAAAAAACAGTAGGACTTAGAGCAGAGCAATGGCGCCGGACCACTAGGCAAGTATAGAATTTTCTTTTACTTTAGGCAACACTCCGGTAGTGTTCAACCACTATAAATACCTTGAATTTCATCTTTTATTATTAGGGGGTACAATCAGTAGGTCTGTGTCCTGTTATATATATGGCTGCGGAGATCTTTGTGAAAATAACACGATTTTTGTGCCTCGTAGAAATATACCCGAAATGTTTTCTTCTGCAAAAAAAAAGAGTAACTCCAAGAAAAATGCAAGTGTGAATACCAGTTAAGTGGTGAGATATGGGAGCAGCGACCTGCACAGTCCTGACCTCAGTTCCTTTTACACAAACACTATTGCAAATAATTTACTGACAACTCGGAAATGTCAGGCTTCAAATGACTCTGCAATCAATCACCTCAAGGGTTCGTGTCCATCATCTGGTTAGGTGTTAATGTACATTGCTCACATGTGAAAAAAAATCTCCAGCATGTTTAGATTCTCACATTTTCACCAAAATAGTGCATTGGGTATTAATAGGAATTTATGAAATTATTTTTCACACATGGTGGTACTTTTAGGTTGAGTTTTTGTATGAGCTCCTTAAGGAATCAGCAATTTTTCATTTTTGCACTTTCATTTTTCCCTCCCCTTCTTACAAGAGCTGTAACTTTTTTTTATTTTTCCTCCACTGACAAATCCGTGGGAGGTCTTGTGTTTTGCGGAACTATTTCTACTTTTGAATGACACTTTCTATTTTATTATACGATTTACTGAAAATTGGAAAAAAATGCAAATTAAATTAATTTGCAAAAAAAATCCCACACAACTTCACAATTCCCAGCTTAGTATTCCATGGCCACTGAGGAAGAGCCCGATAAACCGCCTACTACCTACTAGCTTTTGAATAGCTGTGAAGGAGTTGAGAAGCTGTTTACACCACCCTTGAAGATTTTAGAATGATATAATGCATTGCCATGTTTTAAATGTTGTTTTATCTTTTTTTGTGTGGCCTTAGTTAGCTGTAGATGGGGATAACTATTGGAGCCAGCCCAGGATGGGAGCAGCTAAGTTGCCATAGGAAATGCAGTTTTCTGCTGTTAGGGCTCATACCCACTTGCGAGAAATACGGACGAGTGCAATCCGATAAAACATAGGATTGCACTCGGACCAATGTTATTCAATAGGTGACATCTCATTTTCAAGTTGCTAAATCGGACTGAGAAAAAAATCGCAGCATGCTGCGTACTGCTGCGATTCTCAGATGAGACTCTCCAATACTAGTCAATGGGTGCAAGAAAAATATCAGACAGCACTCGCACCATGCGAGTGCTGTCCGATTTATATGTACTGGCGTCCTCTGAAAAGCCGGCAATTCATCCCGGTTACTGTAAAATCACACTGACAGCTCACAAAACACTAGATGCATATACATAGAATACATTATACAGTACAGACCAAAAGTTTGGACATACCTTCTCATTTAAAGATTTTTCTGTATTTTCATGACTATGAAAATTGTACATTCACACTGAAGGCATCAAAACTATGAATTAACACATGTGGAATTATACATTACAAAAAAGTGTGAAACAACTGAAAATATGTCTTATATTCTAGGTTCTTCAAAGTAGCCACCTTTTGCTTTGATGACTGCTTTGCACACTCTTGGCATTCTCTTGATGAGCTTCAAGAGGTAGTCACTGGAAATGGTCTTCCAACAACATTGAAGGAGTTCCCAGAGATGCTTAGCACTTGTTGGCCCTTTTGCCTTCACTCTGCGGTCCAGCTCACCCCAAACCATCTCGATTAGGTTCAGGTCTGGAGACTGTGGAGTTCAGGTCATCTGGCGTAGCACCCCATCACTCTCCTTCTTGGTCAAATAGCCATTACACAGCCTGGAGGTGTGTTTGGGGTTATTGTCCTGTTGAAAAATAAATGATGGTCCAACTAAACACAAACTGGATGGAATAGCATGCCGCTGCAAGATGCTGTGGAAGCCATGCTGGTTCAGTATGCCTTCAATTTTGAATAAATACCCAACAGTGTCATCAGCAAAGCACCCCCACACCATCACACCTCCTCCATGCTTCACGGTGGGAACCAGGCATGTAGAGTCCATTCGTTCACCTTTTCTGCGTCGCACAAAGACACAGTGGTTGGAACCAAAGATCTCAAATTTGGACTCATCAGACCAAAGCACAGATTTTCACTGGTCTAATGTCCATTCCTTGTGTTCTTTAGCCCAAACAAGTCTCTTCTGCTCGTTGCCTGTCCTTAGCAGTGGTTTCCTAGCAGCTATTTTACCATGAAGGCCGGCTGCACAAAGTTTCCTCTTAACAGTTGTTGTAGAGATGTGTCTGCTGCTAGAACTCTGTGTGGCATTGACCTGGTCTCTAATCTGAGCTGCTGTAAACCTGCGATTTCTGAGGCTGGTGAGTCGGATAAACTTATCCTCAGAAGCAGAGGTGACTCTTGGTCTTCCTTTCCTGGGGCGGTCCTAATGTGAGCTAGTTTCTTTGTAGCGCTTGATGGTTTTTGCAACTGCACTTGGGGACTTCCATGGGCTCGGCTCTGAGTACCCCATAGCCCTGGTAATCCACAATTGTGGTGGCGGGTCAGCACATATATATACTTCTCATCAGTTTGTTCAGTAAAGAAAATTTTAGTTTTGGACTCTGGTCACCCTCATTCATCTCTATTTCCATGTCAAGCAGCGGCATGGCATATAGCTTAACAGCTCACACACCCAGCCAGAATCCTCACTTTCCTGTAGCATGGGGGCATGGATGTGACCCTTTGTCACGGCCGCCCAGCCTGTTACATAGCCAGCCTAAATACACTAGGCCAGCTAATCAGAAGAGTCCTGTTAATCAAAGGAGAGGAGCCACAGATGCTTGAAGTTAGGACAGGGTTCACGGTGTTATGGAATACAGACCCGACAGGGTCCTGGGAGTTCATTAGCTAATCTCTACATTAATGGGTTTCCGAGACCCAGATGAAATCCAGGTGATAGCTATAGAAGGTACTGTTCTCACTTGGTCCCTGGGACTCAAGTATGTTTCTGCTGTGTGAGAACATACCAGTAATTTACATGGCACTTGGTAGGTGGGCAACCTTCTACAGATGTTATGTCGTGCACAGGGACTTCATGAAATCTCCCATTTGGATATCCTATTTGTAACCAATGACAGAGTTCTACAAACAATTATCTATGAGCTTCAACTTTGGTCGAGTCAGGTTAAAATTATGGGTTAAGTGTGAGGAATCGTTACAAATAATGCATTTTCCCATAAAGCAGATTCCCAAAGCAGTGGACCTGGAACCTATAAGTGCTACAGTTGTGACCTTTTTCCATGAGAAACTTCTATGAGAACTACGTCTTTTTTTTAATTCTGCAGCAAACTTCACACTGAATAAGAACAACAGTGACATCCGCTCTCACCACTGCTCATGGCACATCTGGATTCATTTAATGGGGAAACCAGTTAACCCTTGGCAGAAGAGTGGCAGCAGCATCCTTTGAGGCCATGCATTTTTTCATGTTAGGAGACAAGAAGTGTGGGAGAGATAAGAAGCACATATGGAGTGCAGAAAGCCCAAGAACAAGATTCCTCTAAAGCAAGATTAGAGAGAAGGATCCCAGACATAACCTTGAGCCTAGAAAGAAGGTGAAAGAGGACTGTGACACTGAACAGGACAGATGTCGGGAAAAGCTGAAGACTGAGGGCAGAGATGGCCACAAATTCATAGGATGAGATTTAGGGTTCACAGCATGTACTTCTACATTTATGTTCATACATTTAAAATAATAGTAATAATAATAATTAATTAAAAATGTAAAATACTATGTCATCAATTCCTAGCAAATATAGAGGAGCGGATCTTTAGAAATTTAAAAACGCTAACTTCACTAAATTTTCTCCCAAAATTTGATAATGCGAATTTCAATACCGGAAAGCACGCAATTGCTCAGAAAATACATATGTGGGAGAGTAGAGAGAGAGTCCTTCTCAAGTTCTCAGCCCTTATCCACATGCATGTCACTTGTCAAACGGTAAGGCTTTAAATATTAGAGGTTAGGACCATCCCGATTACGGTCACCGTGATGTGGTGGATGGCTTTTACATTTTTTTTTTAATCAAAATCATGTTAACTAAGTACCCTATATTATTTTCATGCACTGTTGTGTTTTTTTCATTTACTGCAGAGTATATGCTTAACGTGTTTCTATCTTGGGTTTTGTATGTTTAGTGGCAAATAGAGTTGAGCGATACTTTCCGATATCCTAAAGTATCGGAATCGGAATGGTATCGCCGATATCACTAAAATATCGGCGATACCCGATACCGATACCGGAAGTCCCATGTAAGTCTATGGGAACAAAATATCGCAACTAAAAAAACCCCATTCTTTCCTTGTAAACACTAAATATACACACATAGAATACATATATATATATATATATATATATATATATACATGTCATTGTGACATATATATACATATATGTATAGTTTATACACTTCTACATAGTAAAATATCCTCTGATTCAATTGCCGGGTAAAGCCGGCTTCAGTGAAAAGACAGAAGCACCCGACATGAAATGACACTTGGTGTACATAGGGTTAACCATGTCTTTTCATGTCGTTTGCTATCTGATTTGCACAAACAATTAAATCAGTCTATGTGTGCAAAATTTCACACCTGTAGGGGTTAATTAAAGGTGTAAATTCGTTGTAAAAAAAACGGACTTTTTTGCTACGAATTTACACCTTTAATTAACCCCTACAGGTGTGAAATTTTGCACACATAGTCTGATTTAATTGTTTGTGCAAATTAGATAGCAAAGGACATGAAAAGACATGGTTAACCCTATGTACACCAAGTGTCATTTCATGTCGGGTTCTGCATTTTCACAAAAGCCGGCAATTGAATTAGCGGCTATTATACTATGTAGAAGTGTATGAACTACAAATATAAATATATATATATATGTGTCACAAATTCAATGACATGTATATATATATATGAGGTGTAAAATTGCTGAAAAAAAATGCGTGGGCTCCCGCCCTATTTTCGCAACCAGACAGACAAAGCCAGTGAGTGGGGGCACTATTTTTGCCCCCCCCCCCGGCTACTAACATCTGCCCCAGACACCCCAGGAAAGACAAATCTATAATTAGATTCGCCCTTTCTGGCACTTTGCCCGTCTATTCCCATTGCCCTGTAGCGGTGGCGAATGGGTTAATATGGGGTTAAAGCCACCTTGCTATTGAAAGGTGACCTTAAGCCAGGTTAATAATTGAGAGCTGTCAATTAGACAACTATCAATTATTAATCCTATTGCATGAAATAAAAATAAAACACACACACTTTAATTAAAAATCATTTTAATGAAATAAAGACACATGTTTTTGACCATCTTTTATTTTACTGCAAAAACCATTTCCTGTAATAAAAATAAAATAAAAAAGCAAAATTATTCTTACCTATCCCATGCACAGTCAGGTCCCACGGTGTAATCCTTCAGAAAGGGTTAATGTTTACTGCAGGGACCGCAGCTAATGCTGCAGCCTCACAGTAAACCCCAAATGAATGAGTTCCTCTCCTGCCTGACAGGAGAGTAAAGGCTGGGTGTCACATAACGATACACCAGCGATCCCGACAACGATATGCACTTGTCAGGATCGCTGGTGTATCGCTACATGATCGCTGCTGAGCTGCCAAACAGGCAGCTCAGGCAGCGATCTGGGACAGCGACACTGCGGGTAACATCGCTTAAGGGCCCGTCTCACATAGCGATATCGCTACCGAGATCGCTGCTGAGTCACAAGTTTTGTGACGCAGCAGCGAGCTCACCAGCGATATCGCTGTGTGTGACATTCAGCGACGATCAGCCCCCCTGCCGGGTATCGCTGATCGTCGCAGAAATGTCAGGACCTTTTTTTGATCGCTGGTTTCCCTCTGACAGGCACGCATCGCTGCATGTGACAGGCGGGAGACCAGCGATCCGCTGGTAACCAAGGTACACAGCGGGTTTCCAGGCACCGCGCAGCGCTTGGAAACTCGCTGTGTACCTTGGATACCAGCTCCCTGCATCAGGGCGCTGGTATCCAAGGTACACAGCGGGTTTCTAGGCACAGCCCCGCGCCTGGAAACCCGCTGTGTACCTTGGTTACCAGCGGATCGCTGGTCTCCCGCCTGTCACACGCAGCGATGCATGCCTGTCAGCGGGAGACCAGCGATCAAAAAAAGGTCCTGACATTTCAGCGACGATCAGCGATACCCGGCAGGGGGGCTGATCGTCCCTGAATGTCACACACAGCGATATCGCTGGTGAGCTCGCTGCTGCGTCACAAAACTAGTGACTCAGCAGCGATCTCGATAGCGATATCGCTATGTGAGACGGGCCCTTAAGTGGAAAGCTTAATTGATTGCTTTCCACTTTCACTTCAGGTCAGCCAGGGACACAATCAGTGACGTCAGAGGGAACTGATTAACAAAAATAGGGGTTCCCTTCGAAAAAAAAATGGCGTGGGGTCCCCCCTATTTTTGTTAACCAGCCAGATGAAGCAGATCGCTGAGGCCTGGATTTTCAGGCTGTTAAGGAGCCAAGATCCATGGACCTTGCCAGCCTGATAATACTAGGCCACAGCAGTCTGCATATCTTGGCTGATTAACAAAAATAGGGGATCCCCTCGAAAAAAATTGGCGTGGGGTCCCCCCTATTTTTGTTAACCAGCCAGATGAAGTAGACCGCTGAGGCCTGGATTTTCAGGCTGTTAAGGAGCCAAGATCCATGGACCTTGCCAGCCTGATAATACCAGGCCACAGCAGTCTGCATATCTTGGCTGATTAACAAAAATAGGGGATCCCCTCGAAAAAAATTGGCGTGGGGTCCCCCCTATTTTTGTTAACCAGCCAGATGAAGCAGACCGCTGAGGCCTGGATTTTCAGGCTGTTAAGGAGCCAAGATCCATGGACCTTGCCAGCCTGATAATACCAGGCCACAGCAGTCTGCATATCTTGGCTGATTAACAAAAATAGGGGATCCCCTCGAAAAAAATTGGCGTGGGGTCCCCCCTATTTTTGTTAACCAGCCAGATGAAGCAGACCGCTGAGGCCTGGATTTTCAGGCTGTTAAGGAGCCAAGATCCATGGACCTTGCCAGCCTGATAATACCAGGCCACAGCAGTCTGCATATCTTGGCTGATTAACAAAAATAGGGGATCCCCTCGAAAAAAATTGGCGTGGGGTCCCCCCTATTTTTGTTAACCAGCCAGATGAAGCAGACCGCTGAGGCCTGGTTTTTCAGGCTGGTAAGGATCCAATATCCATGGACCTTGCCAGCCTGATAATACCAGGCCACAGCAGTCTGCTTAGCTTGGCTGGTTAACAAAAATAGGGGATCCCCTCGAAAAAAAAAAACGGCGTGGGGATCCCCCCTATTTTTGTTAACCAGCCAAGTAAAATGCAGACTGCTGCGGCCTGGTATTAAAAGACTGTCAAGGCCCATGGATTTTGGCCCTCAACAGCCTGATAATACCAGGCTACCGCAGCCCCACATTTGGCGCATCAAAAGATGTGCCAATTGTGGCACTTTACCCGGCTCTTCCCACTTGCCCTGTAGCGGTGGCAAGCGGGGTAATAAGGGGTTAATGTCACCGTTGATTGCACGGTGACAATAAGCCCGGTTAATAATGGAGAGGTGTCAATAAGACACCGATCCATTATTAATCCCAAAGTTTTTAAATGTTTAAAAAAAAGACAAAGCAAGAAAAAAGTATTTTAATGAAATAAAAGAGACAACACAGTTTTCATTAATTTTATTATACTCTCATTCCTGCGACGCCATCGATCTCCTGTAAAAAAAGAAAAAAAAACAAACCAACAGTATACCACCTGTCCGACGCAGTCCATAACGACAGTCCCACGACGATCCAACTCTGCTACATCGCAATGACAGGCAGAGCCTGTCATCGCGACGCAGCACAGCTGATTACCTGCTTCCCCGGCGGTGACGTCATCGGACTGACTGCTTTACGGCCGGGATTACCCAGCAGTCACTGCAGTTATCGCGAGAAACTGCATGTGACCGCCGGGGAAAGAAGATTGCGGCCATCAAGCAGTCCAGGACGTGACCGCCGGAGATCTTCTGCCAGGTAAGTGCCGCTGACTCCTGACAGACCCGACCGACGGACACTGACAGTGACAGTGACAATCCCGATTCCGGTATCCGATATGACGAAAATATCGGAACTCGGAATCGGAATTCCGATACAGCCAATATCGGCCGATACCCGATATTTGCAGTATCGGAATGCTCAACCCTAGTGGCAAATGTGAACATGCACTAACATGCTGCATGCACACCAACTTATATTCCAGTTCATTCATTTGTTTTTTTTTTCAGTTTGTTTGCACACAGTGCATACAAAGGTGTGTCCTGCCTTTTTTTGTGAGCTGGACATTATATTCATGTGGTTCTCCATGGCTGCGTGTCTGCTAGCCGGGTTCAGTCATTGTCAGCCCTTAACCATATGCATGTCACTTGACAAAGGTTTAAATATTAAAGGTTAGGACCATCTTGATTAGTGTCACCGTGACATGGTGCGATGACTTTTGCATCTTTTAATCAAAGTCATGTTAACTAAGTACTAGGTCAGGTTTAGACGAACTTTTTAAAAAGTCCTGTTCGGGACCTGAACTTGACCCCAGACCCCGACACCCATATAAGTCAATGGGTAACCAAACTTCAATGCTGTAAAATGGCTGTAAAATGGTCAGAGTAAAGGCTAGGGGGCTGCAAATGGAAGAAAAATGGGGCTAAGAGCAGGTCAATTGCCCTGCAAACTGCCCTGACTTCTAGGGGTTCTGTCACCATAATAATCCTGGTAAAATATGTTAATGAATAACATTAAAATGTTAACAGTTCCCTCACAGAGACTGAGGCTTGCTACCACCAACGAGTTAAAAATTTCACCCACAGAGCATGGGGCAGAGTACCCCCATAAAAGCTGATAACAAAATTCACCCACTAAGCATGGGGCAGAGTACCCCCACAGCTACGAAAGGTCAGCTCCAGTAGCGTACATTACAAATGCCGCCAATGAAAAGCTATTAGTATGATCTTGGATTGAGTAGGCCGTCTGCCGAGAAGCTTCCTACCTGCTGCTGTCCAGTTAAAAATTTCCCTCACAGAAACATGGGGCACAGTACTCCCACAGGCAGGGTTGCAGAGTACATAGGAGTAATGGATAATCAGGGTTTTATTCCAGAGAGGCAGCCAGATATCTGGATACACATCCAAGGAAGGCAGCAGTCAAGCAAATTAACCACTTCTTAACTGAGTCAGCAGTTGATGTAGTGAGACAAAAGAGCCATTCGTGACAATATAGAGGCTCTGTGTGAGGAACTAAGCCGACCGCCACACGGTAGCCCGGGTATCACAGCTTCTGATCCCACCGCTGCCACCAATTGTGAGGAACGACCCCCTTTCCTCCCACGTCACCAATGTGACGTAACTCCACAGGTACAGCTCTCCGGCGCCCCCTTTGTCCCTCAGGTCAGTAAGGGAACTGCACCTAGAGCAAATGGCCGCCGGGGAGGTTGTCCTGTTACCCACTGGGTATTCTAAGATTCGTGATCAGAGTAAAAGCATCAGCCCAAGATTAATTTTATGGTTTAATTTGCCTTAAGGGCGCACTAGATAATTACAGAAATATACAGTAAAGCTATACAACGTAATTACAATGGATTTGCAGTCAGAGAAACAATACAACGATAATGTACAAGGCTAAAAGGTATAAGCTATAGATCAATATTACCGGGTTGTATGGTCATGGGGAGGCATGGAGCTCTGCGTTCCCCAGGTGAAAGTCTTCAGTTGCTGGACAGTCCCCAATGCATGTGCTGCAGCTCCATTTGGCAAGTCTGTCCCTTGTGCTTCTGTGTGTGAAATGGAATGAGCACAGGGGTACCTGGCTACAGCTCTCAACCCTGCTAGGCCCTTCCCTTTTGCTTTGAAGCACGCATATTAACTGGCCTGCAATTCATATGGAGCAGGAAACAATGGCTTGAGCTTGAGCTATTTACCATACGACTGACCATCTTATTCAGACCCTGGCCTAAACCAATTAGCATGTAAAGGCCTATTGATTCATAGTGGACATCAAAGCTGGCCGTACTGAATATGCTAATAGGCCCTGTGTAGCTAAAAGTCTGTGGCTGTGTGAACTGACAAAATGGAGGCTGGTACAGGCCCTATACAAATGGCGACAACCTTTTCCTTACACCTCCCTGCTTTTGAGGGCGCTAGGGGGTATCACATTCCTGTGTTCCCCCGTGCGCCCTACCGCACCCTCTCCTTGCCGGGACAACCCATCAGCGTTACCATGGTCACTGCCTCTTTTGTGGCGAATGGTGAAGTGGTACTGTTGGAGAGCGAGGCTCCAGCGTAGCAACCTCCCATTCGTCCCAGAGACCGTGTGTAACCAGCTGAGGGGGTTGTGGTCTGTTTCCACGGTGAATTGGCGTCCGTACAAGTATGGCTGCAGACGCTGCAGGGCCCACACAATTGCCAGACATTCCTTCTCCATCGTGGAATAAGCCACTTCCCTCGGCAGGAGCTTCCTGCTCAGGTACAAAATGGGGTGTTCATGGCCGTAGTGTCAACCTGGCTGAGCACAGCACCGAGGCCGAAGTCGCTGGCGTCGGTCTGCACTAAGAATGGCCGCGTGAAATCGGCTGCCTGTAGTACAGGAGAACTAGAAAGGGCGGTCTTGAGCGCCTGGAAAGCTGTCTCGCAGGCGACTGTCCAGTCGACTGCGACGGGCAGCCTTTTCTTGGTGAGGTCCGTCAGGGGCTTGGCCAGGGCACTATAGTGTGGAACAAACCTCCTATAGTACCCAGCAGTACCCAAAAAGGACATCACCTGCTTCTTGGTCCTGGGGGTGGGCCAGGATGCGATGGCATCCACCTTCCGGGCTCTGGCTTCAGAGCTCCCCCACCTACCCGGTGTCCCAGGTAGTGGACCTCACTCATACCCAGCTGGCATTTTTCCGGCTTAATGGTCAAGCCTGCTCGCTGGATCCGCCCGAGCACCTGCGCCAGGTGCTCTAGGTGATCCTCCCAGGTGAGACTGAAGATGGCAATGTCATCCAGGTACGCGGTCGCATACCCTTCCAGTCCCTCGAGCAGCGTGTTGACCATCGCTGAAAAGTGGCAGGGGCATTCTTCATGCCGAAGGGCATCACCGTGGACTCGTACAGTCTGAATGGGGTGATAAAGGCAGAGCGTTCCCGTGCCCTAGGGGTCAGGGGAATCTGCCAATACCCCCTTCTCAGATCCATGATGGTCAGGTACTTGGCCCCGGCCAGCTGGTCGAGCAGGTCATCGATGCCGGCATTGGGTACGCATCGGTGACCGTCACAGCGTTGAGCCCCCTGTAGTCCACGCAGAACCGCGTAGTTCGGTCCTTTTTAGGGACGAGGACTACAGGCGAAGCCCACGCGCTGTTGGACGCTTGGATCACCCCCAGCCTCAGCATCTCGTCTATCTCTTGGCGCATCTGCTGCTGCACCTCAAGAGAGACCCGATATGCTGAACGCCGGATTGGGGGGTGGTTGCCAGTGTCCACGTCATGAACTGCTGCCTCAGTCCTTCCGGGCAGGCTGCTGAACAGCTCCCGAAAGGGGTGTAGGGTGGCCCCCAGCTGGGAACGTTGGTCCTCCGAGAGCTGGTGGCCAACCCCCACATCCTCGATGGATCCACCCGACTTGGCTTGGGTGAGCAGATCGAGGAGGGTTTCTGCCTCTCCTTCCTCTGGAAGGTTGCACACTGGGTGAGCATAAGCCTCCCACTCATGATGGGCCTTCATCATGTTCACATGGAAGGCCTTCCTCCTTCCACGGGCGTGGTCCAGGGTGACCAGGTAGGTGACGGCGTTGAGCTGCTCGTGCACGAGGTATGGACCCTCCCAGGCCGCCTGAAGCTTGTTTTGTGGTACGGGGACCAGTACCCACACCTTTTGACCCACCTGGTAGGTCCGCTCACAAGCATTCTGGTCGTACCATCGCTTCTGGTCAGCCTGAGCTTGGGCCATATTGTCATGCACCAGCCGCGTCAAGGCCATCATTCGGTCCCGGAAGCGCACGACATACTCAATGACCGACACTCCAGGGGTGGCTAAATCCCCTTCCCATACTTCCTTCACCAGAGCAAGGGGCCCCCGTACACGTCGCCCGTACAGGAGCTCAAAGGGGGAGAACCCCGTTGAGGCCTGTGGAACCTCCCGGTAGGCAAACAGCAGGTGTGGGAGATACGCTCCCAGTCTCTCCCGTGGGAGTCGACCAACATCTTCAGCATCTGCTTTAAGGTGCCATTGAACCGCTCACACAAGCCATTGGTCTGTGGGTGATACGGGCTGGCCACCAGATGTTGCACCTGTACCTGCTTACAGAGAGACTCCATCAGCTGCGACATGAACTGGGTCCCTCGGTCGGTGAGCATTTCCTTGGGAAACCCCACTCTGGAGAAAATTCCAGTAAGGCAGTGGCCACTTTGTCGGCCCGAATGGACGACAAAGCTACCGCCTCCGGGTACCGGGTGGCATAGTCCACTACCGTTAGTATGAAGCATTTCCCGGAGCGGCTGGGAGTGGACAGAGGTCCAATGAGATCCACAGCCACCCTCGAGAAAGGCTCTTCGATGATGGGCAGAGTTACCAGTGGGGCTTTGGGGCGCGCGCCCCCCTTCCCCACCTCTGACAGGTGTCACACGAACGGCAGTAGGCTATCACCTCGGTCCTCATTCCAGGCCAGTAGAAATGCTGAGCTAGCCTGGCCCTGGTTTTAGTGATCCCTAAGTGTCCGGCCATTGGAATCTCGTGTGCGATCCGCAACAATTCCGCCCTGAACGGATGGGGCACCACTAACTGTCGGTCCCTGGGCCACGCCTCCGGTGAACCCTGCTGGACCGTTACCCGATACAGCCGTCCCTGGTCCCAGACCACTCGCTCGCGGTCGGACTCCAGGGGAGGCTGTACCGCCTGTTCCTTGAGAGTCTTCAGGCTAGGGTCAGCTTCCAACGCTGCCTGAAATCCCTGACTAGATGTGGCAAGAATTGATGAAACTGCCATGTCCTCTGTCAGTTCCCGGGATCTGTCTCCTGGCTACTGTCTGACTCGGCAGCCACTTGGTCAGAGAGGGGGAAACCGTCGGACCTCCGCGAGGCTCCTTGGGCTTCAGCGCTCCCACTCCTGGTAACAGCGGCCACGACCGCTGAGACCACGGGTAGCGCCTGCTTTCCCTCGTCCCCTGACCAAGTCGCTGGGTCAGGCAGACTTCCCTGACTTCCTGACATCCCGGATGTGGGGAACTCCTGACCTGGGGTCCTACCTGGTGGCTCCTCTCCGGGACACCCCCTCCCCCCATGGCCTGTTCCTCTTCCTGCAGGGGCCCTAGACTCAGCAGGCTGGGTTCACTTAGGGGCCCTACACTGCCCATAGCAGCCCCTCCCCCCACCTCTGAGCTCTCCCGTGCAGCCTCCTCACCTGTCCTCACTGTGAGCCCTGTGTGTGTAGTGTCAGTGCATGGCTTACCATCAGGTTTCACTCCCTCCTCCACTGTTGGAGGCACATTCAATACATTAACATTAGCATTCACAGTAGAGTCATGACATTCTTGGGGAGCCGAACTTGGGGGTTCAGTGGCCACATACTGGGACACTAGCCGCCCCAAATCGGTCCCAAGCAACACATTTGCAGGAATATTTGGCGTTACTCCCACCTCCCGCATCCCCCTCCCGGCGCCCCAATCCAAATACACCTTGGCAAGGGCAGCGCCGGTTCAACGCCTCCAATTCCGGAGACGGAAAGGGTTTTCCCAGGTACCAAGTCTTGAGGGGACACCACCTCAGGGCGTACCAGGGTTCGTTCAGCGCCTGTGTCCCGCAGTCCCATGACCGCTGAGCGGCCGATGGTGACGGGTTGGTAATTGTCTAGGGACCTCCCACCACCCCTCCACACACAAAACAGTGGACGGTTTCTGGGACAGGGATGGGGCCTTCTGGCGCTGGGGACATGCAGCCTTAAAGTGTCCTGGCTGATTGCAATTATGACAACGTCTGGGTTCTGTTCCTGGCCTGGAGAGGGCAGCCGGGGGTACACCCCTTGCACTCTGGGGGCTGGATATGGGGCTGGGGCAGGATTGGGCTTACCCCCTCTCCAGGTGCTGCTGGCATGCTTCTTTGGCTCCGGCGCCCTGTTGTTGGCATACTCGTCTGCCAGGGCGGCTGTAGCAGAAGCCCCCTTTGGTTTCCGGTCACGGAGGAACTGCTGGAGGTCCTCTGGGCAGTTCCACAAGAATTGCTCCACGACAAACAGTTCCTGGACCTCCTGGCGGGTAGTGAGCTCTAGACCCGAGGTCCAGTGCTCCGCAGCTCTCAGCAGGGCCCGCATGTGGTCGGTCCAGGTGTCCTTTGAACCCCGCTGCAGGCTCCTGAACTTCCTGCGGTACGACTCCGGGGTGAGGTTGTAGTGTTGGATCAGGGCCCGCTTGATGCTGTTGTAGTCCTGCTCCTCCCCGGCAGGTAAGTCCCCCAAAACTTCCAGGGACTTACCCCTCAAACGGGGGGTCAGGTATCTTGCCCACTGATCCGGGGCCAGATGATGTTGGAGGCATGTCCTCTCAAAAGCCAGCAGAAAGGAATCCAGGTCTCCATCCTTTTCAAGTAAGGGCAAGTCCTCCGCCCGGACCTTGGAAGTCCTTGTCTCCGGTGGGCCTGGTGCGACCAGCGGGGGCCTGTGCTGAGCCATCTCCAGTCGGTGCCGTGCTCCGCAGCTTCACGGCGTTCTGTAGCCTGCAACACACGTTCTGTATGCTCCCGCTCCGCAGCTTCACGAAGTTCTGCTTGCTCACGCTCTGCTGCTTTCTCCGCGCTGCTTGCTCACGCTCTGCTGCTTTCTCTGCCGCCACCAGGAGTCTGTCATAGGCGGCGTCATTACCAGCCTCGAGCTGTGCCATAGCCGCTTGGAAGAGGGCCTCCGATCTGTACACACTGGGACGGGCAGGGGGTGGACAGTCCACTGCGGGACTGAGCACGGGGGTCGGGCTCCTTGGGGAGCCCTGGCTGAGCTCCCCCTCATCGGTATCGAACCCCTCATAGGCCACAGAATTGGCCTCCCCTTTGCCCTACTCCTGGTGCCTTCCGCCATCTTGGGAACCTTTGGTTACTGACAGAGCTGCAACCCTGACCTTGCACACAACTTGTTATATTTACACTCTGACCGTCTAGTGCTGGGCTGACCTTAAGACCCCAGCAGTGAAAGTACCGCTTGTAGTCTCTAGTGTCTGGGAGTAGGGATCCCACGCACACTATTACTCTGATCCCACCGCTGCCACCAATTGTGAGGAACTAAGCCGACCGCCACACGGTAGCCCGGGTATCACAGCTTCTGATCCCACCGCTGCCACCAATTGTGAGGAACGACCCCCTTTCCTCCCACGTCACCAATGTGACGTAACTCCACAGGTACAGCTCTCCGGCGCCCCCTTTGTCCCTCAGGTCAGTAAGGGAACTGCACCCAGAGCAAATGGCCGCCGGGGAGGTTGTCCTGTTACCCACTGGGTATTCTAAGATTCGTGATCAGAGTAAAAGCATCAGCCCAAGATTAATTTTATGGTTTAATTTGCCTTAAGGGCGCACTAGATAATTACAGAAATATACAGTAAAGCTATACAACGTAATTACAATGGATTTGCAGTCAGAGAAACAATACAACGATAATGTACAAGGCTAAAAGGTATAAGCTATAGATCAATATTACCGGGTTGTATGGTCATGGGGAGGCATGGAGCTCTGCGTTCCCCAGTGAAAGTCTTCAGTTGCTGGACAGTCCCCAATGCATGTGCTGCAGTTCCATTTGGCAAGTCTGTCCCTTGTGCTTCTGTGTGTGAAATGGAATGAGCACAGGGGTACCTGGCTACAGCTCTCAACCCTGCTAGGCCCTTCCCCTTTTGCTTTGAAGCACGCATATTAACTGGCCTGCAATTCATATGGAGCAGGAAACAATGGCTTGAGCTTGAGCTATTTACCATACGACTGACCATCTTATTCAGACCCTGGCCTAAACCAATTAGCATGTAAAGGCCTATTGATTCATAGTGGACATCAAAGCTGGCCGTACTGAATATGCTAATAGGCCCTGTGTAGCTAAAAGTCTGTGGCTGTGTGAACTGACAAAATGGAGGCTGGTACAGGCCCTATACAAAATGGTGACAACCTTTTCCTTACACTCTGTAATTGGAATGAGTAGTTAAATCCTTTTAATGAGCATTAGGCCTGGACACAATAGTATAGTAGAAATGGACACACTGATGACACAATGATGGTAGAAATGGACACACTGATGGTAGCAATGGACACAATGATAGTAGAAATAGACAAAGCGATGACACACTGATAGTAGAAATGGACACATGGATGGTAGAAATGGACACACTGATGACACACAGATAGTAGAAATGGACACACTGATGACACAATGATGGTAGAAATGGACACACTGATGATAGAAATGGACACACTGATGGTAGCAATGGACACAATGATAATAGAAATAGACAAAGCGATGACACACTGATAGTAGAAATGGACACATGGATGGTAGAAATGGACACACTGATGACACCATGATGGTAGAAATGGACACACCGATGACACCATGATGGTAGAAATGGATACACTTGTGACACTGGTACCATTTATTCACGTATGAGTTTACACATGGACATGTGAGTGAGGTCTTAAGTAGAGGTCATGGGTGTGTGGGTGACTTCAGGAAGAAGCAGAGCCCTGTTTCTCATCGGAGGAGTGAGGTTAGGTAAGTTTAATTTTTTTTTAATCAGTGACACAAATGGCCATGAAACCATTCTAAGAGGGACATTACTATTAGTCTAGGTGCAGACGACCTTATATTCTCATCTGAATCGGACAGATTATGGTAATCACACTGTGATCACACTCTTATCAGAGTATAATTAATATACAAGTGCTTCTCACTAAATTAGAATATCATCAAAAAGTTAATTTATTTCAGTTCTTCAATACAAAAAGTGAAACTCATATAGAGGCATTACAGACAGAGTGATCTATTTCACGTGTTTATTTCTGTTAATGTTGATGATTATGGCTTACAGCCAATGAAAACCCAAAAGTCATTATCTCAGTAAATTAGAATACGTTATAACACCAGCTTGAAAAAATGATTTTAAAATCTGAAATGTTGTCCTACTGAAATGTATGTTCAATAAATGCACTCAATACTTGGTCGGGGTTTCTTTTGCATCAATTACTGCATCAATGTGGCGTGGCATGGAGGCGATCAGCCTGTGGCACTGCTGAGGTGTTGTGGAAGCCAGGTTGCTTTGATAGCAGCCTTCAGCTCGTCTGCATTTTTGGGTCTGGTGTCTCTCATCTTCCTTTTGACAATACCTGATAGATTCTCTATGGGGTTAAGGTCAGGCGAGTTTGCTGGCCAATCAAGCACAGTGATACTGTTGTTTGTAAACCAGGTATTGGTACTTTTGGCAGTGCGGACAGGTTCCAAGTCCTACTGGAGAATGACATGTCCATCTGTGGTATTCGCAGGTACGCGGGATGCAGTGACGAGTCGGAGACGGAGCATGCTTTAACTAAAACTTTATATGGGGGTTCTGAGTATAACTAGCAAGCTAGCAGTAATTCTCCACGCAAGGAAAATATACAACAATACACAATGAACTGAGCAAACGACTATTAGGCAAGTGTCAATGACTATAGGGCCACAATAGTGCCGTCTAAATGTCCTAGAACTATAATCAAAAGTTAACAGTGTGTCACTTATACTTCACTGACGTCCTGCAGAGCTGGGCCCCAGCTGAGGAGTTGTTGTAGGCTTCGGGCATTCTTATACCCAGGTGCAGATAGGGCGCAACAGGCCCTGAAGAAATTCCCTGGCGTTGAGACCGCCCCTCCCGGAGGCGAGATGACGGCAGCTGCGGGCTCTGCTGTGTAGGCTACAGCCGCAGGCTGGAGCGCGACTGTAGTGACCGTGGATGGCTGCGCACAGGCCACAGCTGCAGATTGGAACGGAGCTGTGGGAGTCGCGGATAATAGGATACAACCGCGGGCTGGAGTGAAGCAGTAGCGGTCGCGACTGGAGGAGTACAGGCCACAACCGCGGACTGGAGTTGGGTAGTGGCGGTTGCGGCTGGAGGCGTACAGGCCACTACCGTGGGCTGGAGTGGGGCAGCGTCGTTCGCGGCTGGAGGAGTACAGGCCGCGGCCGCGGGCTGGAGCGGGGCAGTCACGGTGAAGGTCTCAGAGTACTGCTCCTTCTTTACTCCGCTCGGGTGCATCCTCTCCCCGAGTCACGTGAATCCCTGTGCTTTCTCAGGCGTGGCAGCTGGCCTTGTCTCTCTCTCCATCCCCATCAGGTTCCTTCTTCCTGCCTTTTGTCTGCCTCTGCGTGGAGTGCCCCCTGCTGGTCTCCTGTCCTCCCTTTATAGTCGCCCCGCCCGTATCTTCCAGAACAGTCACTGGGTCGTCTTGCAGTCTCTTCCCCGGAACCTTTCCCCTAGGAACTTAAGTGACAACCCCCTTGGTTCTGTCCCAGGCCCATAGCGGGGCCTTTCTCTCCTACACATCTCCAAAAAGATTATTTGGACTTTATAAAACACAGTGCACATACACCAGCAGATGACTTGGCTCCCGAAACCATCACTGATTGTGGAAACTTCACACTAGACATCAAGCAGCTTGGATTGTGGCCTCTCCACTCTTCCTCCAGACTCTGGGACCTTGATTTCCAAATTAAATGCAAAATTTACTTTCATCTGAAAACAACACCTTGGACCACTGAGCAACAGTCCAGTTCTTCTTCTCCTTGGCTCAGGTAAGACGATTCTGGCATTGTCTATTGGTCATAAGTGGCTTGACACAAGGAATGTGACACTTGTAGCCCATGTCCTGGATACATCTGTGTGTGAAGCAATGACTCCAGCAGCAGTCCGCTCCTTGTGAATCTTCCTCAAATTTTTGAATGGCCTTTTCTTAACAATCCTTTCAAGGCTGCAGTTATCCAAGTTGCTTGTGCACCTTTTTCTACCACACTTTTTCCTTCCACTCCACTTTCCATAAATATGCTTGGATACAGCACTCTGTGAACAGCCAGCTTCTTTAGCAATGACCTTTTGACCTTTTGTGGCCCACCCTCCTTGTGGAGTGTGTCAATGACTGCCTTCTGGACATCTGTCAAATCAGAAGTCTTCCCCATGATTGTGGAGCTACTGAAGCAGACTAAGGGACCTTTTTAAATGCTTAAGAAGCCTTTGCAGGTGTTTATTGTTATGCATTCTAATTTACTGAGATAATGACTTTTGGGTTTTCATTGGCTGTAAGCCATAATCATCAACATTAACAGAAATAACCACGTGAAATAGATCACTCTGTGTGTAATGACGCTATATAATATGAATTTCACTTTTTTATTGAAGAACTGAAATAAATTAACTTTTATATGATATTCTAATTTAGTGAGAAGCGCCTGTATGTTGACACAAAGCAAAAATTTGTAATATATGGTAAAACAGAGTATCTATTAATGGAGGCAAAAGGGTGGCATTATTAATATATGATGAAATAGAGGGGGCATTATTGATATACGGAGACACAGAGTAGACATTTATCAACACATGTTAGCAAAAAGGTGGTAATTAACCCTTTCAAGACCTTGCGATTTTCCATTCTTGCGGTTTCATTGTTTATTCTCCTTCTAAGAGCCATTACTTTTTTATTTTTTCATTAATATGGCCATGTGAGGGCTTGTTTTTTGCGGGATGAGTTGTACTTTTGAACAAAAGCATTGATTTGACCATATACGGTAGTATCCAAGTGCAGTGAAATTGCAAAAAAAACAATTCCACAATTGATTTTTTTTACCATGTTCACTAAATGGTAAAACTGACATGCCATTATGATTCTCCAGGTTAGTACGAGTTTGTAGATACTAAACATGTATAGATTGTTTTTTATTTAAGTGGTGAAAAAAATACTAAGTTTGTCAAAAAAACAGTGAAAGAAAACCGTGAGCACAACCTGAATGAAACTGGTGCTTTAAAGTCTAGGTTCCCACACCGGGTACTAATAATGAAAAAAGGCTTAAGCACTCAACTTAAAAGGTTTATTAGTAGTATCTCCAAACGTTTCGGTCAGAAAAGACCTTCATCAGTGACTACTTATTTTTATATAGAAGATTGTCTCCTAAAAAGGGAAAGGTGCGTGCACCAAGGAAAGTGTGCTGCTTAAAGACAAACGTAGCTTATAAGAATGCTCAGTAGAAATATCCAGTGACTAAGCTTGCGGTATCCACCGCTATGTAGACTGGAGCTCTGCCAGGACGCTGTCTGAGCCTGCTGATTTGATTTCCATGACTTCCGCCCCACATACTCATGGAAATCAAATCAGCAGGCTCAGACAGCGTCCTGGCAGAGCTCCAGTCTACATAGCGGTGGATACCGCAAGCTTAGTCACTGGATATTTCTACTGAGCATTCTTATAAGCTACGTTTGTCTTTAAGCAGCACACTTTCCTTGGGGCACGCACCTCTCCCTTTTTAGGAGACAATCTTCTATATAAAAATAAGTAGTCACTGATGAAGGTCTTTTCTGACCGAAACGTTTGGAGATACTACTAATAAACCTTTTAAGTTAAGTGCTTAAGCCTTTTTTCATTATTGTCAAAAAAACAGTGGCGCCATTTTCCGAGACCCGCAGTGTCTTCATTTTTTCGAGATATGGGACTGTGTGAGGGCTTATTTTTTGCATGCCAAGCTGACATTTTTATTAATACAATCGCCTAGGAGACCTGTAATGACAAACATGGCGGTCTTCTGTAGACCCCCGGCTGTCATGCCGACCAACGATCATACATGAAAAAGCTAAAAAAAGTTCACCAAAACATTACATTATACATTTCTTATATATGGAAATACACAACAAATGGCAATAAGCAAACATTTGTTATATATTTTTTTAATAAGTGTTTCAAATTTATTTTGATGACTGGCATAAAAAAAAGTCTGAATTGTTTTTTTTCTCCTGAAATGTTACCATTTTGCCCACATAAAAATGTACAAATATATCAAATTATGAATTTCTGCAGAACAAAAAACAAAAAAACTAAAATAAAGGCATCATAAAATGATTTACAGTGATTTACAAAAATCAAAATTTATAGGAGGTGATTAAAAAAAATAGACTTGACCTGAGGTCTGAAGACTTTCTTAACGTGGTCCTTATATAGTTTGAGGACTTGACAGATCCTTATTAAAATCCCGGTTGTAGGAGAGACAACAAGAGCAGAAATCGGCAATCGAGAGACCATTATCACAGAACGTAAGATCATACGAAGAGACAGAGATGTGTTTTGAAGGAAACAAATGATTGCTGTTAGCAGGCACAAAAGGGATCAGGACTTATGCACATGTGTGGAAGCAGAAATATCCAGGCAGGACAGAGACATGAGACAGAGTCAACCACAAAATGGATGAAAAGGAATAAAAACAGGGACAGAATCTGACATTTAACAATGCGGGGCTCCTTCGCTCCTGGGAGAAGGCGGCTCTCTTGTATGTGAGGCTGGCATCACATAGAAACTGTAACGAGGGGTGAACGGAAATCATGCCAAGCCCCTGACCGTTAAAATTCACGAGCAGCTTACTAATCACTATGGATATGAAAAATGTTGTTTTAGGTAAAGCAAAAAAAAAAATGCATTTGATTAGTTCTCATTAGTTTTCTTTGATTTTTAGATCTTGAAAAGTTGGCCAAGCCTATTGCCAGAAATTGTTGGCGCAATAATGAGCATGGAGCCCTCCCTATTCTTTGCGACATCAAGGATCTGACATTTTAAATGTATACATCCATATCCTATGTTCTTCCTGACTGTAGGCTTGTTGTCCAAGGCTGGACATTCCCCATAATGAATCCGGGAGCCTCGCACTCCACTCTTGATGAATCGGGGCCTGTGTGTGATTATGGCTTCCAATTTTGGCCATTTGGATTACATAAAAAGGAGTCAATGCTATTGTGCCATAGAGTCCACAATATGGTTCATATTGTGAAAAGAACTGGGTACCAAAATTCACTTGCTAATTTTAGAGAGATTTGCTTTTCTGCATTTTTGTCCTTTATTACTTAGACAAAACAGGAACAGATTCCAGAACAGTGAAAAAGACAAACATTGTCAAAAATATAAAAAGTGGACTGCAATAACCGGTCACGGTGACATCTGTTTATTGCAATGTTAGATCTGCTCTTATTTGTTTTCATGAGTTCTCGTCTGTATTAAAGTAATCCATCCTTACCTTATCTTGTATTCTTAAAAAAATAGGATAAAAAATAAATGGCGAACATACAAAAAGGACTTCTATGGAAAAAGAAAAATTCATCCAAGCCTTTAACTGTGTAAAAGTACATCAAAGAAAAACAAACCAAAATGGAAACAGATGACAACAAAGACACAAATGACACATCAAACAGTGTAAAAATTAGACCTCCTCCGAACCTACAGAAAAGATTACAAAATGAACTGAACCACTGACAAAGTATTTTGAAGGCATTTAAGCCATGCAAGTTAGAGGGGTTGTCTTATCAGGAAATTCATATACCCTATTATTGAACATTCATCTGATAAGAGGGGGCTTCTCTGCTCTGGACCCCATGTATGAGTCAGGAGAGAGAGCCACTATATAAAATCAACTATAGCTTTCGTGTAATGTACATTGCTTGAAAAGCAGTAGTTAGATATTGTAAAGGGTGGGATGGCCGTGGGTCACATCCCCGCCAGGCTACAGAAAAATAGGGACCTTGTCTGGGTGTATGTGCTTGATGTGGCATGCCAAGACCCGACAAATTAATGATGAATGAGGGGGACCTGAGTCCAAAAATAAACTCTTCTTTACTGAACAAGCTGATGAGGAATACTTTCTATAACATCAGCTATTAGGCATAACATTTAAATGATACTTCTTCTGCACAATACAGGGGCAGGAGCTTCACGGTTACGCGTGACTGCACATTACTTCTGTTACATGCTAAATTAGACCAGCAAACAACTTTGGAAATCTTCAACTTCCCTTCGTGTGAGGGCCTCACTGGCTACAACTCCTCAACTATTCTCAAAGTCCATTAGAAGTAAACCACATGCCCCTTCATGTGCCACTGTATCTTCAATTTTTCCATAGGAGAACTCATACCCCAGCCTGGCCATCTTCTTCTCTTTGACCCTCAGGTCTAACTACACTTTGCCTTCTTATCCAGCACAGATAATGTTTGCTGTAGGGCCCCAATCGCCTGAGATAAGGATGACTCTGCCACTTAATCATTGTTTACTTCGGAACTGCTATCCAAGTATGGTCTCCCTTCTTCACACACAACACCCTTTTCAATGCATGTCTGCAAACTTTAGGACCATATGTCCTTTTCCTTTCAATACTCTTCCCTATCTACCTAACAACAGGAAACTCAATTCCTTTTGCCCACTTAACTCCTCCCTTTAACTCCTCCCTTAATGGGCTGAACCCAGTTGTTAACCCTGTCCACATGTTAGTAAAGTGCTGCTGGAGCTAAACTAGATAAAACCAAATATAAACCATGGTAATGTACTTTTGAAGTGCCATTTTGCTAATCTCATCTGTAAGGCCATGTTCACACGTAGCATAACTGCTGCATTTTTTCTGCTGCTTTATTTCTGTATGTTTTCTATAGATGTCAGCACAAAACTATGAAAAAACAATCTCCTCTGATTATTGCTGCATTTTTAATGCCTTTTACCTCCTTATTTGATGATGACCTCAGTGTTACATTTTTATAAATAAAAAATCAATCACACAATTTTTTTACTATTTACCGATCACCATAAATAATCTTATCGCTGTGTTGTGCAGGTTGTTACTATTATAGGGACATCAAATATGCCTGTTATTTGCTGATTTATGATGTTTATGTAAAAAAAAGACTCATGGAAAAATTTCATAATTGTAGTTGCTTTCACTATTTTGTAGTAATTTTATAGGAAGAAAAACAATGTCTGACCTCTAGAAGACAGATACATAGAAATGCACTGGTTTATAGAGATTCATCATGGTACGGGGTTATACAGAGCTCATGAATATGGTTGCGTCTCTGTATACCAGGACATTGCGCCTGTGTTTAAGGGTTTGCTCACATCTGCGTAAATAAAATCGCTCAGATTCTCAACCAGAAAAGTTGACGAATGTCAGACGAGGGTCATGCGTATGTCATTCCGTTATGATATGTCATGAAAGTGCTACACAATTTTTAATAACCAGTATAGGCTAAGCAGACAGCTGTGAGCTGATATTAATAGGCTGAGAAGCTCCATGGTTATTACCCCCTTCCCAGACTAATAAAAGCAGCTCACAGCTGTCTGCTTTCCCTTAGCTGGTTATTAAAAATAAAGGGTATCCCATGCCATTGTTGTCATTTTTTTTAATTTACTTATTAGCTAAATACAAGTACAGAAAACTACACACTCAAAACACTGATTAAATATATCACTGACATCTTTCTATCTTTTGTGATAGTTCTGGCTGTGAATTTACTGTACTTAGCTGATGAAAAGTTTCCTTAGAGATGTGTGCGCAAAAATTGGATGGCAGATGCATGGTCCATATGCTGTGCAATTTTCTTCTCGCACCCATTGACTTACATTGGGGAGTCTCAGACGTTATATGCCGCCATACGCAGCATGCTACGATTTTTTTCCTCAGCCCAGTTTCAGCTGAAGAAAAACTCACAGCTGAACACTGCCTCATTGAATAGCATTGGTCCAAGCGCAGTGGGATTTTTTTCTCGCTGGATTTATACAGTATGCAGATATGCGTGAACCCTTCGAAGCATACACTGCACTTTCAAGTATAGAAAACTCCCCATTTGTCACAGTGCATCCTGTGGCTCATATGGTTTACTGCTGCCTGCAACGTTGCAGGTTGGAGGTTTGATTACTGGGGAGACCAGACTTCAAGAAAAAAAGAAAAATGATTTATTTAAGTGTCAATAACTTTAAACAGAGAAGAGAATTGCCGCCCTCACCCCACAAAGCCTGGGGAGGAGGAATACATGCATATTTATCAACAATACCACCAACTGAACCACAAGATCAGAGTTGGACTGGGGTGCCAAGGGCCCACAAATAATCAATTCCAGTGCCCCTTTTAAGCTACATGCAAATGTGACATTATTGTCAATCACAAATTTATAAAACAATGAACTGGATAGGTTATATAACTAAATAAGTGCTGCTCATATAAGAGGATGGTGGCCCACCAGGATTCTCCTGTGAGCCAGCCCGAAAGGGGTGGTGGGTTTATTCAAATATGACTGACAAACAAGTATCTCTGATCAGTTTTAGGGTTGGGTCCTAAATGTCTAGATTTGAGCCATTGAAATTTTGGTAACAATTTTTGAATTTATTTATTATGCGTTGCTTATATAGCGCAGCGCTTTACACACATTATCATCTCTGTCCCCAATGGGGGCTCACAATCTAAATTCCCTATCATTATGGTCTTTGGAGTGTGGGGGAAACCCACGCAAACACGGGAAGAACATACAAACTCCTTGCAGATGTTGTCCTTGGTGGGATTTGAACCCAGGACCCCAACACTGCAAGGCTGCAGTGCTGACCACTGAGCCACCGTGCTGCCCAGTGTATCATATTACTATACCGTGTGTGTAACCAGATGTCATTGTCACTGGTTCTCAGGAGATGCAAACCTTATAAGACTAGAAAATCTGGAAATTATAACAGGCTACAAAACACATGCTTGAGTCCCGAACAAAAGAAAAGCCAGAGGCCAGATAATATCTACGCATATATTCTGACTACTTGGGGAGGAAATCATTTGTTGACATCAGTGGGAAATTTTGGCCAAATAAGGTCTGAGATGTAACTTTGAAGTATAGAAAAATCTATCGTATGGCTCTAGATGTTCATGTTCTTTTCTGATTTATTAAAGAATTCCAGGAAAATCCAGACAACTGACCTGTTTTCTCAGTACAAATCCCATCGCTGGGTTTACTGTATAGCTATATATGCTGCTTGGTAATCTGTTCAAAATAAATTAATTTTTTTTTAAAGGGAGTTTATCACCAGGCTTTTGCTATCCCATCTGATAGCAGTCCAGTGATGTGTCACTTACTGGGCTATTTACTGCAGTTTTGATAAAAATGTTATCTGCTGCAGATCTACCAGTTCTCTGAATGCTGAGCTCTGTATAACCCCGCCCACACCACTGATTGGTAGCTATGTACACTGTGCATAGGCAGAAAGCTGCCAATCATTGGTGGGGTGGGATTATACAGAGCTCATGAATATGGAGGACTACATGGCAGTCCTTGTGTAATAATCTCCTGAAAAATACACATGGCACACACATGACTGGTTCTCTTTAATTTACCATATGGTAAAATATATTAAAAAAGGTGGAGACAAAAAAGGAAGTCCACCATGGTACTCATTTAAAGGTAATCTGTCAGCAGGTTTTTAATATTGAATCGGAGAGCAGCACGGACTTAATGATCACGGTTGCAGAAGGTGCGACTGCAATTGGGCCCGTGCAGGAGGAGCGCCCGCCGAACCCTACACCTACTTCACCTGGATGTGCGTCCGAGCGGCAAATTAGTGGTGAGGGCGGTGGGTTACACAGAACTCAGGTTTAATAAAAAATAATATTATTCAACAAATAAAACAGTGATTTTTTTCAAAACTACAGCAAACAGCTCAGTAAATGATGCATCACTGGAATCAGAGTCTCTGCCCCTACATCATATGGCTCTCAGATGGGGGGAAACAAAAAGCTGGTGACAGATTCCCTTTAAAGGCCAGAGCAAAACGCATCTTTGCAAATCTGTGATTCAACTGTACAGAATCGATATTTGCACAGCTGGGTGTATGACTGGATGATGTAGGAGATATAAGGGCCAGCGATTGTTGGGACACCCATCTTTTCCTTTGGGGAAAACTTGGTTCCCTTAAAGTCCCCCAAACTTGACTGTGCAATTGTCTTTTTCCTGTTTGTGAGAAACTAATCAATGGAACAACCAAATTAGAGAGGAACAATTGCGTGCTCACCTGAATTGGTTGCGCTAGCCAAGGCACAGCACTAGACGTAGTTTGCCCGAGATGCAATGGGGTGCAGCCGACCTGGTGCTCTGCAGGAAGTTTCTCGGGTGGAGTTCCCACAGTGCGTGATAGCAGTAGGTGATCCAGGTGTGTGGCTCTCCCACAGCAAAAAGGTAAAAAATGGAATATAGACAAAATTTATCCCCAATAAAAAAAGTTGTTTATTTAAAAACAGATAAAAACACAACACGTTTCGACTGTTAACAGCCTTCCTCAGGTGTCTGCAGATGAAATGTAGAGCTAGACCTTCTTATACATCTCAATTGGAAGGGGTGGAGTTAATGATTACCGTAATACATCCTAAACACATTAATAAAATCAAAAGTGTTTTTAAGATTTAGACTCATAAAGAAACAAAAAAAAACTAAAGTAAACAAAGAACGTAAAAAAAAGTCCAAAAAATGTATTTACATTTACACATAAAAAAATAACCAAAAACAATCAAACTATTAAAAAAATTCTTAAAAAATACTGGTACCTTTTGAAAACAAGACCCTATCTTAAAAGGATAATATGCAAGTTGCCTCAAGAGAAAAAGAGGACTTGAACTCTATAGTGCCACCTATTGGAAGTAGCGATCCTACAAGTCACAATCAACTCTTTAACGAGTCTTGTAATATGACTTAGGATAAAAGCCAAATAAGTATCTCAATTTACAGACACGGTGTTTCGGGCTATTGGCCCTCGTCAGTGCAAAGTACGAGATCTGATTTGGCAAGGTGAGAGGCTCTGGACTGAGGTCTAAGGGGTAAGGTTTCTCCTTGTGGAGAGTGACTTACCAGCTCTGGCTTGTCAAAGTAAGGAGGCTTATTCGCCGTGCAATGCTCCTCTGGGAAATTAAATACGCAAATTGCCTCAAGAGAAAAAGAGGACTCATTCATTTCATGAAGAGATTTGCAAAACGTGCGGTGAAGAAAAAATAAAAAGTCAAGTTGGAAACACTGCTACAGTACCAGTCTCTACATATAGGTGGATCCGTTGGGTTTGGCAGAACAGTTAAAAAAAGTTTGGGTTCAGGTACCAGAACAGTACTAAGACCCGAACACTCCATGACAACGTGGCAAACACTGCTTTTGATCGGTGGCAAAATCATTACTGCCGGTGAGACAGCTGTCAAATGACAGAGTGAGCCCGCAGCTATGATCGGAGGTAAAAAGTTCACCTCTGGTCACTGGTGTCAGCTGATGGGACTACTGTTCCCATCAGCCTACGCCTGCTGCCACTAAAAAAACAGAGAACAGGCATGGCTGATGGGAGTACTCATCAGCCGGCACCTGGGCTCTAAATAAATAATGAAATAACAAACAAACCTGGTGTGGGTTCCCACTGTATTTTTGATAACCAGAAAGGCAAAACTAACAGATTATTTCAGCGTTAGCAAGGCTAGTTATCAAAATAGAGGGGTTTAAAAAACGGTGTGGGGTCCCCCCATTTTTGACATCCAGCCAAGCTAAAGCATTGTATTTATTTACACAACTAAAGGATTAGTAATGGAGAGGCATCTTATAGACGCCTCTTCATTACTAAGCCGTGAGCTTGATGTCACCGGATAATACAAAGGTGACATCAATCCCACAAATATGAACCCCACTTGCCACCACCACAGGGCAAGTGGGAATAGCTGGGCCAAGCACCAGAATTGGCTTATCTAATATATGCACTTTTTCTAGGCTGCTGCAGGCTGCTATTTTTAGGCTGGGGGCAAATATCCATGGCCCCTTACTAGCCTTAGAATACTAGCTTGTCTGCTTTTGCTTGGCTGGTTGTGAAAAATAGGGAGGGACCCCCAAGATTTTTTTTTATTTTTTTTATTTAAATAATTTTTAAAAAAGCATGGGGAACCCTTTATTCTTGATATCCAACCTTGCTGAGGGTTGCAGCCCGTAGCTGTCAGTTTTGCCTGACTGGTTATCAAAAATACAGGGGAACCCACACCAGGTTCTTTTTTTAAATTATTTATTTAGTGCGCAGACGCCGGCTGATGAATACTCCCATTAGCCGCCGCCTGCTCTGTCTGTTATTAGCGGCAGCAAGCGTAGGCTGATGGGAGCAGTAGTCCCATCAGCCGACATCAGTGATCAGAGGTGAACTTTTTACCTCCGATTACATCTAAATGCTCATGCTGTCATTTGACAGCATGGGAACGGCGGTTGTCTGACCGGTGGTAATGATCTTACCGCCGATCAGAAGTAGTGTTTGCCATGCTCTCATGCACATGACAGCACGAGAAATACCTAGTGTTCGGGGGGCAGAACCCAAACAGTGACATAGACTTCCTGGTGAATTCCGTGTTCAGTGTCTGTGCCCAAACAGTAGGTGTTCGGTACGGACGCGGAACTTTACTGTTCGGGTTTGCACATTTATACAAGGCACCAACACAACTGTACATGTGGCACTGTGCCTTGGAAAGACTAACATTATTATAGTTTTTGATTTAGCTCATTGGGAGGGGTAGCAGGGAATTGGGCCCCACCACTCAAATATTGGCAGCTGATTCTAATTATAGTCATTAGTGATGAGCGAACATGCTTGGATAAGGGGTAACCTGAGCATACTCATGTGCTAATTGAGTATCTTCGGCATGCTCGAAAAGTATGTTTGAGTCCCTGAGGCTGCATGTCTCGTGGCTGTTTGACAGCCGCAACACATGCAGGGATAGCCTGTTTGATAGGCAATCCCTGCATGTGTTACGGCTGTCGAACAGCCGCAACAAGTGCAGCTGCACGGACTCGAACATATTTTTCGAGCACCCCGAAGACACTCGGTTGGCATATGAGCATGCTTGGATAACACCGTATCCCAGTACGTTAGCTCATCGCTAACAGTCATCAATATTACTGACAAATAAAAGCTCTTTCACTATGTTGCGCTTGGTAAAGTATTTGTGTTTTCTAAACTCGTACGTGTCTCTGATGGAACAAACGGTGCAAACATTAAAACAGAGAAATGTCCCTTGGATGTTATTCAGCAGCAAAACCTTAGTCACTACAGACTAACACAGAAAGCAGATGGTTTATATGGAGGCCGTCTGATCAACATTGGGCAGCGTGTTCATAGGAGGGGCACCAAATGAGGACATCACTGATAAAGCTGACCTCACTATGGGTGGGTCCATCACAAATCATTTCACTGCCTCCTAAAAAAAAATTGAGCAGTTCGTTTTTTCTGTCCATAAAGTTAATCTCACCAGAATCAAACAAAATGAAGACGATTTACATGACAACAGCTCACCGAGAAATAAAGCAGAACATTTAGTGTTCGCTGTTACAGATACGTGGGCTGAAGATGCTTTAGATGACAATGTGTTAAAGAGAATGTATCATCACATACTATTTTATTCTGAAATATCTTTATTTTCACTCTGAATAGCCTGACATCTCCTGTCATATGCAGCTTTACTGTGTTGACTGGCACAGAGTCAGCAGAGTCAACTCATTAGGAAATTTGATGTCAGATAACACATCTATTGTTGTGATAGACGGCGAAATGAAGCAGGTAAGACTGTAGATGCATACAGAAGAGAAGCATGAGCCATCAATATAGCCTCTCCCTCAAAAAACTACTGTAAATCTACTCTAATTTCATAATATTAGAAGAAATGTTAGGCTGCTCTAAATGATGCAACTCAGAGAGCTTGCCCTCTATACATCGTGCTCCTGTACACTGTGCCCAAGTCAGTAGTGTCCACATGCACAGGGTTCAAGTCAGTAAGTTAAAAAATAAAATAAATTACCCTTCTCCACTTTCTGACCACTCGTACTTTTTTTTTTGGAAGGGGAAATAATTCTAAGGAATGTACTCGATATATTCAGCAGTATAAAAGATGAAAAGACTATAATTTATTACAATTTAAGCCCTAAAGCTGGGCCACCCTAATGGATGTGTTACGCCACCCACTGAGTTGGGGTTTGCCTGCCCCAGATCTTCTAATCAGCTGAGCCAGAAGTTAAAGAGAAGCTAAAATCAGAAAATCACTCATTGTTTAAATCAGATTTTTGTGTTACTTGTAATTAGGAAAAAAAATTGGCAATAATTTTCATATTCGTACCATGATATTTAATTAATGCATATTTATTTAGTTTTTTATTTTATGTGATACAAAATTAGGACCCTTGTAATTTTTACACCGGCCAATGGGGCTTTTTTACACTCATACGTCTTGTCCTTTCATGAACTGTTTACAGCATGGCTCCAATGGCGGCAGGTTAAGCAACTGCTATGGAGCTCATGAGCTGGGCAGGGCCTGGTACCATCGCGAGCAATGATGATGGAGGAAGGAGCATCAGCTCATTCTTCCTTGGCGGCTGACAGCTCAGCTCAGCAGGCAAAATGACGTCATTACAGTGCACCGGTTGTGCTGAGATGTGCGGCGCTTCACACCACAAGCTCAGGAGACCGGAGCATTGGGTGGAATGAGGAGCAGTGAGTATTGTATTTTTTTTAATTCAGTGACTAGTAGCCATAGAGTATGGAGGAACGTAGGGATATCATTATATTCTATAGAGGACCATGGTGAGTGCATTATGCTCTATAGAGAACCGTGGGGAGTGCATTATATTCTATGGAGAACCATGTGGAGTGCATTATAACCTATGGAGGACTATGGGGAGTGCATTATATTCTATTGAGAACCATGGGGAGTGCATTATATTTTATATATTCTATGGAGGACCATGGGGAGTATATTATATTCTATGGAAAACCATGGGGAGTATATATTTTCTATGGAGAACCATGGTGAGTGCATTATATTCTATGGAGAACCATGGGGAGTGTATTATATTCTATGGAAAACCATGGGTAGTGCAATATATTCTATGGAGCACCATGGGGAGAGCATTATATTCTATATATTCTATGTAGGACCATGGGGAGAGCATTATATTCTATATATTCTATGGAGGACCATGGGGAGTACATTTTTTCTATGGAGAACCATGGAGAGTGCATTATATTCTATGGAGAACCATGGAGAGTGCATTATATTCTATGGAGAACCATGGAGAGTGCATTATATTCTATGGAGAACCACGTGGAGTGCATTATAATCTATGAAGGATCATGGGGAGTGCATTACATTCTATGGAACATTATATAGAGCATTATCTAGAACATTTGATAAGATATCAATCAAATATTAGAAAAGGATAGAAGATAAAGTACCTACACAAACATAAAATAAGTCATAGAATGTAATTAATAAATCAAATACATAAATGCATATCCATATACCATGATAATCCTCATAACAAATTTATAATTTAACAAAACTCCTTTCAACAAAGTCCAAGAACAGGATAAAAAAATTAAATAGTTAATTTGTATATCAGTTCATATCAGAACCCTTAAACCAGAGCTACTGTTAAAGTGCAAAAGTGCCACGACACCAATACCAACCAATACCAGCCATCATTGATGCACCAATGAACGCACCACACTGCCCAGTACCCGATACGTGTTTCGCATACTGTATGGCTTTGTCAGAGGGACTTCGATAAAGTGTACAAAGTATTTGTTTACTTAGCATGGATCTTTGGATCCTTTGTTGGTTTCTAATTGGCTCTATAGGGGCATCTAAGAGTCCTAATTTTTAGAAAAAACACGTATTACTAAAATTTTTGAGGTAGGATCTAAGTGACCCTTCACGGTTGACCTAGTGATTTCCAAATTAATTCACAGAACGTTGCTAGCAACATAAATAACCAGACGAAGACGTGTTTCTGTCTGGGAGAATCGAGAAAGATTCCTATCCCATGTATTACATCATCACTTTTATAGTATTTAGTGAGCTTGTACTTCAACCAATAGTATAAAACCACACCTACAACATTTAACCAATGAAGATACAGGAAGACTGGAAATACATATATGGTCATATCCACGTGACCATAGAATGGAACAATAGCATACTTATTCTCCAGAGTATTCTGCAGTGATACACCCCAAGGCCTCATATCTTGTCCAAACTGGAGCGGTCTGGTTTTATTACAGCCCATGACTTTTACTCTACTTCTTTATATCGGCCAGGAACTATAGCCTTGTTAAGTAACAGAATTTATCTCATAAACCACAAGATGGAGTTACAAGCACAAAATGGAGCATTCAGTTTTGATCTTTCTTAATTTAGTCCTTCACAAAATCACAATTTTATTAAAATCACTGTTCATTGCCCCGGTACCGTTGCCTAATAATCCCCATCATCCTTATTTATTATGCATAGACCTGATTAAGTAGCAAACACTTTATTAAGGTTTTGCCTTGGAGCATAGTCTAAAGATCACATATAAATGTACAAAGCAATAGTTTACACATAACATTTCATTATTTTGGAGACTATTTAATACATTTGAGTATTGCATGAGTGAATGGTAGTCCTAACATTGCCAGGGCTATTTTTTCCACATGTTTGGCCATTGCTCAGACCAAGTTCCCTTCTCTGCATACCAGAGCGCAGCCTGGATTTCATTATTAAAAAACAACAAGTGAGAGGGTCTAAGAGAAACATTTTACTCTTTTCCTATAGATCAGTCATCAGATTATTATCCGCACTTTTTACAACACAATTGCTATGATTCCAGCACAATGGCTTGCTTTCTAAGACTTAAAATAATAATAATAATAATAATATCACCAAAAGGTACTGTTTGGTTTAAGGAAAAAAGGTAACATAACAAACCCCTTTCTTCCAGTACCGCTCCCATTTTCTCCAAACAGGTTCAATCCCAATGAAATGTAACAGATCAGACATTCATCATGAAAATCTATACCCTGTTTAAAGGGAACCTGTCACCCTCAAAAATCTATTTACCTGTAGATATAGTGGTAATCTGCTGGTAAATAGCGTTTAAATCATGACCGGTTTACTGGAGCAGCAGCCTCTGGGAGAAAATGAAATGATTTCCTCCCTGCAGCCGCTCGCAACCAGTCATCATGGTGGTGAAAGGAGCACTAACAGTTACAGCACATTGATAGAGAGACAATTCTGCAGCATGTGTAGTGAGCGGTAACTGTAATAGATACCTTAAATATACAGCTCTGGCAAAAATTAAGAGACCACTGCAAAATTTTCAGTTTGTCTGATTTTTCTCTTTATAGGTATATTTTGAGTAAAATGTAAATTGCTCTTTTATTCTATAAACTACTGACAACATGTCTCTGAATTTCCAAGCAATAAATTTTGTATGTATTTTCAGAAAATGAGAAATAGTCAAAATAACTAAAAAATTCAGGGCTTGCAGACCTCAAATAATGCTAAGAAAACAAGTTCATCATCATTTAGAAACAACAATACTAATGTTTTGACTCAGGAAGAGTTCTTAAATCAATATTTTGTGGAATAACCATAATTGTTAATCACAGCTTTCATGCGTCTTGGCATGCTTTCCACTAGTCTTTCACACTGCTTTTGGGTGACCTTATGCCACTCCTGGTACAAAAATTTAAGCAGTTCTTCTTTGTTTGATGGCTTGTGACTATCCATCATCCTCTTGATTACATTCCAGAGGTTTTCAATGGGGTTCAGGTCTGGAGATTGGGTGGCCATGACAGGGATTTGATGTGGTGGTCCTTCATCCGCACATTGATTGACCTAGCTGTGTGGCATGGTGCATTGTCCTGCTGGAAAAAACAGTCCTCATAGTTGTGGAACATTGCCTGAGAAGAAGGAATCAGCTGTTTTTCCAGGATAACCTTGTATGCGGCTTGATTCATACGTCATTCGCAAAGATTAACCTGCCCAATTCCAGCCTTGCTGAAGCATCCCCAGATCATCACCAATCCTCCACCAAATTTCACAGTGGGTGTGACACACTGTGGCTTGTACGCCTCTTCAGGTCTCCGTCTAACCATTGGACGACCAGGTGTTGGGCAAAGCTGAAAATTAGACTCATCATGAAGATTACTTTACTCCAGTCCTCCATGGTCCAATCCTTAGGATCTTTGGCAAACTTCAGCCTGGCTCTCCTTTGCTTCTCATTGATGAAAGGCTTTTTTCTAGCTTTACATGACTTGAGCCCTGCCTCTAGGAGCCTGTTATAAAGTGTTCTTGCCGTGCACTTCACCCCAGCTGCCATTTGCCATTCCTTTTGTAGGTCACTTGATGTCATCCTGAGGTTGCTCAGTGACATTCGAA
>JARQOD010000004.1:26470687-26555900 GCA_033576555.1 Oophaga sylvatica
CCTCCTGGATTGTATTAATAAAATGCTTTTGGCAGCAAAAAATAAGCCCCACACAGCCCATATCTCGAAAAAATAAGACATGGGGGTCTCGAAAATGGCGCCACGTTTTTTTGACAAAAAAAAAAAAAAGGTTTTAAGCACTAACTTAAAAGGTTTTAATAGTACTCCAAACTTTCGGCAGAAAAGACCTTCATCGGACTATTAAAAATTTTATAAAGTTGTCTCCTAAAAAGGGAGGTGCGCCCCCCCGGGAAATGTGCTTTTTAAAGACAAACGAATTTTAAAAGAATTCAGAAAAAAATATCCAGTGACAAGTTGCGGTATCCCCGCATGTAACTGGAGCTCTGCCAGGCCTGCTGAGCCTCTGTTTGATTTCCGAGTATGTGGGGCGGAATCAAGGAAATCAAATCGCAGGCTCAACAGCGTCCGGCAGGCTCCAGATAAACCTGGGGGGGACCCCGCAATTACCCACGGTATTTTCTACTGAGTTTTCTTAAAGTACTTTGCTTTAACAGCACATTTCCTTGGGGTGACCCCTTTCCTTTTTGGGGAACAATCTTCTATAAAAAATAAGTAGTCACTGATAAGGGGTCTTTTTGACCAAATTTTTGGAGATACACAAAAAACCTTTTAAGTTGAGTTTTTTAAGCCTTTTTCATTTTTAGCCCCCGGTGTGGAACCTAGATTTAAACCCCCTTTTTCATTCAGGTTGTCTCACGGTTTTCTTTCACTTTTTTTTGACAAACTTATTTTTTTTTTCCCCATTTAAAAAAAAAAAACAATCTTACATTTTAGTATCTACAAATCGTTAACCTGGAGAATCATTGGCAGTCTTTTTACCATTTATGAAAGGAAAAAAAAATAAAATTTTGGAATTTTTTTTTTTTTCAATTTCACTGCATTTTGGAAAACTACCGTAAGGGCAAATCAATGCTTTTGTTCAAAAGTACAACTCATCCCCCAAAAAAAAACCCCCGGGGCCTATTATGAAAAAATAAAAAGAAGGCTTTTGAAGGAGATAAACAATGAAACCGCAAAATGGAAAACGCAAGGCTTAAAGGGTTTTAAATTCCACCTTTTTGCAACATGGTTGATAAATGTCTATCTTGCTCCGATATCAAAAATGCCCCCTCTAATTTTCATTATTAAAATGCCACCCTTTTTTCCCCCTTAAAGATACTTTTTTCCAATATTACAAATTTTTTTTTTTGTCAACATACAGGCCTTCTCATAAAAAATTGAAAATTAAATAAAAGTTAATTTATTTCAGTTCTTCAATAAAAAAGGAAATTCAATTTATAGCGTCATTTTACACAGAGTGATCTATTTCACGTGGGTTTTTTTGTTGTTGAGTTTTTGGGTTAAGCCAAGAAAACCAAAAAACTTACTCATAAATTAGAATGCATAACAATAAACACCCAAAGGCTTTTAACATTTAAAAAGGGGCCCTTTTCTCTTCATACCCCAATCATGGGGAAGACTTCTGATTTGACAGAGTCCAGAAGCAGTCATTGACACACCCCCAAGGGGGGGGGCCAAAAAAAGGTCAAAAGGCAGCAAAGAAGTGGCTGTTCACAAAAAGGCTGTACCAAGCATATTTAGGAAATGGGGGGGAAGGAAAAAGTGTGGTTAGAAAAAAGGTGCACAAGCAACTTGGGGAAAAACAGCCTTGAAAGGATTGTAAGAAAAGGGATTTAAAAAAATTTTTGGGAAATTCACAGGGGCGGACTCTGCTGGAAAACATTGCTTCAAATCCGATGTATCCCCGGGCATGGGGGACAAGTGTCACATTCCCCTTTTCAACCACTTATGACCAAAACAAGCCAGAAAAAAGTTTCCTGAGCCCCAAAGGATAAGGAACGGGTGTTGCTCATGGTCCAAGGTGGTTTTCAATGAAAGTAAATTTTGCATTAATTTGGAAATCAAGGCCCGATCTGGAGGAAGGGGGAAGCCAAAAAAACCAATGCTTGATGTTGTTGAAGTTTCCACAATAGTGATGTTTCGGGAGCCAAGTCATCTGCTTGGGTATGTGCACTGTTTTAAAAAATCAAATAACTTTTTGGGGAGTGGGGGAGAGAAGGCCCCCGCAGGGCCTGGGCCGAACCAAGGGGGTTTTCACTTAAGTTCCAGGGGAAAGGTTCCGGGGGAAAACTGCAAAGACCCAGTGACGTTCTGGAAATACGGGGGGGGGCGAATAAAGGGGGGACAGGAGACCCCGGGGGGGATCCACGCAGGGGCAGACAAAAGGGGGGGAAAAGGGGAACCTGAGGGGGGGTGGAGAGAGAGACAGGCCCCTCCACCCTGAAAAGCCAGGGTTCCGTGACTCGGGAGAGGAGCACCCGAGCGGAGAAAAAAGGAGCGTACTTAAAAACCCTTCATCCGTGATGCCCCCTCCAGCCCGGGGCCGCCCTGTCTCCTCCCCGAAAAGACGCGCCCCACTCGCCCACGGGGTGGCCTGTACGCCTCCCCCCAACCGCCCTCCCCCAAAATCCGTCCGGGGTTGCGGCCTGACTCCTCCATCGCGCGCACTGCTTCCCTAGCCCGGGGGTTTTAACCCTATATCCCCCGCTCCCCACCCCCTTCCAATCTGCAGCTTGGCCTTCCCATCCACGTCCTACAGTCGCGCTCCCCCTGCGTGTACCACACACGACCCGCAGCTCCTCATCTCGCCTCCGGGGGGGGTCCTCAACCCGGGGGAATTTTTCGGGGCCTTTTTTTCGCCCTATTGCCCGGGGGTTAAAATGCCGAAGCCTACAACAACTCCTAGCTCCCCCCGCGGGAGACGTCGGCACTTCCCCCCACAGCTCTGCGGCGTCAGTGAAGATAATGACACATGTTAATTTTGATTTTGTTCTGGGGAATTTTTTTGGGCACTTTGTCCCCCCAATCTTTTTACACTTGCCAATAGCGTTTGCTCATTCTTTGTTTGTTGTATACTTTCCTTCGTGGAGAATTACTGCTAGCTTGCTAGTTATATCGAACCCCCCTTAAATTTTGTTTTAAACATGCCCGCTCCGACTCGTCATGCACCCCGTACGCGAATACCACAGATGGGGAAATTATTCCCACAGGGCTTTTGGAACCGTCCCCCCGCCCCAAAATCCAATACCTGGGGTTTTAAAAAAAACAGTATCCTGTGCTTGTTGGCCACAAACTCGCCGACCTTAACCCCTGAGAATCTATAGGGGTTGTCAAAAGAAATGAGAGACACCAGACCCAAAAATGCAGATGAGCGAAGGTGCTATAAAGCAAAACCTTGGTTCCCAACCCCTCAGCATTTTCCCCATATCGCCCCCCCCACCCACATGATGCAGAATTGATGCAAAAAAAACCCACCCCAATATTGAGTGCATTTACTAAATACATTTGTAGGGGAACATTTTTGATTTTAAAAAACATTTTTTCAAGCGGGTTATAAGATTCTAATTTACTGAGAAAATGACTTTTGGTTTTCATTGGCTGTAACCCCAAAAACATCAACTTTCAGAAAAAACACGTGAAATAGACACTCTGTCTGAATGCCTCTATTGAGTTTTAAATTTTTTTTTTTTAAGAAAGAAATAAAAATTTAAATTTTGAGAAATTAAATTTAGTAGAACACTTGTTATTAATTTACTCCGAAAATGTGTCACAGTGTGATTTCCATAATCGGGCCGTTTAGTGAGAATATAGGCCCCCTTTCACCCCAAAAATGTAAAAGTCCCCTTAGAATGTTTCATGGCCATTTTTTCCTGATTAAAAAAAAAAAATTTAAAATTACCAACCTCGCCCTCCTGAGAAACAGGGGGCGCTCTTCCGAAGTCACCCACACACCCTGACCCCTACTTAAAAACCCCACCCAGTCCATTTAAATCATACGTGAATAAATGGGGCCGTGTCACAAGGTTCCTTTCACCTCTGGTTCAGTGTGTCCATTTTACCATCATGGTGTACATGTGTCCATTTCTACCTCCTGGTCCTTTTTACATCTGGTCATCGCTTTGCCCCCTTTTCATTAAAGTGTCCATTGCTACCATCATTTCCATTTCTATCACAGTGGGTCCTTTTTCACATCATTGTGTCTCGTGTGTCCATTTCACTTCTGTGTGTCATCAGTGTGTCCATTTCTCCATCCATGTGTCCATTTCTACTATCAGTGTGTCATCGCTTGTCTATTTCTACTATCATTGTGTCCATTGCTACCACAGTGTTCCATTTCACCATCTGTGTCATCAGGGGTTTCCATTCACATACTATTGTGTCCAGGCCTAATGCTCTTAAAAGGATTTAACTACTCATTCCAATTACAGAGTGTAAGGAAAAGGTCGCCATTTTTATAGGCCTGTACCCCCTCCATTTTGTCAGTTCACACAGCACAGACTTTTAGCTACACGGGGCCTATTCAAATTCAGTACGGCCAGCTTTGATGTCCACTATGAATCAATAGGCCTTTACACAAATTTGGGTTAGGCCAGGGTCGAATAAGATGGTCAGTCGTAGGTAAATAGCTCAAGCTCAGCCATTGTTTCCTGCTCCATAAATTGCAGGCCTTAATATCGTGCTTCAAGCAAAAGGGAAGGGCCTAGCAGGTTTAGAGCTGTAGCCGGTACCCCTGTGCTCTTCCATTTCACACCAAAAGCACAAGGGACGATTGCCAAATGGAGCTCAGCACATGCATTGGGACGTCCACAACTGAAACTTTCATCTGGGAAACGCAGGCCCCCTGCCTCCCATGACCATACAACCCGGTAATATTATCTATAGCTTATACCTTTTACCTTGTCATTATCGTGTAATGTTTCTCTGACTGCAAATCCATTGTAATTACGTTGTATAGCTTTACTGTAATTTCTGTAATTATCTAGTGCGCCCTTAAGGCAAATTAAACCATAAAATTAATCTTGGGCTGATGCTTTTACTCTGATCACGAATCTTAGAATACCCAGTGGGTAACAGGACAACCTCCCCGGCGGCCATTTGCTCTAGGTGCAGTTCCCTTACTGACCTGAGGGACAAAGGGGGCGCCGGAGAGCTGTACCTGTGAAGTTACGTCACATTGGTGACTGGGAGGAAAGGGGGTCGTTCCTCACAATTGGTGGCAGCGGGGATCCAGAAGCTGTGATACCCGGGCTACCGTTGGCGTCGGCTTAGTTCCTCACAATTGGTGGCAGCGGTGGATCAGAGTAATAGTGTGCGTGGATCCCTACTCCCAACACTAGAGACTAAGAGCGGTACTTTCACTGCTGGGGTCTAAGGTCAGCCCAGCACAGACGGTCAGAGTGTAAATATAACAAGTTGTGTGCAAGGTCAGGGTTGCAGCTCTGTCATAACCAAAGTTCCCAAGATGGCGGAAGGCACCAGGAGTAGGGCAAAGGGGGAGGCCAATTCTGTGGCCTATGAGGGGTTTCGATACCGATGGGGGGGAGCTCAGCCAGGGCCCCCCAAGGAGCCCGACCCCCGTGCTCAGTCCCGCAGTGACTGTCCACCCCTGCCCGTCCCAGTGTGTACAGATCGGAGGGCCCTCTTCCAAGCGGCTAGGGCACAGCTCGAGGCTGGTAATGACTCCGCCTATGACAGACTCCTGGTGGCGGCAGAGAAAGCAGCAGAGCGTGAGCAAGCAGCCGCGGAGAAAGCAGCAGAGCGTGAGCAACAGAACGTCGTGAAGCTGCGGGACGGAGCATACAGAACGTGTGTTGCAGGCAACAGAACGCCGTGAAGCGCGGAGCCCGGCACCGACTGGAGATGGCTCAGCACAGGCCCCCGCTGGTCGCACCAGGCCCACCGGAGACAAGGACTTCCAAGGTCCGGGCGGAGGACTTGCCCTTACTTGAAAAGGATGGAGACCTGGATTCCTTTCTGCTGGCTTTTGAGAGGACATGCCTCCAACATCATCTGGCCCCGGATCAGTGGGCAAGATACCTGACCCCCCGTTTGAGGGGTAAGTCCCTGGAAGTTTTGGGGGACTTACCTGCCGGGGAGGAGCAGGACTACAACAGCATCAAGCGGGCCCTGATCCAACACTACAACCTCACCCCGGAGTTGTACCGCAGGAAGTTCAGGAGCCTGCAGCGGGGTTCAAAGGACACCTGGACCGACCCACATGCGGGCCCTGCTGAAGCTGCGGAGCACTGGACCTCGGTCTAGAGCTCACTACCCGCCAGGAGGTCCAGGAACTGTTTGTCGTGGAGCAATTCTTGTGGAACTGCCCAGAGGACCTCCAGCAGTTCCTCCGTGACCGAACCAAAGGGGGCTTCTGCTACAGCCGCCCTGGCAGACGAGTATGCCAACAACAGGCGCCGGAGCCAAAGAAGCATGCCAGCAGCACCTGGAGAGGGGGTAAGCCCAATCCTGCCCCAGCCCCATATCCAGCCCCCAGAGTGCAAGGGATGTACCCCCCGGCTGCCCTCTCCAGGCCAGGAACAGAACCCAGACGTTGTCATAATTGCAATCAGCCAGGACACTTTAAGGCTGCATGTCCCCAGCGCCAGAAGGCCCCATCCCTGTCCAGAAACCGCCACTGTTTTGTGTGTGGGAGGGGGTGGTGGGAGGTCCCTAGACAATTACCAACCCGTCACCATCGGCCGCTCAGCGGTCATGGGACTGCGGGCAACAGGCGCTGAACGAACCCTGGTACGCCCTGAGGTGGTGTCCCTCAAGACTTGGTACCTGGGAAAACCCTTTCCGTCTCCGGAATTGGAGGCGTTGAACCGGCGCTGCCCGTTGCAAGGTGTATTAGAATTGGGGCGCCGGGAGGGGATGCGGAGGTGGGAGTAACGCCAAATATTCCTGCAAATGTGTTGCTTGGGACCGATTTGGGGCGGCTAGTGTCCCAGTATGTGGCCACTGAACCCCCAAGTTCGGCTCCCCAAGAATGTCATGACTCTACTGTGAATGCTAATGTTAATGTATTGAATGTGCCTCCAACAGTGGAGGAGGAGTGAAACCTGATGGTAAGCCATGCACTGACACTACACACACAGGGCTCACAGTGAGGACAGTGAGGGAGCTGCACGGGAGAGCTCAGAGGTGGGGGAGGGGCTGCTATGGGCAGTGTAGGGCCCCTAAGTGAACCCAGCCTGCTGAGTCTAGGGCCCCTGCAGGAAGAGGAACAGGCCATGGGGGAGGGGGTGTCCCGGACGAGGAGCCACCAGGTAGGACCCCAGGTCAGGAGTTCCCCACATCCGGGATGTCAGGAAGTCAGGGAAGTCTGCCTGACCCAGCAACTTGGTCAGGGGACGAGGGAAAGCAGGCGCTACCCGTGGCTCCAGCGGTCGTGGCCGCTGTTACCAGGAGTGGGAGCGCTGAAGCCCAAGGTGCCTCGCGGAGGTCCGACGGTTTCCCCCTCTCTGACCAAGTGGCTGCCGAGTCAGACAGTAGCCAGGAGAACAGATCCCGGGGAACTGACAGAGGACATGGCAGTTTCATCAATTCTTGCCACATCTAGTCAGGGATTTCAGGCAGCGTTGGAAGCTGACCCTAGCCTGAAGACTCTCAAGGGAACAGGCGGTACAGCCTCCCCTGGAGTCCGACCGCGAGCGAGTGGTCTGGGACCAGGGACGGCTGTATCGGGTAACGGTCCAGCAGGGTTCACCGGAGGCGTGGCCCAGGGACCGACAGTTAGTGGTGCCCCATCGTTCAGGCAGAATTGTTGCGGATCGCACACGAGATTCCAATGGCCGGACACTTAGGGATCACTAAAACCAGGGCCAGGCTAGCTCAGCATTTCTACTGGCCTGGAATGAGGACCGAGGTGATACCTACTGCCGTTCGTGTGACACCTGTCAGAGGGTGGGGAAGGCGGGGCCGCGCCCCAAAGCCCCACTGGTAACTCTGCCCATCATCGAAGAGCCTTTCTCGAGGGTGGCTGTGGATCTCATTGGACCTCTGTCCACTCCCAGCCGCTCCGGGAAATGCTTCATACTAACGGTAGTGGACTATGCCACCCGGTACCCGGAGGCGGTAGCTTTGTCGTCCATTCGGGCCGACAAAGTGGCCACTGCCTACTGGAGATTTTTCTCCAGAGTGGGGTTTCCCAAGGAAATGCTCACCGACCGAGGGACCCAGTTCATGTCGCAGCTGATGGAGTCTCTCTGTAAGCAGTACAGGTGCAACATCTGGTGGCCAGCCCGTATCACCCACAGACCAATGGCTTGTGTGAGCGGTTCAATGGCACCTTAAAGCAGATGCTGAAGATGTTGGTCGACTCCCACGGGGAGACTGGGAGCGGTATCTCCCACACCTGCTGTTTGCCTACCGGGAGGTTCCACAGGCCTCAACGGGGTTCTCCCCCTTTGAGCTCCTGTACGGGTGACGTGTACGGGGGCCCCTTGCTCTGGTGAAGGAAGTATGGAAGGGAATTTAGCCACTCCTGGAGTGTCGGTCATTGAGTATGTCGTGCGCTTCCGGGACCGAATGATGGCCTTGACGCGGCTGGTGCATGACAATATGGCCCAAGCTCAGGCTGACCAGAAGCGATGGTACGACCAGAATGCTTGTGAGTGGACCTACCAGGTGGGTCAAAAGGTGTGGGTACTGGTCCCCGTACCACAAAACAAGCTTCAGGCAGCCTGGGAGGGTCCATACCTCGTGCACGAGCAGCTCAACGCCGTCACCTACCTGGTCACCCTGGACCACGCCCGTGGAAGGAGGAAGGCTTCCATATGAACATGATGAAGGCCCATCATGAGTGGGAGGCTTATGCTCACCCAGTGTGCAACCTTCCATAGGAAGGAGAGGCAGAAACCCTCCTCGATCTGCTCACCCAAGCCAAGTCGGGTGGATCCATCGAGGATGTGGGGGTTGGCCACCACTCTCGGAGGACCAACGTTCCCAGCTGGGGGCCACCCTACACCCCTTTCGGGAGCTGTTCAGCAGCCTGCCCGGAAGGACTGAGGCAGCAGTTCATGACGTGGACACTGGCAACCACCCCCCAATCCGGCGTTCAGCATATCGGGTCTCTCTTGAGGTGCAGCAGCAGATGCGCCAAGAGATAGACGAGATGCTGAGGCTGGGGGTGATCCAAGCGTCCAACAGCGCGTGGGCTTCGCCTGTAGTCCTCGTCCCTAAAAAGGACCGAACTACGCGGTTCTGCGTGGACTACAGGGGGCTCAACGCTGTGACGGTCACCGATGCGTACCCAATGCCGCGCATCGATGACCTGCTCGACCAGCTGGCTGGGGACAAGTACCTGACCATCATGGATCTGAGCAGGGGTATTGGCAGATTCCCTGACCCCTAGGGCACGGGAACGCTCTGCCTTTATCACCCCATTCGGACTGTACGAGTCCACGGTGATGCCCTTCGGCATGAAGAATGCCCCTGCCACTTTTCAGCGGATGGTCAACACACTGCTCGAGGGACTGGAAGGGTATGTGACCGCGTACCTGGATGACATTGCCATCTTCAGTCTCACCTGGGAGGATCACCTAGAGCACCTGGCGCAGGTGCTCTGGCGGATCCAGCGAGCAGGCTTGACCATTAAGCCGGAAAAAATGCCAGCTGGGTATGAGTGAGGTCCACTACCTGGGACACCGGGTAGGTGGATGCCATCGCATCCTGCCCACCCCCAGAACCAAGAAGCAGGTGATGTCCTTTTTGGGTACTGCTGGGTACTATAGGAGGTTTGTTCCACACTATAGTGCCCTGGCCAAGCCCCTGACGGACCTCATCAAGAAAAGGCTGCCCGTCGCAGTCGACTGGACAGTCGCCTGCGAGACAGCTTCCAGGCGCTCAAGACCGCCCTTTCTAGTTCTCCTGTACTACAGGCAGCCGATTTCACGCAGCCATTCTTAGTGCAGACCGACGCCAGCGACTTCGGCTCGGGGCTGTGCTCAGCCAGTTGACACTACGGGCCATGAACACCCCATTTTGTACCTGAGCAGTAAGCTCCTGCCGAGGGAAGTGGCCTATTCCACGATGGAGAAGGAATGTCTGGCAATTGTGTGGGCCCTGCAGCGCCTGCAGCCATACTTGTACGGACGCCAATTCACCGTGGAAACAGACCACAACCCCCTCAGCTGGTTACACACGGTCTCTGGACGAATGGGAGGTTGCTACGCTGGAGCCTCGCTCTCCAACAGTACCACTTCACCATTCGCCACAAAAGAGGCAGTGACCATGGTAACGCTGATGGGTTGTCCCGGCAAGGAGAGGGTGCGGTAGGGCGCACGGGGGAACACAGGAATGTGATACCCCCTAGCGCCCTCAAAAGCAGGGAGGTGTAAGGAAAAGGTTGTCGCCATTTTGTATAGGGCCTGTACCACCTCCATTTTGTCAGTTCACACAGCCACAGACTTTTGGCTACACAGGGCCTATTAGCATATTCAGTACGGCCAGCTTTGATGTCCACTATGAATCAATAGGCCTTTACATGCTAATTGGTTTAGGCCAGGGTCTGAATAAGATGGTCAGTCGTATGGTAAATAGCTCAAGCTCAAGCCATTGTTTCCTGCTCCATATGAATTGCAGGCCAGTTAATATGCGTGCTTCAAAGCAAAAGGGGAAGGGCCTAGCAGGGTTGAGAGCTGTAGCCAGGTACCCCTGTGCTCATTCCATTTCACACACAGAAGCACAAGGGACAGACTTGCCAAATGGAGCTGCAGCACATGCATTGGGGACTGTCCAGCAACTGAAGACTTTCACCTGGGAACGCAGAGCTCCATGCCTCTCCATGACCATACAACCCGGTAATATTGATCTATAGCTTATACCTTTTAACCTTGTACATTATCGTTGTATTGTTTCTCTGACTGCAAATCCATTGTAATTACGTTGTATAGCTTTACTGTATATTTCTGTAATTATCTAGTGCGCCCTTAAGGCAAATTAAACCATAAAATTAATCTTGGGCTGATGCTTTTACTCTGATCACGAATCTTAGAATACCCAGTGGGTAACAGGACAACCTCCCCGGCGGCCATTTGCTCTAGGTGCAGTTCCCTTACTGACTGAGGGACAAAGGGGGCGCCGGAGAGCTGTACCTGTGGAGTTACGTCACATTGGTGACGTGGGAGGAAAGGGGGTCGTTCCTCACAATGGTGGCAGCGGTGGGATCAGAAGCTGTGATACCCGGGCTACCGTGTGGCGGTCGGCTTAGTTCCTCACACAGAGCCTCTATATTGTCACGGATGGCTATTTTGTCTCACTACATCAACTGCTGACTCAGTTAAGAAGTGGTTAATTTGCTTGACTGCTGCCTTCCTTGGATGTGTATCCAGATATCTGGCTGCCTCTCTGGAATAAAACCCTGATTATCCATTACTCCTATGTACTCTGCAACCCTGCCTGTGGGAGTACTGTGCCCCATGTTTCTGTGAGGGAAATTTTTAACTGGACAGCAGCAGGTAGGAAGCTTCTCGGCAGACGGCCTACTCAATCCAAGATCATACTAATAGCTTTTCATTGGCGGCATTTGTAATGTACGCTACTGGAGCTGACCTTTCGTAGCTGTGGGGGTACTCTGCCCCATGCTTAGTGGGTGAATTTTGTTATCAGCTTTTATGGGGTACTCTGCCCCATGCTCTGTGGGTGAAATTTTTAACTCGTTGGTGGTAGCAAGCCTCAGTCTCTGTGAGGGAACTGTTAACATTTTAATGTTATTCATTAACATATTTTACCAGGATTATTATGGTGACAGAACCCCTAGAAGTCAGGGCAGTTTGCAGGGCAATTGACCTGCTCTTAGCCCCATTTTTCTTCAATTTGCAGCCCCCTAGCCTTTACTCTGACCATTTTACAGCCATTTTACAGCATTGAAGTTTGGTTACCCATTGACTTATATGGGTGTCGGGGTCTGGGGTCAAGTTCAGGTCCCGAACAGGACTTTTTAAAAAGTTTGTCTAAACCTGACCTAGTACTTAGTTAACATGACTTTGATTAAAAGATGCAAAAGTCATCGCACCATGTCACGGTGACACTAATCAAGATGGTCCTAACCTTTAATATTTAAACCTTTGTCAAGTGACATGCATATGGTTAAGGGCTGACAATGACTGAACCCGGCTAGCAGACACGCAGCCATGGAGAACCACATGAATATAATGTCCAGCTCACAAAAAAAGGCAGGACACACCTTTGTATGCACTGTGTGCAAACAAACTGAAAAAAAAAACAAATGAATGAACTGGAATATAAGTTGGTGTGCATGCAGCATGTTAGTGCATGTTCACATTTGCCACTAAACATACAAAACCCAAGATAGAAACACGTTAAGCATATACTCTGCAGTAAATGAAAAAAAACACAACAGTGCATGAAAATAATATAGGGTACTTAGTTAACATGATTTTGATTAAAAAAAAAAATGTAAAAGCCATCCCACCACATCACGGTGACCGTAATCGGGATGGTCCTAACCTCTAATATTTAAAGCCTTACCGTTTGACAAGTGACATGCATGTGGATAAGGGCTGAGAAGGACTCTCTCTCTACTCTCCCCCATATGTATTTTCTGAGCAATTGCGTGCTTTCCGGTATTGAAATTCGCATTATCAAATTTTGGGAGAAAATTTAGTGAAGTTAGCGTTTTTAAATTTCTAAAGATCCGCTCCTCTATATTTGCTAGGAATTGATGACATAGTATTTTACATTTTTAATTAATTATTATTATTACTATTATTTTAAATGTATGAACATAAATGTAGAAGTACATGCTGTGAACCCTAAATCTCATCCTATGAATTTGTGGCCATCTCTGCCCTCAGTCTTCAGCTTTTCCCGACATCTGTCCTGTTCAGTGTCACAGTCCTCTTTCACCTTCTTTCTAGGCTCAAGGTTATGTCTGGGATCCTTCTCTCTAATCTTGCTTTAGAGGAATCTTGTTCTTGGGCTTTCTGCACTCCATATGTGCTTCTTATCTCTCCCACACTTCTTGTCTCCTAACATGAAAAAATGCATGGCCTCAAAGGATGCTGCTGCCACTCTTCTGCCAAGGGTTAACTGGTTTCCCCATTAAATGAATCCAGATGTGCCATGAGCAGTGGTGAGAGCGGATGTCACTGTTGTTCTTATTCAGTGTGAAGTTTGCTGCAGAATTAAAAAAAAGACGTAGTTCTCATAGAAGTTTCTCATGGAAAAAGGTCACAACTGTAGCACTTATAGGTTCCAGGTCCACTGCTTTGGGAATCTGCTTTATGGGAAAATGCATTATTTGTAACGATTCCTCACACTTAACCCATAATTTTAACCTGACTCGACCAAAGTTGAAGCTCATAGATAATTGTTTGCAGAACTCTGTCGTTGGTTACAAATAGGATATCCAAATGGGAGATTTCATGAAGTCCCTGTGCCCGACGTAACATCTGTAGAAGGTTGCCCACCTATCAAGTGCCATGTAAATTACTGGTATGTTCTCACACAAGCAGAAACATACTTGAGTCCCAGGGACTAAGTGAGAACAGTACCTTCTATAGCTATCACCTGGATTTCATCTGGGTCTCGGAAACCCATTAATGTAGAGATGAGCGAATGAACTCACAGGACCCTGTAGGGTCTGTATTCCATAACACCGTGAACCCTGTCCTAACTTCAAGCATTTGTGGCTCCTCTCCTTTGATTAACCGGACTCTTCTGATTAGTCGGCCTAGTGTATTTAGGCTGGCTATGTAACAGGCTGGGCGGCCGTGACCAAGGGTCACATCCATGCCTCCATGCTACAGGAAAATGAGGATTCTGGCTGGGTGTGTGAGCTGTTAAGCTATATGTCATGCCGCTGCTTGACATGGAAATAGAGATGAATGAGGGTGACCAGAGTCCAAAACTAAAATTTTCTTTACTGAACAAACTGATGAGAAGAATATATATATATATATATATATATATATATATATATATATATATTGTGAGACAGTGAAGGAATATGTGTTGAATGGGGTGTACATTTCACCTAGGTACTGTGCTGTATGGTATAAGGGAAATGTGTGGCTTTGTAAACCTAGTGGTAGAGAAAGGTCACTACACCTCACATTCAGCACACACTTGCAGCTCAAGCCTGAAACCGTTCAGCTGTTAATTAGGAGACCAGAAGTAGGTGTCTGCAAACACATTCAGGGAGCTGGCTTAGTCTGGACACAGGAAGGTGTCCCGGCACAAGAAGCAGTCTCCAGGAGTGGGAGCTGGCTTAGTCTGGACACAGGAAGGTGTCCCGGCACAAGAAGCAGTCTCCAGGAGTGGAGCTGGCTTAGTCTGGACACAGGAGGTGTCCCGGCACAAGAAGCAGTCTCCAGGAGTGGGAGCTGGCTTAGTCTGGACACAGGAAGGTGTCCCGGCACAAGAAGCAGTCTCCAGGAGTGGAGCTGGCTTAGTCTGGACACAGGAAGGTGTCCCGGCACAAGAAGCAGTCTCCAGGAGTTTGAGCTATCTCAGTCTGGGTGCAGGAAGTACCCCGGCCACAGGAGTAGTCTCAGTGAGAATCCGTGCGAATAGCGGCTGAATAGGAGTGGATCTCTCTCAAGTGTGGACGCTGAAGGGGCCTTCAGACACAAGGAGGAGTATCTGTGAAACTCCATACTGGTAACATATATCATATGTGTTGTTTTGGGCACAGACTGGTAGAGTCTGGACCCGGATAAACAGGGAAATCGATCTATGTGTAATTAGTGGCTAGACAAGCCTAGGTTTTCTGTTTATGCTTTATTTTTATCTGTTTGCTGTGGACTTTAATAAAGCTGGTTGCGGCCAGTTTTCACCAGAACTGCTGTCTGAATGAACTGTTTTTCGTGTCACTCTGTCTACCCAGACAGCGATCCTAGAGCTATATCCCCTGGAAATGTTACAATTGGCGGAGAATGCTGGGGCAGCGCAGTGGCTGATACAAATGGTGCTGGAATGTGCATGCAGCACGGTGGCTTAGAGACAGCAATAAAGGTGAAGTCTGTTGAAATAGCAGCAGAGAAAAAAAAAAGTGTGTCAGCAGAAACGTCTGTTTGGAGCAGTCTTAAAGAGACAGTAGCCCTAAGAGACTTTGCAAAGAAAAAAAAAAAAAAAGTGTCTGCACAGCAGAGCTGAATTTTTCTGTGGAAAAGACTGTGGAGTGTGTATGTCTTGAGTGAAGACTGCCGTTGTTGAGACAGAGAAGTCTGACAGCATGGATGACAGCATGGAGGCGCTGTTTGAACAAATGGCGCAAGTTAATGTGCAACATAAGACTGCCGTGGTTGAGACAGATAAGTCCGGCAGTATGGAGGGGCTCGTTGAGTACCTGGTCCAGGCCCAGCGGACCATGGAGCAGCAGCGCCTGCAGCACCAGCAGCGCATGCAGCAGGCCCAGCGGAGCATGGAGCAGCAGCGCCTGCAGCACCAACAGCGCATGCAGCAGGCCCGGCAGCAATTCCTGCAGCAGCAGCAGGAGAATAACCGGTTGTTGGAACAGATTGCAGCTCTCAGCACCTCGTCCCAGAGTAATGTTGTGAAGGCACCTGCCTTGTCCGCTGTAAAGAAGGCGGTAAGACGGTCCCTGAAAAAGATGACACCTCGTGATGATGTGGAGGTATATCTCACTAGGTTTGAGGAACTGGCAGAGAAGGAGAATCTGCCCCTATCTGAGTGGGCCATGATGGTCGCACCCTATCTGATTGGAGTGCCCCAGGTGGCCTATGCTGACCTGAGCGAGCAGGACAGCCAAGACTATGCCAAGCTGAAAGCGGAGATTCGTACCCGGCTGGGTGTTACGGTGACAGCCCGTGCCAGGGGAGTTCATGACTGGAGTTACAGTTGGGAGTCTGCAGTCAGCAGGCCTGATTATGGAGTTGAAAAGGTGATAGTGAACCGCTACACCCGAGCATGTCCTCCTGAGGTACAGCCGTCTGAGAGGTCGTCACTTCAGAGTTCCCGGACGCCGAACTCTCCCGGTAAGAGCGTTCCAGCTGTTGGGGACATGGGGTATGCTGATAAGCGGGTTCAGGCCCGAGGGGACATATGGGAGGGTGATTGTGGTGGACAGTGCTGGAGCTGTCGTGAAATTGCAGCCGGCTGTTCACTAGAGGGGGAGCCTATGTGCCGTGATGTTGGCAGGTCCCTCTCCCTGCGCAGAACCTGTGTGTGTGTCCACCTCAGCCGAAGAGACTGGACCACAGGTGTCCCGGTGGTTGTAAATGACTGCCCAGCACAGGCCCTCTTGGACTCAGAGAGTCCAGTGACTTCCGTATGTGACAGCCTGATTGATAGGGACTTCATCCCTGATAAGCACCTGAGTATGGTGTGCATCCATGGAGACACCAAAGTCTACCCAGAGACTGCTGTGGACTTGGTCCCCAAACTCGGGGAGGTTTCATATGAAGTGGGGGTAGTGAAGAACCTGGTGCAACCCGTCATATTGGGTAATGACTTTCCCCAGTCTAAGGATCTCTGGGGGAAAAATGTTTCTGATGGACAGTGTGATGAAGCTCCTATTGAGGGTGCGCAGTCCCGAGGGGCGAACACAATGCTAGTGGGCCGTTAAACTTGTGTGATAATGATGACCATGATAATGATGCTGATGCTGATAATGATAATGATGATGATCATGATAGTGATGATGATACTGATCATAGTCATGATAATGATGTTGATAATAATGATGACTGTGATAGTGATGAAATTCCTTTGCAGGTGATGTTGGGAGACGAGGATGGTGGTTCTCGGGAACCGAGTGTCCCTGACTTGCTTGTGTCCTGTGACAATTTTGAGAGTGAGCAGTGGCGAGACCCCACTCTTAGGACGGCACAGGAAAATATGATTGTTCTAAATGAGGTTTCCCAGGAGCCTGGCTCTGAGGAGAGGTTTCTTCATGTTGCCATAAACACTGAAGTCCAGGGAGAGGTCGTGAGCCAGCTCCTAGTACCTGAACTATATAGAAGTATAGTGCTGGGGTTGTCACATAGTCACATACTTGAGGGACCAGATGGTGAAGTTAATGTTGTGAATGACATGTTAACTAAGGTTCCAGATCAAGATGTGAATGGAAATGAATTGTATAACCCTGACAGTGAGCAGGATGTGAATGAAAATGAATTGTATAACCCTGACGGTGAGCCAGATGTGGCTGAGAGAAGAGGGTCAGATAGTGATAGTGAATCATCTGATGACCATAAAGCAACCAGTGCAAATGAGGAAGGCATGGTAGCACAGGAGGCACGTGAATTTCTGAGGAAGAGTCAGCAGAAGTGTTCTGATGTGCCGGGTCGTACTTCTCTGGCCAGGCACTATATCGAAACTGAGCCCGGCCCTAAGGTCAAGATGAAACCGTGCAGGATACCCGAGGCCCGCAGAGAGCATAGGCCTGGGAGGGTACAGGGTAGTGCGGATGCTTCAGATGAAGAGAAAGCTGATGAGGGCCATGACTGGTCCAGAGTTCACTGTCTCTGTTGGGTTGTTGACCAGCCCTCCGGTCTGGATGACCAGCCCTCCGGTCTGGAGAAGAGGGAGGGGATATGTGAGACAGTGAAGGAATATGTGTTGAATGGGGTGTACATTTCACCTAGGTACTGTGCTGTATGGTATAAGGGAAATGTGTGACTTTGTAAACCTAGTGGTAGAGAAAGGTCACTACACCTCACATTCAGCACACACTTGCAGCTCAAGCCTGAAACCGTTCAGCTGTTAATTAGGAGACCAGAAGTAGGTGTCTGCAAACACATTCAGGGAGCTGGCTTAGTCTGGACACAGGAAGGTGTCCCGGCACAAGAAGCAGTCTCCAGGAGTGGGAGCTGGCTTAGTCTGGACACAGGAAGGTGTCCCGGCACAAGAAGCAGTCTCCAGGAGTGGAGCTGGCTTAGTCTGGACACAGGAGGTGTCCCGGCACAAGAAGCAGTCTCCAGGAGTGGGAGCTGGCTTAGTCTGGACACAGGAAGGTGTCCCGGCACAAGAAGCAGTCTCCAGGAGTGGAGCTGGCTTAGTCTGGACACAGGAAGGTGTCCCGGCACAAGAAGCAGTCTCCAGGAGTTTGAGCTATCTCAGTCTGGGTGCAGGAAGTACCCCGGCCACAGGAGTAGTCTCAGTGAGAATCCGTGCGAATAGCGGCTGAATAGGAGTGGATCTCTCTCAAGTCTGGACGCTGAAGGGGCCTTCAGACACAAGGAGGAGTATCTGTGAAACTCCATACTGGTAACATATATCATATGTGTTGTTTTGGGCACAGACTGGTAGAGTCTGGACCCGGATAAACAGGGAAATCGATCTATGTGTAATTAGTGGCTAGACAAGCCTAGGTTTTCTGTTTATGCTTTATTTTTATCTGTTTGCTGTGGACTTTAATAAAGCTGGTTGTGGCCAGTTTTCACCAGAACTGCTGTCTGAATGAACTGTTTTCGTGTCACTCTGTCTACCCAGACAGCGATCCTAGAGCTATATCCCCTGGAAATGTTACAATATATATATATATCAGATAGCAGTCATGAAACTTAAAGAATACATCTTCTGCACATTCTAGAAGCAGAAGCTTCACGGTTACTCCTGGTGGTGCATTACTTCTGTTACACGTTACTTTAGAACAGCAAACCACTATGGGAATCTACATCTTCCCATCGTGTGAGGATGTGAGGACCTCCCAGGCTGAGGTGGATTGCTACCTTCCCTCACTACTATTTTCAAAGTCCATTCAATATTGACTACGCGCTCTTTCTCATGACACTACATCTTCAGTTCCCCATAGGGGGCATCATGTCCTAGACTAGCCATCTTCTCCTCCATGACCCTCAGGTCTGGCTACACTCTAGCTTTTTATATGGAATAAGTTATGTTTGCTGTCAGGGAACGGGCACGGGGGATACGGTTTATGATTCCACCTCTGCCACCAATATGTGAGGAACGGCATGGGGGATACGGTTTATGATCCCACCGCTGCCGCCAATATGTGACGAACTGGGTGTGTTTGGTTGGCCCAGTTCCTTTTCCAGGGGAATTTATGATCCCACTTTCCAGTTCTGGTTTTGGAACTTTCAGCTCTCTGGCGCCTCCTTACCCTCAGGTCAGTCAGGGAACTGCAACTATGATAAGTAGTAGCCAGATGGGCCGCCTGGATGTGTACTGGCTATTAGGCACTCTCTGCAGTTAGGGCGATAACCTATTCCCGTCCCAGGTGGGATATACACTTATCAAACCCCGTCTTACAGATGCGCCTTTTCCGGGGTGGCTGGGGCAGATTTTTTTTTAGCCAGGGGGGCCCAAAAACAATGCTCCCTCTCTAGGCTACTAATTTCTGCCCTCAGTCACTGGCTTGCCCTCTCTGGCGGAGATAATTGCGCGGGAGCCCAGTTTTTTCCATGAATTAATCCTTTAATTTAACACCTACAGCTCAAAAATTTTACACACAGACACTACTAACATTATTAGTGAGGGACATATAAAAAAAATAATGGATATACAATGGTTTACTGTATGTAAGCCATGTCTCATATCCTTTCGGGTTCTGTAATGATTTTACAGAAGCCGACAAATGACTTAACGGCTTTTGTTCAATCTTGTTGTGTACAGTATAAATATGTGATTCTTTAGATTTGTTTTAGTCTTTGCCTGATGAAGAGACCTGAGTAGTCTCGAAAGCTTGCAATTTGTTACCATCTTTTCAGTTAGCCATTAAAAGGTATCAACCACTGAGGACTCTCAATTCTAAATATTTTTCATGACTGCTTTGCACACTCTTGGCATTCTCTTGATGAGCTTCAAGAGGTAGTCACCGGGAATGTTTTTCACTTCACAGGTGTGCCCTGTCAGGTTTAATAAGTAGGATTTCTGGTCTTATAAATGGGGTTGGGACCATCAGTTGTGTTGTGCAGAAGTCTGGTGGATACACAGCTGATAGTCCTACTGAATAGACTGTTAGAATTTGTATTATGGCAAGAAAAAAGCAGCTAAGTAAAGAAAAACGAGTGGCCATCATTACTTTAAGAAATGAAGGTCAGTCGGTCTGAAAAATTGGGAAAACTTTGAAAGTCTCCCCAAGTGCAGTTGCAAAAACCATCAAGCGCTACAAAGAAACTGGCTCACATGAGGACCGCCCCAGGAAAGGAAGACCAAGAGTCACCTCTGCTTCTGAGGATAAGTTTATCCAAGTCACCAGCCTCAAAAATCGCAGGTTTACAGCAGCTCAGATTAGAGACCAGATCATTGCCACGCAGAGTTCTAGCAGCAGACACATCTCTACAACAACTGTTAAGAGGAGACTTTGTGCAGCAGGCCTTCATGGTAAAATAGCTGCTAGGAAACCACTGCTAAGGACAGGCAACAAGCAGAAGAGACTTGTTTGGGCTAAATAACACAAGGAATGAACATTAGACCAGTGAAAATCTGTGCTTTGGTCGGATGAGTCCAAATTTGAGATCTTTTGTTCCAACCACCGTGTCTTTGTGCGACGCAGAAAAAGTGAATGGATGGACTCTACATGCCTGGCTCCCACTGTGAAGCATGGAGGAGGAGGTGTGATGGTGTGGGGGTGCTTTGCTGGTGACACTGTTGGGGATTTATTCAAAGTTGAAGGCATACTGAGGCAGCATGGCTACCATAGCATCTTGCAGCGGCATGCTATTCCATCCGGTTTGCATTTAGTTGGACCATCATTTATTTTTCAACAGAACAATGACCCCAAACACACCTCCAGACAATGTAAGGGCTATTTGACCAAGAAGGAGAGTGATGGGGTGCTACGCCAGATGACCTGAACTCCACAGTCTCCAGACCTGAACCTAATCGAGATGGTTTGGGGTGAGCTGGACCGCAGAGTGAAGGCAAAAGGGCCAACAAGTGCTAAGCATCTCTGGGAACTCCTTCAATGTTGTTGGAAGACCATTTCCAGTGACTACCTCTTGAAGTGTGGAGCCCAGCTGTGATTGAATCCATATCTCCCAGAAGGGTGCACTGAAAGAAGATACCACTAGAGGTCATTATGCACCTACACACACGTACAGCTCATCCTAAAGACCACCAGAGGGAGCTGTGTTAGGCATATAAAAAGAAGTTTAGTTTCAGTTTTGTTGGAGTCTGCTAGGAGAGTTCAGTCAGAGCTCAGTCAGAGAGCAGAGCAGCCCAGTGCAGCTCAGTCACCTCAGAGAGGCTGCAGAGCTATTCAGTTCCAAGTAAGTGGAGTCTAGTAAGAGTGAAAGAGAAGTCACTCCAGCCTAGTCAGAGCTGAATCTAGGAGTATAGCTCACTAGAAAGCGTGCCGACGCTTAGAGAGCGGCGAAGAGGCAGCCCACCAACTGCCAGTGTGTGTGATCGTGTGAGGATCCAGGTAGGCCGAAGGCGAGTGGAAGTTAATGAGACAGAGGAGCCTTAATAGCTCATCTCAGCAAGTATTACCGACGCCGGGGTCCGAGCCTATAGGGATCTCCATGACCTATTAGGAGAACACCGGAGTTCCTGGAGGACTACAAGTCCCAGGAGTACCACAGAGCTGATACGTAGCAGGATCAGGAGGACAGAGTCTGGCAAGCAGGGCCCTGCAAGCAGAGACTGTGTACTTTCAGTGAGAAGGTCCAATCACAAGATCAGCCAGGTACAAGACGGAGACTAAGCTAGGCCCAGCTACACGCAGGCCAAGACTTCATTACAAAAAAGCAGAGGACAGGAGGCCACACACCTACCAGTGGAGGAATCTGGATGTGCACCCTTCACCCTACAGTGCTCCGGGGAGTGCCTGCAACATCTTCAGTAAAGGTACCAAAGTGACTTATGTGTGTGTCTCCCTTATTATCCCTGACTGACGGTTCCCCATCTGTCCTGCATTCTTATATAACTATCTGCCTTGGAGGAATCAGCCTTACTTGTGGAAGGCTTAACATCTAGCTGCACAATATTAACCCTCCAGTGGATCTGCATAGCAGCGCTGGTCATTCTGATCAGATACCACAAATGGCGTCACGAATCCCCATATCTATATTCAAGTCACCTGTAAATATCCCACATTTAAAGGTGAGCGCCCAGGCAACGGACCGAGCTGTGCTACCCGTGACATTCCCCATAGACATCAACGGGCTCGGTGCCGAGTACCCCATAACCCTGGTGTTGTGCGACTCAGAAGCTCATCAAGAGAATGCCAAGAGTGTGCAAAGCAGTCATCAAAGCAAAAGGTGGCTACTTTGAAGAACCTAGAATATAAGATATATTTTCAGTTGTTTCACACTTTTTTGTAAAGTGTAATGTATAATTCCACATGTGTTAATTCATAGTTTTGATGCCTTCAGTGTGAATGTACAATTTTCATAGTCATGAAAATACAGAAAAATCTTTAAATGAGAAGTTGTGTCCAAACTTTTGGTCTGTACTGTATAATGTATTCTATGTATATGTATCTAGTGTTTTGTGAACTGTCAGTGTGATTTTACAGTAACCGGGATGAATTGCCGGCTTTTCAGAGGACGCCACTACGTATAAATCGGACAGCACTCGCATGGTGCGAGTGTTGTCTGATATTTTTCTTGCACCCATTGACTAGTATTGGAGAGTCTCATCTGAGAATCACAGAAGTACGCAGCATGCTGCGATTTTTTTCTCAGTCCGATTTAGCAACTTGAAAATGAGATGTCACCTATTGAATAACATTGGTCCGAGTGCAATCCTATGTTTTATCGGATTGCACTCGTCCGTATTTCTCGCAAGTGGGTATGAGCCCTAACAGCAGAAAACTGCATTTCCTATGGCAACTTAGCTGCTCCCATCCTGGGCTGGCTCCAATAGTTATCCCCATCTACAGCTAACTAAGGCCACACAAAAAAAGATAAAACAACATTTAAAACATGACAATGCATTATATCATTCTAAAATCTTCAAGGGTGGTGTAAACAGCTTCTCAACTCCTTCAGAGCTATTCAAAAGCTAGTAGGTAGTAGGCGGTTTATCGGGCTCTTCCTCAGTGGCCATGGAATACTAACCTGGGAATTGTGAAGTTGTGTGGGATTTTTTTTGCAAATTAATTTAATTTGCATTTTTTCCAATTTTCAGTAAATCGTATAATAAAATAGAAAGTGTCATTCAAAAGTACAAATAGTTCCGCAAAACACAAGACCTCCCACGGATTTGTCAGTGGAGGAAAAATAAAAAAAAGTTACAGCTCTTGTAAGAAGGGGAGGGAAAAATGAAAGTGCAAAAATGAAAAATTGCTGATTCCTTAAGGAGCTCATACAAAATCTCAACCTAAAAGTACCACCATGTGTGAAAAATAATTTCATAAATTCCTATTAATACCCAATGCACTATTTTGGTGAAAATGTGAGAATCTAAACATGCTGGAGATTTTTTTTCACATGTGAGCAATGTACATTAACACCTAACCAGATGATGGACACGAACCCTTGAGGTGATTGATTGCAGAGTCATTTGAAGCCTGACATTTCCGAGTTGTCAGTAAATTATTTGCAATAGTGTTTGTGTAAAAGGAACTGAGGTCAGGACTGTGCAGGTCGCTGCTCCCATATCTCACCACTTAACTGGTATTCACACTTGCATTTTTCTTGGAGTTACTCTTTTTTTTTGCAGAAGAAAACATTTCGGGTATATTTCTACGAGGCACAAAAATCGTGTTATTTTCACAAAGATCTCCGCAGCCATATATATAACAGGACACAGACCTACTGATTGTACCCCCTAATAATAAAAGATGAAATTCAAGGTATTTATAGTGGTTGAACACTACCGGAGTGTTGCCTAAAGTAAAAGAAAATTCTATACTTGCCTAGTGGTCCGGCGCCATTGCTCTGCTCTAAGTCCTACTGTTTTTTCCAACCCTTTTAATATGTTTCATCAGTTTCCTTCCAGGATATACATATTTTTATCATAGGCCTAAAATAACAATTACAGCTGTCACTTACCCTCCACAGGTCTTCCGCCGGTGCCTCCCCACTACCATCTTAGTCTTTGTTTACTGGCTGCAACAGTAAAGTCAAAACTACAGTCACCACTGCAGCCAATCACTGGGTGTCATGTGATCTACATCGGCAGAGCTGCTAAGCCCCATAAGTGGCTGCAGCGGTCACATGCGCTTGTTATTTTAGACCTCTGCCTGTAATGAAGAAAAATGATTCCCTTATTAATTTGCATGATAAAATTATGACATTATCGCTTCTAAAAGGGTCATTTTTGACAGGGGAGGAACACAGGGAAAGGCATATTGTGTGGCTGGAATTAGAAGCAAGAGGTGGGGGGGAAATATTAAGGATCCAGCTATTTTGGGCCCCCGAGGACACAACAATTTTCTTTTTGAGTTTTCTTAGCACTGTATTGTAGTAGACATACCAGTTAATTTTTTTAAGCCAGTGTAGCCATACGAGGGTATGTTGTTTGTGGGATATCTTGTATATTCTAAAGGTAGCATATACTGTGTTAAAAAACATAGGGTCTGATTCATCAAGATCAGCGTTGTTCTCAGCAGTCTCGATGAGGGGCGCGCTGGAGTCAGACACTTGTTACGTGGCATGGGGAGGGTAGCTGTAGGTGAGGTACTTGTCTCTTACACCCGACACGTTACATGAAGGTGGAGGTCCTGGCTGGGTGTGTGAACTTGTGCTGTGGGGCGCTACGCCCTTGCAAGCCACATGTAACCGTTGATGGTCGGCCAGGACCAGATGTTTGGCGCGGCTCAGTCACTGCTCTGTGTATAGAGAGTGGAGGCTATAACCACACCCCGATATTTGACTGACAGCTAGCTCATCATTAGAGTCGACTGTCGGTCAATGCCTGGGGCGTTCTTATAGCCGCCGCTCCCTATACACAGAGGGGTGACTGAACCCTCAACGGAGCCACCCCCATGACTGGAAGCCGAAAGCTGCTGGGGGAGTAAAGTTCATTTCCTCTTGGCAAAGGGGCTTTCAATGCCAGCGCCGCATGGTGTCAGAACGCTATTAACCTGCAGATTAACCCCATATCTGCAGCTTAATAGCATTATTTTACATGACAGGATCCCTTCAAGCTGATATTTCTTAGGTACCATTTTATGGTACATTTGATTTTTTATATCACTTTTTATTACACTTTTTGGGAGGCAGGTGAATGAAAAACAACATTTTGTGTTTTGGTTTTTTTTTCACTGCACTGTATAACATGTCTTTATAAGTGGTGTAGTTGCGTATATAGAAATATCAATCTTAAGTGTTTTTTTATTTAATTTTTTTAAATATAGAAATAGCTATTATATGTGTTTTTTCATTTATCTACCAATTTGTTACTACTTTTTAGCATTTTGCCTAATGTTGTAGCTTCAATAATGAATGGAAGCCACAGTGAACATGTGGTAACTTCTATATAAGTGAAGGAAATAAGTATTTGATCCTTTGCTGATTTTGTAGTTTGCCCACTGACAAAGACATGAACAGTCTATAATTTTAATGTTAGGTTAATTTTAACATTGAGAGATAGAATATCAAAAATAAAATCCAGAAAATCACATTGTACAAATTATATAAATTTATTTGCATTTTGCAGTGAGAAATAAGTATTTGATCTCCTACCAACCATTAAGAGTTCTGGCTCCTACGGACCAGTTAGACGCTCCTAATCAACTCGTTACCTGCATTAAAGACAGCTGTCTTACATAGTCACCTTTATAAAAGACTCTTGTCCACAGACTCAATTAATCAGTCAGACTCTAACCTCTACAACATGGGCAAGACCAAAGAGCTTTATAAGGATGTCAGGGACAAGATCATACACCTGCACAAAGCTGGAATGGGCTACAAAACCATAAGTGAGACACTCGATGAGAAGGAGACAATTGTTGGTGCAATAGTAAGAAAATGGAAGAAATACAAAATGACTGTCAACATCGATCTGGGGCACCATGCAAAATCTCACATTATGTTTTGGGGATGTTTTTCTGCTAAGGGCACAGGACTACTTCACTGCATCAATGGGAGAATGGATGGAGCCATGTACCGTAAAATCCGGAGTCACAACCTCCTTCCCTCCGCCAGGACATTAAAAATGGGTCGTGACTGGGTCTTCTAGCAAGACTATGACCCAAAACATACAGCCCAGGCAACAAAGGAGTGGCTCAAAAGAAGCCCATTAAGCTCATGGAGTGGCCTAGCCCGTCTCCAGACCTTAATCCCATAGAAAACTTATGGAGGGAGATGAAGCTTCAAATTGCCAAGTGACAGCCTCAAAATCTTAATGATTTAGAGATGATCAGCAAAGAGGAGTGGGCCAAAATTCCTCCTGACATGTGCGCAAACCTCATCATCAACTACAAAAACCGTCTGACTGCTGTGCTGACAACAAGGGTTTTGCCACCAAGTATTAAGTCTTGTTTGCCAGAGGGATCAAATACTTATTCCTCACTGCAAAATGCAAATGAATTTATATAATTTATATAATGTGATTTTCTGGATTTTAGTTTTTAAATTATCTCTCTCAATGTTAAAATTAACTTATCCTTAAAATTATAGACTGTTAATGTCTTTGTAAGTGGGCAAATTTACAAAATCAGCAAGGAATCAAATACTTAATTCCTTCACTGTATTCTATCTTGTTAGGGCTTGTTCTATAACTGGTGACTAAACCATTCTGAATGTGTTTTTTACCCCCTTATACTGCGTATCTATATATTTTATAGATACACTTAAAAGTGAGTCATAATGTAGGAAAAACCACATCCTCCAAATTCCCCGGTGACGAGACCACTGGATGTGATCACATTGTACAGGTCAATGATAGAACAACTATTGCGTACAATCGACCCCAGACAACTTGCAGATATGTGAAAATTTCTTGAAAATGTTCTATTACTAAAGAAATGTTCACCAAGATGAATATATGGATTCTGAAGTAGATGATACACTCACAGCTGGCATGATTCTTAGTACCCAAGAAAGTATTTAGCGAAGTTGTTCAGGACTAGTGATGACCAACCCCCGTAGTGTTCGAGTTCGGTTCGGTTCGCCGAACAGCCGTATGTTCGAGGAACTGTTCGTCGAACTGTTCGTCGAACACGTCGAACACCGTTAAAACCAATGGCAGGCAAACAAAAACACATAGAAACACATAGAAAACACATAGAAAACACGTCAAAGGTGTCCAAAAGCTGACAATAAATATATATATATATATTTTTTTTATAGTTCATTCACTTCTACACAGTATAATAGCCGCTAATTCAATTGCCGGCTTTTGTGAAATTACAGAACCACCCGACATGAAATGACACATGGTTTACATACAGTTAACCATGTCATTTCATGTAGTTTGATATATGGTTTTCACTAACAATTACATGAGTGTATGTGTGCAAAATTTCACACATGTAGGGTTAATTAAAGGTGTAAATTCGTTTAATTTTTTTTCAACGAATTTACACCTTTAATTAACCCCTACATGTGTGACATTTTGCACACATACACTCATGTAATTGTAAGTGAAAACAATATATCAAACTACATGAAATGACATGGTTAACTGTATGTAAACCATGTGTCATTTCATGTCGGGTTCTGTAATTACACAAAAGCCGGCTATTGAATTAGCGGCTATTACACTATGTAGAAGGGTATGAACTATAAATATATAGATATATGTCACAATGGCATGTATATATATATATGTATTCTATGTGTATATATGTAGTGTTTTGTGAGATGTCAGTGTGATTTTACTGTAGCCGGGATGAATTGCCGGCTTTTCAAAGGACACCGGTGCGTATAAATCTCACATAACGACGCTGCAGCGATCCCGCTGGCAATGCGACCAGATAAGGATCGTTGCTGCGTCAATATGTGATCGCTGCTGAGCTGCCAAACAGGCAGATCTCAGCAGCGATCAGGACAGCGAGTACGCCGGTAATAAGCAACACACGTCGCTTTGTTACCAGCTGTGTACGTAAGATACCAGCCCACTGATGCAGGGAGCTGGTAACCAAGGTACACAGCGGGTTTCCAGGTGCTGCGCTGCTATCCAACGTACACATCGGGTTTCCAAGCATAGCCCCGCGCGTGGAAACCCGACGTGTACCTTGGTTACCAGCTGATCGCTGGCCTCCTGCCACACGCAGCGATGCTTGCTTGCCAGCGGGAGACCAGCGATTAAAAATGATTCTCAGCATTACTATGAAAAAATCCAGTTACGATTTTGGTGCATGAACAGTTATCGAACATAACCTTGAACAGCCGGATTTTTTCAAAATCGCTCGGGTTCGTCGAACGGCTCGAACACTGCCCAAAACAGCTCAAATTTGAGATTGGCGAACAGTTCGCTTCGAACACCGCTCATCTCTATTCAGGACTATTACATTGATGACCTATCCTTGGGATAGGTCGTCGATATCTGATGGTACGCCCAACAATCAGCTGTTTCTGTTGCTGTTTTTCAGGATAACTTTGCCAGAGACATTGTAGAGATCTGTGGTCGATTTCCCTCTCCTTATGTTACCCTTACCCTTCTCTCCATAGTGGTGCCCATGAGAGCTCTATTGAAAATGAAATGGACAGGCCTATGTCAGCTGATTGATACCACTCTGAAAACTTCTTATTTTGTACTGCCACATCTTATCTCAGCAACAAACGTCTTTGGATTCAGTCTTCATTCGTGATTTGTAGTTGTGAATTTAGACTGTTTGCTGACTCTGTCTTGGAATCTCTGCATGCCCTGACCCTTGATTTCTTTGACCGTGTTTCGTTTATTGATTGTGGTACCTAGCTTTAAAAATTGCATATGTAGGCTCAATGACTTTTATTTGAAACTTCTTCAGGTCCTTTTCCTGTTGTTCAGTGTATCGAAATCAAATATTGACGAACTCGATCCATATGACTTCAGAATGTCTGACTCAGCACCTCTATTAATCTCCTTTAAGATTCTCCATACTTCCCCTCTGAACAAATAATGAAGCAAACACTGAGTCACTTGCACGAAATGGCCACTGCAGCTTCTGTCATTTTACCAACACAAGTAACATAAAATCCTATTGCATAACAATATACATCATGGTACACAATTACTACCATAACCCTAGTTAGGGGTCTTTGGAAGTCTACCAAATAATCACTTGCAACATCAGCTTATCCTCTCTGCCCTCAACTGTACTAAGGACAGCGATCTGAGGGCATCTCCATTGAATGTTGCTCATTTTGTAAGAGGGTGTGCCGCAAAGGATGATATTCCCCAGCACTATGTGGCATTTGTGTCTGGAAACTGTCACTTACTGCCCAATCAGAACCCTGCAGAACTAACAGAATGAGGAAGTGTTTCAAGGAGGAAGAGTCTAGATGGAGCACCGGGTCATGTGGCCTTGATGTCGCAGTTCCCTGATATAAGAAGCCAGAGCAGCAAGGCGTGAAGAAGTTTGGCTGCACCCGGTGAGACGAGCAGCATGCGTGTCCAGGGGAATGCCAAGGCCGAGTTTCCGGAACGAGTCGGGAGGCCCGTGGTGTAAATGTGAATAGGGTCCAGATGACACTAGTCCAGGTCCGTGAACCAGACCATGCCAGTCAAGACCTGAGGTCCAGATCCGTGCCAGGAAAGATCCAAGAATCAGTGTGTGCCAATCAAGACCTGGGATCCAGCACTTGTGCGTCCATGCCCGATAAACGTCCGTCGCAGGTCAAGAACCCAAGACCCGGTGGGGACCATGATCTGGAAGTGAATGTTCGTGTCAGTGAATCGGAGGCATGACTGAGCCTGACCAGTACTCCCAGCACTGGCTTATAGGGTGCAATCTGGGGTAGCGCAGTAGATGGGACAGGGACCGGTTAGTGTGAGAAAGGTCCATAGAATATTACTCGATTTTGTTAGAAGGATGTGTTGTCTAGCAGGAAAAACCATAGACCCCTACTAGGACCTAGAAGAAAGAAAGGGGAACATTGTGATAATACCTTATATGTTTGTGGACATTAGCTAGATAGTATAGATAACTTGCTATAAGAATCACAGTGTGCTATAACAGCATTGCATATTTCATACTGTATTTACTCTGTTGTATATTTCATATTCTCCTGTTAAAGCAATCCTTCCCATTCCTGCGTAAGGGAAATAAACAGTTAAGTTGGTTACTTCCGCCTTGCTCTTTTCTGCGTGTTGCATCTCGTGACCTGTTTACAATGTCATGCAGAGATGTAAGTTTGGCGCCCCTGAGGGTTCAGTCGCCACAGAGGTACTGCATCTCGTCCAGAGGTGTGGTACCCCACTCTCAGGTAAGGAGGGAGCACCACCCAGGACTCTAACACCTGCATCCAACACAGACTATTGCAGCAGGGCACCCTAGATGTACCCTAAGGGAGGATGGTCTCATCCCAGGTTGGGTAGTAAAGGGTGTTGGGGGAGTGGGTGGAGAAGGTAGGAGGAGAGAGGAAGAGCTAACAGAGCAGGAAAGAACAGTGCAGAGAGAGTGAGTCAGTCTTCAGGAGAAAGTGAAAGTAAGCAACTGCTGTGAGGCAGCTCCCTGTCAGGTGGAGCTGCAGAGAGAAAGCTGAAATAGAGAGACAGAAGGAAGCTCCCGGAAGGACAGAAGGGGTCCTAGGGGCACGGATAGTGAGAGATCCATCCATGGGGCCCGATCAAGTAGTGGAGGGACCAAGTCGCAGTGGGGTACCGGCCCCCGAGACTAGTGGAGAAATCACCAGACTCAGCTAGCAAGCCGGAGGCAGGGGCACCTCTAGGTGCTTCAGCTACAGCCACACTTATCTTCTCCGAAAAGGTAGCCATAAGGTAGCAAGGGGACTTAGAGAATGTTGCCCGACAAGGTCCGCGGCTGTTGGTTTGGGACACTGACTGTGAGGTGTTGGACAGGAAGGGCGGAAGTCAGCACAGTGAGACGGCCAGGAAAGAAACGGAAGGGAGTCCTGGACAGGTGTATCCTGAACTACCTGGGAGTTTGCCAGACCCCTCACCTGGAGGACACGACACTAAGCTGGTATCTGCGCATAAGAGAACGGTGAGTAAAGCATTGGAAACTGCACTCTGCTGTGTCCTCTGAATTATTCCTGTGTCACCTGCCCTGCACCACATTCACCTCCAACATCTCCTCTAACATCCAAACTGCCCTAGGACATAGCTCTGCCTGTGGAAGGGCTGAACCAACTCTGCATCAACAACTGTCCCAGTGGACTGAATCTGCAGCGTCGGCTAACATCTTTATTGCCGAGTACCACAGGTGGCGTCACGAACACTTTATTACAAACTCTTTATTTTTCCCCTTTTTCATCATTTTCCCCTTTTTATTGGACACCCAGGGCCACGGACAAGGTCACTGTTGCTGTGACACTGTCCATTTAAGAAGCGGCCCGGTAACAAGTATCCACACTGCCCTGGCGGGCGATCCATTTTGGCGTCACGAACAGGATGAACCGACCCGAAAAATTGGGTCTTGTGCGCCACAGACTGTGCTAAATTGTTTAATGGCTGCCATTGCCATCCCACATGGTGCACTGAGAGGCGTGTCATCGTGGGCGGTACAAGAGAAAGGGCGCGAAGATCATGGCCGCCCACTCCCAGTGTTGCTGTGCCTTTAGAACTTGTCAGTCAGCCACAGAAATCCACCTCCTGATTCTGGATAGCGGGAAAAGGAGGAAAAAAAGCCCGCCCACAGAGGAGAGAGCTGGAACGACACTGCGTACAGAGAGGAGCAAAAGGACAAGATGGCGAGTGGTGGTGACCTGGGGTGTGGAGGAGCAGAAGAAAGCTTCCCCGGCCAACAGAATCCGGACCCAGACCCACCAGCAGCCATGGACCCGGAGCTTACTGAGCGCGCAGGTGGAGGAGCTGAGCCAACAGCTCCTGGGAGTGCAACTGACCACGGTGGAAAAGTGGAAGGTGGCCCTGCCGGAGAAGCAGCAGCTGGAACCGCCGCATTCTATCCAGTGGCCTATGACCCCAGTCCCAACGGAGGAGACCGGCACCGGAGTGACATCAATGGCAGGTAATAACACCAACCCTGCCCCGGTAGCCTAGGAGCTCCTGGTAGGCCCACTGCCCGCACCTACACCCCGTGAACCCGGCCGGCCTCACGCGCCCCTGAACTGGGATCGGGCATCCAGCCTGGAGGATTGGTTTGGGGCCTTGCTTAAACCCACTCATCTAGCAGGAGAAGTCTATGCTGAGCAGGTAGTGTACTGCTGGACTCACCAGGGAACAGATCTTATGGGGTTCCCCGGGGAGCAAAAAGAAGGGAGTCGTGTGGAGGTCCTCAGCTAGAGGGAGAACAGCCAGCAGATTGATCAAACGGTGGGAGATGGAGGAGCAGGAACACCAGGCCCAGCGTAGAGCTCAGGATGAGTAGGACCTGCAGGCCAAGAGGCAAGCCCGCAAGGCTAAGGGGGCAGACCAGGGGCTCCTGAGACAGGGAACAGTGGTGGACTTTAGGCTGAGGGAGGCTGGGGCTTTATCAAGGAGCCCAACCTGCTGGCGGAGGTCTTTGTGAACCGGCGGGATGTTTAATGCCATCTCCTAGAGGGACACCCGGATAGGGATATCTACCCGGGGATCGTGTCACGTACATCTGACACTGAGTATAAAGGGCTGGTACGTCTTGAATGTGCGGAAATGCAAATCCGCCACCTCCGACCAGGAAGCCACCAGCAGGGGCAAAAGCCAACTCCCATACCAACACAGGCCAAAGCCACTCCTGTAGTAATATCAAGCCCTGCACCAGCCCCCATTGTCCATCCAAAGCCCACGTCACCCCGGAATATGGGCACCCAGACACTCGTGGCAGGACACAATCTCACTGTGCATGCCTGCATTGGCCACGAACTGTTCATATCACCAGGGGTGACCTTTGTGTACGACTTTTCCCCGGCCAGGGAGCAGCCAGCACCAGGTGCTGCCTCAAGAGGAGAAAAAGAAAATTAAGGAAGTTTCATTGGAATGACTATAAATAGTTGAAAGATATAGTTGGAAGTTAACCCGGTAGTACTCACCCTCTTGGTCCCCCGCCGTCGCTCCTATCTCTTTGTTTTGGCTGCAGCACACCTCACCACTGCAGCCAATCACTGAGCTCAGTGGTTTGGCTGATGTAGACAGCATGAACTGTTGAGGAGGAGGAAGTTGAGTACTATCTAACTTTTTAATTTTGTTGTCCACTTTTCTAAAAGTGGAAAAGTCCTTTAATGGAGGACCACATAACTTGGAGGCATACACTGGCCATGGGTAATGTTAATTGTTTATTAGGTGGGGACAGGTTATGAGGTGGTAGTATAGTGGTATATAGGGGGAATCAATGTGACGTGGATACAGAGACATTATACTGTATATGAGAGCGACTGGCAGCAGGAGGTCAGACCATTAGTGAAACTGTGTCCCAAATAGTCCCCCTATAGTTTTTTCAGACTCTATTTTCCTCCTGTTAGGGTACAGTATATCTCTCATGGCAGCTGGCAGGAGGGGCATCTGAGAAAAGACGGGGACCGTATCAGGCATGGGTTGCCCCCAGACAGTGATTGGTGCTGACAAATATTTGAAGTGATACTGGGCTTATGGAGCACCCACCAGGGCAGTGGTGATACTTCGGTACCGGACCGCTTCTTAAAGGGGAAGTGTCACAGTGGCAGTGACCCGGTCCGTGGCCCTGGGCGTCCAATAAGAGGCCTTGGGCGTGGCTACAAGGCATTGATGGTCTCCACATCGGACCACTTCTTCGGCCGCGCCAGATGGTTTTTGTTCTGAGGTCAGTGATGCAGAAGGTATAGAGTGCCAGAAACACTTGAATGTTTTATATAAACCAAAAAGGAGCACATTAAGAAGTGCTAACTATTTACAGGGAAAAGTTAGGATCACACATCGTTCATAATCTCGCAGTTTGTTGCAAAACAGGTAAACTTTTGGTAAAACCCTAAAAGTCTGCATTTTACTGAACTTGGATATCACTATAAAAAATGTCCATAAAATATATTAGAATAATGTTAATGTTCTTCTGGAGTGATTTTTCATACCTTTGTCTTTCCTGCTCTGTAGCTGGTGTCTGCATTCTTTCCTAACTGATCATCTCACATAGTGTCCAAAAATCAAGTAAAATTGCAGGAGCATTGGGAAGAATTTCCTGCAAATCTGTTCTAACGTTCTAAAACTTCTGGAAAAACCCATGTTTCAAAATGTTCTTGTAGGATAGAAAAAAACTATCTTTACAGTAAATCAACAAAGAAATGTTCTTTTATGTAATAGTTCTGGCTGGTTTATGCTGATATACATGTATGTATCAGGATCAATCTTCTTCATCATTCAAGTAGCTACATGCTCCTCCTTTCATCATGTAAAGACAATGGCCCTGGTCAATGTCAGATCAATCATATAGATTAGTGAAAAAAACTCTATTATGAAGCATGGAGCTATATGTGAGTCGCCCGCCAGGGCCTGTGGGGTACTCGGCACCGAGCCCATTCACTTCTATGGGGGATGTCACGGGTAGCGCAGCTCGGTCCGTGGCCCTGGGCGCTCACTGAAAAGGGGGATATTTACAGGGGATTAAAGTATTTGTAAGATGTTCGTGACGCCACCTGTGGTGCCTGGTCAGTGTGACCAGCGCTGCTGTGTAAATCCACTGAGGGGTTGTTACTGGCAGCAGGGTGTTAAGTCTTCCACAGGCAAGACTGGGTCACTCAGGGTAGATGACGGTGCTGGGGTGCAAGACGGAAAAGGGGGCTTTCAGCCGCTGGAGCAATAATGCAGACACACACACAAAGTCTCTTTCTGTACCTTTACTGATGTAGTTGCAGGCACGTCCCGGGATGCTGGCAGGGTGAAGGATGCACGTCCAGTATTCCCACTGAGTAGGTGTAGGGCCTCCTTCATCCTGTAGTGTGAGTTTCTGACCTGTATGAAACAAAGTCTAACTCTGTCTTCACTTATACGCCCGGCTGACTTTGTGGTAGGGCCTTCTTTTGGATAGAACAGTGTCTCTGTATGCAGCGTCCTGCTAGACCCCGTCTTCCTGACCCCGGTTACGTATCAACGCTTGTGGGCCCCCTGCGACTTGAAGTCCCGCAGGTTCTCCGGTATCTCTCACTAGTCGGGTAGACTCTAGCAAGCTCGGACCCGGTGTCCGGTTTTTCAGAGTAGAGGTAAGCTATCAATGCTGTTTCAACCTCTATTACTCTCTTCTCTTCCACTCGCCTTTCGTCCTACTCCGACCCTTAACATAAGCACACTAGCAGTAGATGGCTGATTCTTCTCTCTCTTCACCGCTCTCAAAGCGTCGGCCCGCTTACTCCCTGGACTACACTCAGTTGACTCAGTTCTGACTAGGCTAGAGTGGCTATCTCTCCACTGGTACTAGCCTCCACACATTGAACTAAGCTCAAAGCTGCAGTCTTCAGGTTCTTTCAATAACTGCTGTTCTCTTTCCTTCTATCTTTCTGAGGCTGTGGTTCCACGGTCCGGAACCACAGCGCTTTGGACGAGCGGAAATTCCGCTCCGTCTAAGCCCCGCCCCCTTTCTGACGCGCGCTCTTTCCGGAGGTGTTCAGGACACCTCCGGAACACCTCCGGAAAGAACGCAGGGCTACATAGCCCTGTGTTAAATTCTGTTGCGCGACGCACTCGCCGCAACACGCGAGGACATGCTGCGGTCTGAAAAGACGCGCCGCGTGTCCGTTTACGCAGGTCTGCCACCTGCGTGTTGTTACGCATAGTGGAGACGGGATTTCTTGAAATCCCCTCCACTATGCTGTAACATCTGGACGCTGCGTGTTTGGCGCTGCACCAGCGCACAGCGCCAAACACGCACGTTTACTGATCGTGGAAACTCACCCTAATGCTCTGTCTGAAGCAGCTATCAGGATTTCCATCTGACCTGCACCTGGCTTGCAGACTCACTGATCTGTGCACACTTCTAGAGCTAACTCTCCAACACTCCTAGAGAACTAACAATTTCTCACTTCTGTGTACAATCACCAACTACACTGAACTCTCTGCTGTCTAGGAGTAGACTGTCTGCTGTCTCTGAGGAGATTAAACAAACTAGCTCAAACTCAGTGTCTTCACCATCCTATATACCTGAAAGGGCTCCCTCTGGTGGCTCTAGGGAATGGTGAAGCTATGTGAATGAATATCAGGTCTCTTGTGGGTGTTACCTTTGGTGCATCCTCCTGGGAAATGTGATTCCAAGTGCAGCTGGGCTACACATATGGGCAGCTCACAATAACTATCCACAGAGACCACTCTAGATAAAACTCATGGGATTTTCCATATAGGAGCAGCTAAACTAACATGGATTCCAACAGGCTTTTTCTTTTTCCCCTTCTTTGTAGGGAATGTGCAGAGCACGTCTTTTATACTTAGTAGACGCTCCAGGAAAACACTGTTATTTATTTTTTTCCATCTTCTTGGTCTTTTTTTTGCGGTGGCTTGGCTGCCTGAGGTTTTTTTTACCAGTATGTATAAAATAGTGAGCGACTTTCAAGGAAAAGCATCCCGAAGAATGGTTCGGTCACTTCTTTTAACTCTTGGTGTCTTTGGAAACGGGAAGTGGTTAAAAAAAGTTGAAAAGACTGAATATACAAACAGCAAGTTGTATTTACACTGCAAAGCATAAGTTCATTCTTTTTATTGTTTATTTAGTGCTTTTTCAGGTGGGTTACAGATCGTAACCACCTGAAAAAGCTGCCGTGTGCACATACTGCTATTTTTCCCAAATACTGCTGTCAAATCACAGTTTCTGTACAAGGCAACCAACACATTTTAGGGGTAGACTTATGACAGATATTTATGGTATACCAGAGTGAAAACCTCCTGGACCTCCGTTCCGATTGGCGCAACAGCTGCTGTAAAAGGAGGAATGGTCACATAGTCGCGGTCTCTCGACTTTTATGGAAGGTCCAAAAACATCCAAGGCCATCTCTCCAGTTATAGCAGTTTCTGAAAGAGGACGAAAAAAAAGAGGAAAAAAAAAGTCAAGTTTCTCTTTTTGGAGCTGGCCAATATTTGCTTTTGAGCTTTTGTTTTTTTTCCTTCCCTTTTTAAAAAAGTAATAACTTTTTATTTAGGCATCAACATAGTCGCATTACTATTTGTTATGTGTGTAATGAGTTGTAGCTTAGAATAACTGTGTTCATTTTACCAAATAATTAGAGTTGGTGAGAGTTGAGTCACAGGCCCTCTAAATAGTCCATGACCCTGTAAACTGTCACTCTTAGCTGTCATCTTTGCTTTGTTCTTTATTTAGTACATATCTAAATAACAATGTGACCAGGCACCAGTCACGGCACATGGTCGCTATTTTCAGGTTGGTTTGAGCCGTTATTAATCTGTGCCTCTTGTGAGAATACAATCGACTGCTGATCCCATATTATAATATTACTCCGCTGACTCCATGTCACTTATTGTGGTCGTGAAAAGCTAGTGGGGTGTCAGATACGAAGTTCTTGTAAAACCATAGGACAAATTACCCTCTGTGCCATCCAGCAGCCAGAACAATGCGCCACTGAGTCAGCAATGTCATTGTTGAGCTCCACTGTACAGAACATATTTTTACGTTAACAAAGATTCTCTTGTTCAAAGCAGCTAACAAATAAAGCTATATAATTCCCGAAATTGTCATCTGCGTACAGTAAAGCCATATTGTCAACAGATGACATGGCATGAGAGGAAAGAAACTCATTCCTACCTTCCCAAATCTCAAGTAACCAAGAGGAGGTGTCACGATTCTATATAAAATAGAGCTAAAAGAACAACTGGATTTAAAGGGAAACTCCAGAGTTGATAACAAATGTCTGCAAATATTGAGGGTGGTTTGCAGAGTACACAATTCCCTAATGAGGGGGTAAGAAACACCTGAGAAGTGGTGCATCTCCAGGGACAAGGTTCCCCAGGAGATGCCGGATGGTGTCCCAAAGGACCGGGATCTCAGAAGGCGAGGTACCATCTGCGCATGCGCCACTTATGGCCAATCAACAAATGGAGGTGGGAGTAAGTGTCACTAGGGACTAATGTCATACAAGAAGAAAAGGTAGCACACTGTAGCGCTATAGCTTGCAAACACAAAATATGAAAAATATGAAAAATGAATTACATCATTACCTTAGAAATATGAAAAATTGAGAAGTCTTAGCGCATAAGATGGCCAAATTATGTGAGCCTGATAGCCACGTCAAGGCTCTTCTCGTATATCAGGTCCCTAACTAATGCCTATCCTCGCTTTAGAAAAGTCTGTCTGCATGGGAACCTATGAATCCTCTTTTCAGACTAAAATCTGCATCTCTGTGGAGGGGTGATGAACCTGCTGTAATTAAAAGGCCTGTGACCACCAGGTGGAGTGCTCAGGCAGAAGGTAAATGAATACATATCAAAAAACTGACCGGCACATCCAAACTTAGATTAAGAAGAAAAGGTAGCACACTGTAGCGCTATAGCTTGCAAACACGAAATATGATAAGTATGTATATGAGTTGGTGACTCTAGGTTTAGCACCTGTTCACACTGAATCTAAGTTTGGATGTGCCGGTCAGTTTTTTGATATATAGGGACTAATGTCATTGATATGCAGATTGGTCACCTTGATTTTTACACCTGAGATATCCATTACGGGATACATATAAAGGGCATCAGCATTGGTCAATATACGACATATGCTAACAGACTCCTATATACTCACTAGTTAACTGATTAAATCATTTTCCTATATATATACTCACATTTGCTCGAACTATAACACGCCCCCTGATGAAGCAAGGGTGAAACGCGCGATGGGGTGCTAGGACCACTTATCATAATTACCCGTCACATAACTGCATGTAAGTATACCTCTTTACACTGTTGTATGGTTATATGTGTCTGTCAGTGTGAACACCCCACTTCTCAGGTGTTTCTTACCCACTTATTAGGGAATTGTATATACACAAGTATACTATTGATATTAGCTTTGGCCAGCTTGGTATATCCTTTACAGTCATGTCAATGTGCTGCACAATTATGTACTGTGTTTTGAGTTGAGTAAAATATTTATTTTGCGAGTTTAGTATAATACGACTGACTCTTAATACCCCTCATTTTTCTAGGTTTATCTTTTTATAATTTTTTTTTAATTTTTACTATACTTATTAGTTTAGTTTCATTAATAAAATATGATACTTTGTTTTAACATTGTGAAGTTGGTACTCCAGTCTGTATATAAGAAAATAGACAGCGTCCATTGCAAGGGTTGAGTTCCCCCCCAAAAAAGTGTTTATTCCGCCATCAAATGAACGTTTTCGACCCAGTGTAGGCCTTCTATAGATTGGTTTACAACTATGTTCCAATCACCATACAGGCCAAACTCCCCATATAAATACAACAATTACAAATCCATTTCAATAACAGGAATAAAGATCCACATAGTGACATATATAAACAGCTTGATGTATCATAAAAGAATAATTCTCAGGAGCAGCCACTCAATCATTGTTTGCATACTCTTATGGTGATCATCCAATCTACGAATGGCATCATCATTGTCAGGTTACAGAAATCCAATCTGTGTACATAATAGCCATGAATATGTAATTGACCCCTCTGTAGACCCAAATTGAGGGTTCATATTAAAGCGCGCCAAAACACAAACAGGGGGCATACTCCAGTGTCTATAACCTACCTATCACCGTAAGGCATCTGTATCAATATGGGAACCAAGGCCCTATCACCACTAGCGTACTCTCCATCCATTGCTCAAGCATGCGCAGTATCCAATCGCATGGCTGGCTGGCGCGCGATCATCCAAGAGCGGTGACATGACCGCAATCCAACTGATGCGCAGACACAATGAGCATGTGCGGGCGGCGTACACTGCTGGTTAGCGCCTCCAGGCATCACCAAGACAACGACCATATGATAAAAGGTTTTGGAACAGGCAAATAGGTGAGAAGAGTCCTAATCGTACTTTTGTGTTTACTAATCCAGGCCTTGATTTCCATTGCGGTCTCCCTTACATAATACAGTCCACAAGGACAAGAAATAATGCATACCACAACATTTTATGAACATGTGTATCTTTCCTTAAGGGAATATAGCTTCCTAGTATGGGGATGATGAAAAAAATCCCCCTTAATCATGTTACCACAACATGCACACCCCAGACGAGGAGAATTCCCAAGTCTGGGGGTGCTGAGTGTGGTTTGTGACAACATTCTTGAGGCGCCAAAGTCAAATTTAACCAATCTGTCTTTAAATGACGACCTTGTCTATAAGAGAGAAGAGGCAGAGAAAGCAAAATCCAGTATAAATGGAAGACTCTTATGTAACAAGGGACAATGTTTATTTAGGCTGGGAAATATGTTGATATAATTGGTATTCTACTCACAGTTTGTTTGGATCGAACACTTACCAATAAATCATCTCATCGCAATCTTAAAACTTTTTGTTTATATTTACAAATGTCGTGATTAGGATAACCCATGGTTCTAAATTTGTGGCACATCTCTTCTAGTCTCCTGTCCACCCTCTTCTCACATGAGACTATTCGTCTGACTCTAATCAATTGGCTCCAAGGGAGAGAACAGATCATTTTATGTGGATGATTGCTATCAAAATGCAATAAATTGTTCCTGTCAATACCCTTAACAAACAGATCAGTATTTAAATTACCATTACCTTTGTACACCAGGGTATCCAGAAACTGCAACTCTACTGTGGAATCAGACAATGTGAACTGCAGCTCTGCAAATACATGATTGATCTCATTGTGGAAGGCAAAGAGTTCATCTACCGTAAATTACCTTCTCGTTTCAAAAAAACGTCATCAATATAAGTCACCAGGTCAGTATTTAAATTACAATTATCTTTTTACACCAGGGTATCCAGAAACTGCAACTCCACTATGGAATGAGACAATGTGAACTGCAGCTCTGCAAATACATGATTGATCTCATTGTGGAAGGCAAAGAGTTCATCTAAATTACCTTCCCGTTTCAAAAAAACACCATCAATATAACGCGACCAGGCCAAAGCATGACACAAAAGGATGGAGCTGTACAGGTACTTGTCCTTGAATTCCACCATGTAGATGTTCGCATACATGGGTGCCACATTGGACCCCATGGCAGTACTCTGACTCTGCAAGTAGTAATTATCCCCAAAGAGGAAATAATTCCTCCCGAGGATGAACTCAAGCACCGTCAGGACTTGACGTGCACAATCGGTGGCTATGCCCAAGCCTGACAGCACATCAGCAACAGCCCCAAGTCCCTTATCATGCTCAATGGATGTATATATAGACACTAGGTCAAACGACACTAGAATGGTATAATCAGTTACTCTAATACCCTTGATCTTATTTAAGAAGTCACTCGTGTATCTAATAAATGAACGGGCATTGGTTGCAAAATCAAGAAAAATAGCCATTCTAGTGAATAAAGAACCCCAACCAGACTCGATTGGGTGCCCTGGAGGATTATCCACATCCTTAAGTATCTTGGGCAGGGTGTACAGCACAGGTTCAATGGGAGAATCAACAATGAGGTATTCCGCCAAATTTTGATCAATGAGTCCACTGCAAAGGGAGTCATTGACCAGAAGATAATTTCTCATAATCCAATTCATCATTTAATTGTCACAAGTATTTCAGCCTTGTATTTACTACTGTCCATGATTACCACAGAGCCGCCTTTATCGGCTGGCTTGATGCTTTTTTTTTCGACCACAGACAAATTATGTCCCGATTTCAAATGAAAGTTATTTTTCAGTAGCTCAATGTCATTTTTTTACCAGCTGTATATGTGATCCCACAAAGTGGTTATTACATGGTGGCTGAAAATGACTCCTATTGTAGAGACCCACATCTCGTAAAGTCAACATAGAGGTGGGACCCTCACAGGTGCATGGTATTATCACTGCAGTTCCCAAAAAATGATGATAAACCCTGCCTCCTAAAATAAACATATAAATCACTTTCAAGTTGGAACCAATCAGTCACATTAGATGGACAAAAATTAACGTCCTTCAGATAATACATCCAATTGGATGTCAGTCAGTAAGGTAGATTAAATATTTACCTCTAAATCTCTATTGTTCAGATATCTTTCTGTCTCCCCTACATGTCAAAGGTTTTCAATGTGGTAAGTCTCGTCCTCTGTTTTGTCTTATACCTCTTCCTCCTGTGTTTCCAGCCTCCTCTACGGGGTGTCCTGGATGTGCCAACCTGACCACCTTTATTTTCCTAAAAAATGGGTAGATGTAGATAGTCCCAATCTCAAACCATCTGTCGATTCTGAATCGGCAATCGGTGCACACCGACCAAGGTACTCCAGTCTGTGTGACTTGTATAGGGTATTAATTCATTGGGAGTTTACTTCTTACTTTCTCCAATACTATGCAAGAGGGACCAAGTTGTTATTTTGACAACATGTTCCCAGCCAGGTAATTCTATATGTGTCCTGTGAATATTATAATTGTTGGCTGGTTGTACACCAAGCTAGTTGTACCCACAGGAGAATTAATTGGGGTCTTCTATTGTGCCATGAGTATCTGTTACCTCTGATAAGGATGCATCAATAATGTTTCCCACAAAACATCTTGGAACCAGTCAGATCTCATTATAAATTAGTAGGGTCCATTGGGTGCTGCTGGTATCGGTTGTGTGATAGATCTGTCACAGCTTTAATACTGTTTTCTGGTCCTACAGTGGAACAGAAAACGAAATTCATGATGCAGCTCTGAACTCAGCCTCAGGGCTCGTGTACATGACCGTATTTTCTGTCCAATTGTAATCCGACAATACATTGGTTCACACTCGGACTAATGTTATTTTATGAGGCCGTGCATATGTCAGATTGTTTCTTTGGATCGAGATGGCCTAATGAAAAAATTGATGCAAGCCTGAGTTAGATTCGATATTCTGATCACACTTGGCCATGCAAGTCAATGAGTCCATGGAAACCATCGGACTGCACTTTGATGGCATCTGAGTGCAGTACAAGTTCCACAGACTGACAGAATGGAGAAGATGGAAAAAAAAATTTCTGCTTCTCCTCATCCGAGAGATTGGAGCACACTATGATCACACTCTGATGACATTCTGATTACACTAAGATAACACACTAATGACGCTCTGATCACATTACAATCACACACTGATCACACTGTTATTACATTAAAATAACACTCTGATCCCAGTCTAACCACATTATGATTAATCTCTGATCACACTCTGATTAAACTAAAATCACACTCTGATCACACTAAAATTACACTCTGATCACACTAAAATCATACTCTGATCACACTCTGATTATACTAAAATCACACTCTGCACTAAAATCACACTCTGATCACATTAAAATCATACTCTGAACACACTCTGATTATACTAAAATCACACTCTGCACTAAAATCACACTCTGATCACATTATGATCAAACGCTGATCACACTCTGATTACACTAAAATCACACTCTGATCACACTCTGACCACACTAATATCACAATAAAATCACAGTCTGATCACACTAAAATCATACTCTGATCACATTAAAATCATACTCTGAACACACTCTGATTGCACTAAAATCACACTCTGATCACATTATGATCAAACTCTGATCACACTGAGATTACACTAAAATCACACTCTGATTGCACTAAAATCACACTATGATCACACTCAGATCACACTCTCATTACACTAAAATCACACTTTGATCAATTACACTCTGATCACACTAAAATCACACTCTGATCACACTGATCACACTGATTAAACTCTGATCACACTAAAATCACACTCTGATCACATTATGATCAAACTCTGATCACACTGAGATTACACTAAAATCACACTCTGCACTAAAATCACACTGATCACACTCTGATTACACTAAAATCACACTCTGATTGCACTAAAATCACACTATGATCACACTCAGATCACACTCTCATTACACTAAAATCACACTTTGATCAATTACACTCTGATCACACTAAAATCACACTCTGATCACACTGATCACACTGATTAAACTCTGATCACACTAAAATCACACTCTGATCACATTATGATCAAACTCTGATCACACTGAGATTACACTAAAATCACACTCTGCACTAAAATCACACTGATCACACTCTGATTACACTAAAATCACACTCTGATTGCACTAAAATCACACTATGATCACACTCAGATCACACTCTCATTACACTAAAATCACACTTTGATCAATTACACTCTGATCACACTAAAATCACACTCTGATCACACTGATCACACTGATTAAACTCTGATCACACTAAAATCACACTCTGATCACATTATGATCAAACTCTGATCACACTGAGATTACACTAAAATCACACTCTGCACTAAAATCACACTGATCACACTCTGATTACACTAAAATCACACTCTGATTGCACTAAAATCACACTATGATCACACTCAGATCACACTCTCATTACACTAAAATCACACTTTGATCAATCACACTCTGATCACACTAAAATCACACTCTGATCACACTGATCACACTGTGATTAAACTCTGATCACACTAAAATCACACTCTGATCACATTATGATCAAACTCTGATCACACTCTGATTGCACTAAAATCACACTCTGATCACACTAATATCACAATAAAATCACATTCTGATCACATTAAAATCATACTCTGAACACACTGAAAGCACTAAAATCACAATCTGATTGCAATAAAATCATACTCTGATCACACTCTGACCACAATAATATCACAATAAAATCACATTATGATCACACTAAAATCACACTCTGATCACACTCTGATTACACTAAAATCAGACTAAAATCACACTCAGATCACTCTGAAATCATACTCTGATTACACTCTGATTACACTAAAATCAAACTAAACTCAGTCTGATCACACACTGATCAGAGTGTAATTAGCATAATTGACCCGATTCTCTCGGATGAGACAATATAGGCTGGTGTGTCCCTAGCTTTAGCCTACAGAGTGACTACAAAGAGCGTTTCCTTCGCTGGAGGACTTGATGTTTTATGTATTACACGGGTGGTCCACTGATTTCAATCTGCAACTGCAGAAAATTGATCACTTGCTCCCCGGTTTATATATTACAGTTGATGAAAGCAGTGGCGTACCATGTAATTAGCACAGTTGTGGGTGTACCCTATAAGAAAAAGGCATTGCCCACAGAGGATGATTCCATTGATACAGTCGTATAGAAGCAATCATTTTAATTTGTAACGTCAGAAATAATACAAGTCGGACTTTAATGAAATCATGAGTCAGCAGCTGGCATCACTTGTGGATTTTCTAAACATCCCCTCATATCCTGAGACCAGAAAGAAAGACAGGGATAAATCAGGCAGAATTGAAAACAGACTCTCAGTCACCCTCACTCTGAGGGGAGAGCAGGAGGAGGGGGAGGCACTTCATCCAAAAAAAAAAATCAAGAAAAAGAAAAGGGGAGTAGGAGAGAAAGACAGTCCAGCTGAGTGGAGACAGCTTCTGACTTCTCTGGTTCTTTCTTTGACTTTTCTTCTACTTTCGAAGCATAAAAACAGTCTGGAGAACACACTTCATTGACTCTCAAATTACTTTTTGTTGACTCTTAAAAAAAAATTTTTGAAAAAAAACAAAAAAAAGTTTAGGAAAAGTTTCTGAACTTTAAGATGCTCCCGGACTCTCTCCAGGCTCAATCCATTCTACGAAACTTTTTGTGTTAACGACTTGGCAAAAGTTCTTTTCTTTTCTCCTTTCTTTCTTTTCCCGGATTCTTTTTCGTTATTGAATCTAATGGAAAAATTTGCGAAACATTCCAGCGTTTAACTTGAAGGCTTCAGAGAGAAAAAAAAACATCAGAAAAGAAAAAAGGAAAACAGGAAAGGGTATTTGAATGTCTTCTGCAGAGATTTAAAGGAGCCTGAAGATCACGCTACTGGGTAAGTTGGAAAGTACGTGCATGTGTAGCTTTAAGAAAACAAAATCTTTTGGCAACTTCATTGTTTGGGAAAGTAAATGACTTGATCCTATCAGAATGAAAATGAAATGGAAAGTTGTGTGAGCGGAAAATACGTTTACTGATTATTTAATGGGTCGCATCGGATAGAGGGAGGATCAAGATGATTAACGGAGCATCAGAGTAACGAGTATGGTCCCAAAGTATCTCCAATGGATGGGTCGTATTCATTTACTAATGCATAAAGTACTTAGACATCAGTGGCCGATCTATATAAAATCCATAGGATGTACATCATATATCATCTTTTCAGTAACGGACCCCGAGATCCACCCCGACGGACCAGATTTCGACACAAACTGGCATCCGCCCATCTGACTATTATGGGACGATGTGTGTTAATAACCCCCTTAAAATCCCCAAGAAAAAATGTTGCCTGTGAAGTAATGAAAGCAACAATGGCCGCACTCCAGGTCACTGTCGCAGATTGCTTGAAAACTTCAATTTGTCCTTAAAGACACATTATTGCATTTCACAACTTTTTGGCAATGGTTACTGTGTTTGTAGAAAGAAAATGCCTGAATGTCTGAGGAAGCAAAGTGATATCCCGCTAGGGAAGAGAAGGTTTTGACAGGTTGAAGATGGAAACAGTCAGCAGTTTGATACCATGGTAGATGAGTGATATGAAGTCAGCTGCGGGTGTTTACTAACATGGTATAACTGACTATGTTGTGTCAAGGATGATATTCGGGGGTCTCTATCCACCTCTTCAATGACGTCATTTTAATGACTGGTCACTATATGGTGGCGGTCACACGCGGTGGCAATGCAGCGGCTGAAAACCTGTGCCCCCGCCGTCTTTCCACTTTTTCCGGGCACAATCACTTGATCTTGTTTCACCTACAAATTTTCAGGGACATTATGATTGGCTGTATGGTCCGGCAGGTGAAACAGCTGTTTTCTTGCAAGATCAAGTGTTACTGCGGTTCACAAGCACAACATGAATGTGTTCGCAACCCGTATTTTCGATCCAAGTGCAATCGAATAAAACATCAGATCGCACTCAAGCCAATGTTATTCTATGGGGCCGTGCATAAGTCTGTCCGGGGAAAAATCACAGCAGGAGCAATGTAGATCCATAAATCGTGACGTGCAAGTCAGTGGGTCCGTCAAAAAAATTGGACTGTACTTTGATGACATCCGAGTGTCCGTCCAATTCAGAGTATGAATAGCATAAGTGTTACGATTTTCTCGGTTGTGTGACCCAAAACTTAGAACAGTTTTTCTCCGGAAAGTGTGGTTCTATTTATTGATCAAATATAATAGGTTGTCCACTACTTTTACATTGACAGTCTATGCTTAGGATAGGTTATCAATGTCTGATCGGCCGGGGTTCAACACCAGACACCACCGCCAATCAACTGTTATCGTGTTGGCGGCTGCTGTCCGGTAATTCTCATATAAGGAGTTGGCCATCATCTGGTAGTGGCCGAGGCTTGATACTGCATATCTGCCTCCTATTGATGTGTAGTACCCTGTGGCAGCCATTACCAGAAAACGGCCAGCTCCGCAAGTAAGTACTTCCGGCCAGTGGCGGTCAACACCGATAACAGCTGATCGCCAGTAATGCTGTGTGTCTGACCCCGGCCGATCAGATATTGATGACTTATCTTAAGAGTAGGCCATCAATGTAAAAGTAGCGGACAACCTATTGCATTTGATTAATAAATAGAGCCACGCTTTTTGGAGAAAAACTACTCTAAGTTTTGGGTCACGCAACCGAGAAAATCATGACAATTATGCTCTTCACACCCTGATTAAACTCTGAAACTCTCAGAAGTAGAGAATAAAATATCCTAAGGATAGGCCATCAATCAAAAAGTAGCGGACAACCTCTTTAATTCGGGAGTGGGGGGCAGATACCATTGGTGTAACCAGTGCGGCTGCATAGGGGCCCAATATGAAAAGAGAGCCAATTCCATCCCCAAACGAAGGACTAGTGGACTTCAAAGGACTCGCGTACTTTTGTTGCACAGGGGCCCTCTTCTGTCTCTGTCCACCCCTGCATTAATTAGTTTTCACAAGTTAATTATGAATAAAATCGCCATTGCTGTCAAGACCTCTGCTTGCTGACCTTTAATATTTACTTTGAGGAGCCAGGAAAGCCACGAGTGGTAGGAGGTTTTGCAGGGCTCTGTACACACATGCGACTGCTGGGCCAGGGTCTTGCAACAAGCCTGCACCTGTGTGTCTAGGACACGATCAGAAAACAATTTCATTAAGATTCAATAATATATGAAAATCATAGTTCAGTATACAATAGATCAGCTCAAATTACTGGTACATTTGTCCTTCCCAACAAGTTGGATGACAACCAATATGGCTGCCATCAGAGATCCCATAAGGAAGGTCACCCAGCATTCAGAGGGTCCTGAATGACAGATGTGCAGCCATTATAGAGGTGAAAAGACCCCACAGCAAATAGTCTCCTAATGGTGCACAGCTGTGTAACTAGGCAGATTTGCCATTTACAAGATTCTCAAGATGGTTGACAATCCATTGGGTTAAAGTGGTTGTCCATGATTTTTTAAACATGGCCCCAAAATTCTAGATAAATCCCCTGCCACTCCAGCCATACCTATGCATTGTTGTCAACAGTCTTACATTTTACTGCTGCAGCCAATCAATGGCCCCGACACCGATAACAGCAAGGTGACCACTCCACGGGCGGACATATCATTGGTGCAACCTGTGAGGCCCAAGAAGGAAGGTGGCTCACTTTCAGCTCCAAAGCAGCAAGGAGCTTCTGTCACAGCAGAACTATGGGACCGCAAAGGGGCCCTGAGTGGAACAGTTAGACAACTGATTGACTGCAGCAGTCATTGCAGGACAGTTCACAAAGACTTTCAGGACCATGTGAGAGGCAATATTGGATATGGGTGATTTTATTATTTAATAGCCCCCTCTCTACTTTTTGCCCATTTAATTAATATCTGAGACCACCCCTTTTAATGTTTCAGACTATGGCAGGAAACCAAGGGCCACACACATGGCGCCAATACCAATCATACTGTACCATGATCAGATTGCATGGGCCAAGTCCTGCCAGACAACTAGATCTAGTCCAAGGTTGTGTGTCAGACAAGTTTTCTACCAAGTTTGCGGTAATTACTATTGGACGATGTTAGCGCTGGGGTAAAAGTTAATATGGGAATTAATGAATCCGTTCAGAACTAATAGTCAATATATTATTAGTTTATAAAGGATGTTTCCACTGCAGGTGACTACTTTTTGCATTTGTTAAAACCGGAGCAGACGGCACGCGGCCACTTTGAAACTTTCAACTTTAGAAGTGACAGTGACAAATAACACCCATCACGGCCCGGGAAAGTGGCGTCAAACAGCGCTCAGGCTGAACAAGTGTTGGTACATACCAACCCACAGCCTAGTTAATGGCAAATCAACATTTGTTTGTGCCATAACGAATCCCAACAACTGACCACAAGACCTCTCAGAGTATCGCAACTCTTCATTCACAGCCTAAAGGATATGCTGTCAGTGACTGTCACATTTAAAGGCAATTTCTAACTAATATGTAAAAAATGCCAATATTTTAGTAAATTAGAAATTAGAAAAGCTGCAAAAATTAACATTTTTTTTATTTACATTAAAAAATATTGATATTTTTGATTCAGTTGCGTCGGCTATCTTTGCAGATAGTGCAGCCATATTGGTTATCACTGTTAAATTATCCTCTCAGACTAATGGTAAATCTGTCATTTTGTTAGTTCATTGATATAGTGGTAGCTTTACTAAAAGTTTATAGAGGGATAATTCAAAAATTACAGCCAACATGGCAGAACTTCCTGTTATTACTGTTTGTAAAAATGGCCTCCGCAACAAAACAGAAAAAGGTCAAAACTTCTGTAGGTATATAAGATGTGACTAAAATACTTTATTTCCTTCTTTAACTTTGGATTTACTAATAAAATACCAATTTTATGGTTTGCGGGAAAATCCACTTTAAGAAACTGCAGAACCAGCCACAACTATACCACTATACGGTATGCAGCTACCTGGGGCGTATCATGGAGATTAAAATGCTATTATGGAACAAATGTAAAAAAAGATAGCCAGGTTAAATTAGATATCAATGCTGTGGGACTTCCCAATGGCCTTGGGGTTTAAAGCTACAGTAGCCATGACGGCAACAATTAAGGTCTGACTTAGAAAACTATTTTAAAGGAAGTCTGTCATCCCCAAAATACAAACTAAACCATTTCTGCAGGAACGTAAATCCAATAAAAATCATACTTATAGTATAGCTATTAGAGGTTCAGTTTACATAAAAAATGTATGCAAACGAGGAGGTTTCGGTGCCCCCTTGGTGTGGCCAAGTTTTTATGCATTATCACACCCCTAAATTTGCATACTAAGCATTTTGTCATATCTTGATTGACAGTGCACTCTTCAGCCACACTCACACTTCCGCAGTTCAGTACTGAAGGTCAGCGATGACACTATGTGAGCGCTGCAGCAGTATCCAAGCCGGGGTGTAGCGCCGCTGATTGCCATTGACTGAGCTGCACTCAGTCAGCACTTCTGCACCTCTGCAGACAGGAACAGCTCATACAGTGTTCTGTCAATCAAGATATGAGAGTGTTCAATATGCAAATTTAAGGGGCGTGACACTGGACTTTTAGCCACCCTAAGGGGACACTGAGGCCCCTTTATTTGGAAGCAAAATAAATATTAATTTTATGCCAACTAAATTCCTAAAATACTACAGATATGAGTTTTATATTGATCCAGCCCTTTAGATACCTGTATATGTGGTTTAGTAAGCATTTTGGGGGTGATAATTCCCTTTAAAGAATCCAGTTAGGAAATTCTGAGTTAACAGTGGGAGGATCCATGTTCAAGCATCAGGATCATTGTTTATTAGCTTTATCATAGAGTCCTTATCTTATACTGTCAGTCCACTAGATTTTAATGGGAGCTGTGTAATACTTTAATTCACCTGTGGAGGCACTGCAGGAGAACTGAACACTTGCTGCCAGGTTCCCACAGAGATTACAACTGATAAATGGGGTCACAGTTGCAACACAATTTGTTAGAATACCTGCAAATGATAATGTTGATATTGTGGACCCCCAATACTTGGTCATAGAGTATAGTCGTGGACTCTGACAGCGAAGGGACTTTTGCAGGATGTGTGTCTATACCCTTCCACCATGCCTCACCTGGATATACACATGCATATTCTCATTAGGTATACATATACACAGACAATATGCACATGCTGATACATGCACACATATTTACTCATTCCACATACATACACAAGCATATATAAAATCTGCACGCACCACATGCATAGAATTATATTTTTTCTGGTATCTCTATGTACCTTTATTAGCCTATATAAGTTTTCCACCCCCTTTAAATTGTATAGTAGGGGACTAATTTATTTATTGTCTGTGGTATAATCCTGTGGGATTACAATAACAGTATGCATGAGAATCTATAGACCTTTTATGGTTTTGACTCCTGTAGGATACAGGGACATGATTAAACTGAATGCACAATATGTAATGTGTCATTACACAATGATGAGTACACATGAGTAAAAATCAGGCACGAGCCACAAAATAGAAAAAAATTGTATAAACACAGGATATATGTAATTTCCAGTATGGAGTAAGTAATGTCCATGAGAAGGTAGTCTATGAATTTTTCTAAGATCTGGTGACATCATCAAGGTACAAGGCACTGAGTGGTTCTTGTCCTGATGATGTCACCAGTCTAAATATTGTTGCATCATGGAAAATATTTAAAAAGCTGTTGGTCAAATAGATTCCTCACCTTCCCATAAAATAATGTAAAACATTTTGAAATAAAAATCATGGATTGTTTTCTATTTTAGTAGGATTTTTTCCTTAAATTAAATATAAAAAAAAACCTGAAGTAAATATCCTATGTATTGTGTACCCATAATAACACCTACTTATAGGAGAAAGGGGTTAAATGGTTAGAAAAGCAACACGTCTCACTTCCTGCACGTGGCATCGTCGATGTATCTGATTTAGTTCACTCTAAACCTTTTTCACATAAAATGCCAAAATGACGTTCTGCCTATAAAACTTATTTTCCTGGAACTTTGGAGTTCCCCTGTTTTTAACATCCAGTATGTGAGCCAAAGCAATGATTATTTAAAGGTTTTGCCTTTGAAACAGAAACTTTCCAGAATTTCAAAGCTTGATTGCAGAGCCATTATAAAATTACTCACAACTGTGGACCAAGCATTGTCTCTGTCCACGAAAAGATACAGGTTCCATATGGGTGACAGATATTAATGATGCCCATACAAACATTTCTTTATTGCCAAAAACAATTTTAAAAGTGCAGCTCATTTTATGCTAATTAGTCAGGACTAGTCCAAAGGGCCATCACTTCACGAGACTAGCCCAGCCTCAGTTTCTGTAGTCATACTCTTTTGCACGTGATTGACACGTGTACAAGTCATTCCGGCACTCCACATGCGTGCGACATCTGCTCAGATCATCCCTTCTTGTGCATGCTTATTGAAGCCAAGTGGACTCTCCCCAGCTTCATCAGTGCATGCCCAGGTGAGATCTTTCCCTGTGGTGCACTTCATTCCATCACGCCGTCACTATGGCTTCCTGGAATTACGCAGATAAAGCCATGGACAGTTCACCCAACTTGACTTTGCATGCTCAGTTAGGGGTGTGACAATAGGAACTGTGATTGGACTAGTCAGGGGGAAGTGAAGTTCTTGCAGACTAATCCTTGCTAAGGTTGGGGCTGCACTGTGAATTTAGTGTTGGTACAGCCATAAATCACTCGTAAAGCAGGTGAATGTCATCTCATTGTGACTCCTAGGGTACCGCAATAAGTCATAAAAATTCGAAACCAGTTATATTTTTTGTGACTTGTGGTACTCTAAGGATTAAATTCCAAACTTTATTCATTTGCATTATATTACAATATAGCAGTAGCATAAATCTGTGTCACTGCCAACATTTCCATGCAGTCCAAGCCTAAGTTATAATAAAGAAACCTTTGCATAGGACATCAGACTTTGGTGTTACACAGTAATAGGCTAAATTTTTACCTTTATGGTGGCCAATTGGGAGATCTGATGGGTTCCCATTAAGGTGATTGTCTAGTCCTCTGAATTGACAATCATTATTATGGTACTCTATAATGGGGGTAAAATATATACATGAATATTTTGTTGGCTTCTATCTTCCTTGGGGTTCCTCTTACGACCACTTCTCCTAAGCGGAGTGCGGAGATGGATCCTGGCGAGTGATGTTACCATTTACTTAATTCGCAGACTTGGACTTATATCCCTCTTATATTGTCACTGGAAAGAGGCAGCAATCTGAAAGTCACAGTTTAATTTAACACATAGCTACTCAGCCTTTACATTATGTCGAAAGTGCCTTCCGAGTTTCCAGAGGTCACATTTCCCAGCTGCGGGGACTCACTAGAAACAGGAAGAGAGTCGTTTCTATGGGGTTAATTTCGTTCAATTCTTGTAGCCGTCTGATTGGTACTTTGGAAGTCATATAATGGACATAATTGTGCCTATTACTTCAGCAGTGACAGGTCCGATTTAGGCTGACCATAGGTCATACTACTCCTTCTACTAAATGGACCATCTGGACTTCTTATTTGGGGGTTTGCAGTTTGTGCATGGAGATCATTGTGCCTAATAATTATCTTCCTGGTTTTGAGAAGTTTCTACTTATGAGAGGACAGTTGACACTTGCAGCTACATAGGGCAGGTTGCCAGTAGGGGCGTAATCAGATTTCATAGATCTCTAAAGCAAAATGAGATGGATTCCCACCACTGGCTCCTGAAAGAAAACTAAAACTGCAGCATACTTAGCAATTACAGATTATCAGAACCTTGGCCTTGGTCCTGAGGTCAGATCAGAAGTTTGGGTCTGCTGGACAGGAGTCCTGCGAATCTCCTCTTGCCTGTCAGGAACCCTGGTGCTTCTTCTGATTTGTTGGCCTGGTGCAACGTCATCGTTGCGGCATGAGCTTAATACTCAGAAAAGGCAGTAAGAATCGGTTTGCAGGACTCAAGTATGGTGGCCACTGACTATTGGCGTAGCCGCTGAACCAGGGTGCTGCAAATCAATCAAGGGAATTTTGTCACCAAGTTTGTGCTATGTAGTCTGACAACAGCATGATGTAAAGACATAGACCCTGATTCCAGTGATGTATCACTTAGTTTACTGGGTGCAGTAGTTATGAGTTATGGTAGAGTCACAATTTTCTCTGTTGCAGATCTAGCAGATCTGAGCTGTGTATAACCCTGTCCACACCACTGATTGTCAGTGTATATCATATAGTGAGAGAGAGCTGCTAATCAGTGGTGATGGTGTGGTTGGACCAGGAGGGACAAGCCAGCTAGTCCACTAGTGATAATCTCCAGCTAATAAAACATTCATTACTGTATGTTAAAACAGCAAAACAGCCTAGTAGGTAACACAATGCTGGAATCAGGCTATCGGCCCCTACACCATGGCGTCACTTCCTCCAGATGCATGTGATATGTGGGGAGAGTGAAGCCAGTGCTGATTGGCCGAAGGATCCCTGGGAGAGCCAGTGCCTACACTGGTAATGGAGGTGAGTCTAGGTGTTATTATTTTACTTGGGGGGTAACAAGGATTGAGAAGGGGTTGGCTAAGTGTTGGACAACCCCTTTAACCATGAAGATTAAAGCGGTTGTCCGCTGCTAATTTTTTATTATAAAATCTATCATAGAGTGATCTAAAAACAAAGAAAATGGATACAGACCTATCAGTGATTGCTGCAGCCAATCAGCAGTCACTCATTGGCTGCAGAAGTCACTTTCCTTCTGAGCCAAAAAAAAAACAGTGCCTGCTTCCAGTTGAGATAGAATGTGACCACTGCAGCCAAATAAGGACCGTTGATTGGCAGTAGTGGTCACTTGATGCTCCCTGAGAGCCAAGAAGGCAGCGGAGTCCCTGGTGGTAGCAGGACATCACTCTGGACCAGATTTTAATTTAAAAGTAGTAGTAGACAACCCCTTTAAGATATGCTGACAGCTATTAGGAAAACAACCAAATTGTGGTGCTGCCAGAGGTCACACGCCATGACAGAATATGCACAGTTTTCCATATAACTCTTTTTTGGCAAACAATCCAGCAGGAGTTGTGTGTGACCAGTATCAAGGGAGTGAGTCGACCCTTAAAACCCCAGAGTTGCTAGCATGGATGTGTCATCCCCTAAGAAGAAGCAAAGATGAATAAGAGTTCGGAGTGACTAAGAAAAGCAGCCGTAAAATCGACTTGGAAGCTTATCATAGCTTTATGATTGTGAATGGATAAGAATGCTATCTGTGCCCGAACCTCGGTTATTCTAGATCTCCAGATAACAGATGTTGTGGTGGAAATAGGACAGTCAGCTCCGCCGTGTATGCACAGTTGTCCGGGGCTTTGATGGCTCCTGGCAACAGTTCAAAATTCAATGTTTGTTGCTTTCTTCCGATTACCTTCTGCCGGTGCCGAGTCCGCGACGTGTGACTGGCTCCAGTAGTGAATGAATGAAATGCTAATCTTCTTCCCTTACAACATGACCACAGAACACCATTGAAATACAACTGCAATTACTCATCTCTGCAATCCCATTAGCGTTGGATCAATGTTGGTATAGGGCCAAGGGTATGCTGGTGTGGGTGGCATCTTGTCTCTAACAAGAGGCTGAGACTGTGGCATATTATTATGTAATATTTCTGCAGCAAAATAATATAACATAGTAAACCATTTTGAAATAAGCAATAGTGGAGGATCCTTCAGGCCCAAGGTGGTAGTGTTACATCCATGACTGAATGCTCTCTTACGACCTATGCTGTTAGGTGGTGCCACACTTGCACTACAGATGGCATTGGGGGATGAAGGCACTATCCTGTTTTACATTAGTCTGGCTGGGACTTGTCATACCACCCATATAGGGAGTCTATGTCTTACTACAGGGTGCTGTATCTGTTGTAATCAGCTCTCTGCTGTGAGCTGGGGTCACTCCTTATTTACGCCCACAACAGCTGCCAGTTATACTTGATGCTTCCCTGGTTTGTTTCTTTGTGTAGCCCTTGTATCTGAATCTCTTGGTGTTTACTTCCTGACCTTGGTTCGTATTTCTGTTGACCTATCCCTGACTTTGACCTCCTGGTAACGAACCTGCTTAATGATGTTTCTTTCTGCCAGATCGCTCCACTGGCCAGTGGCCACTCCATGTACATAACCCAGGGTGCTCTGCATAAGTCCAGATTTTTGTATAAGTATTAAAGAGTGAAGACAAGGGTTCCCCTGGGACCTGCTAAGCGGAGTGGCTTATACAAGGCCTGTCAGTGGAAGCCCTATTAAGAGCTTCCAGGCTACCAAGAACAGATCTACATTATAGGTAGAGGCCCCATTTATCTAACCAACTTTCTGCTTGAAATATCTGAAATCTAAGGGCACATTACCATGTCTTGGTCATGAATTGGCTTCTTGCCACAATTTTTTCGAACCGGGGTCAAAACTGCAGCATCTTGCTTCAGTTTCGGAAAAATCTTTGCAAAACCCACAACATGACCATTTGAATTAACAGTGAGTGCAAGAGAAGGTATACATAGTAACATGCCTGAATTGACAACTTTAAATGGATTGCCTGGGGAGTACAAATTTTTGACAAATTGTCCAGATATTCCACTACTGCTCCTGTTCTGAAGCTGCTCTGAGCCTCGACCAGTCTTTACTTCCTTCTACAGTAATGACTTTCAATCCTAGTGCCATGTGATTGCTTCAGCCAATCACTGGTGGGATGCAGGCACCTTTGGAATGGTAATTTATGATTTACAACTCTATTTATACACATGTAATTTCCTAGACTCTTTTTTATAAACTGTTGCAAACTACCTTTTGGATGGATAGGGTTCCAGCAGCATGTGACCGGCCACCACGTGTGGTTTCACCATAAGTATGCTTCAGATAGGGAATTAACAATTAATTTTGTGTCTTATTACAGACCCATAGTGCAATCTTAGCTTTTTTTCCCCTATAGTGCTGAAAACTTACAGGCAGGTAGGCTAACCTGCCTGTTCTGCTTGACTCCGATCTGCCGGTTCTGCGGCTTCATTTAACCTCAAGCCAACAGACCAGCTTTTCCCCTTTGGGCCTCTTCTGTAGATGGGGCGTCACTGTCAAAGTCATACTGATTGACAGCCGATTCACTGCAGTTAAGCAACATGGAGCCGGTTGTCAATTAGTATCAGTAGTGTCTCTGTGTTGACAGAGCAGACAGGAAAAGAAGAAGCTACTCTGTTGATATAATGGCACCAGAGGCCACAGAATCACCGGCAGGCAGTACGTGACCGCTCAGAGTGGGCAGAAATTGGCATCAGGTAGAACAGGAAGGTAGAACAGGAAATTCCTAGACCCATAGGGGAAAAAAAGTAAAGTCCTTGACAACTTCTTTAAGGGGTTGTCCAGGACCATTTTATTTTTTTTACTATAGGCCAAATGCGAACAGGCAGGTACTTGCTAACAGAGGCAACTACCTACCCAGCACTGATGTAACAGGCCCTCTCCAGATTAAACCCGGGTATAGTTTGGCCTAGGCTATTTTACAACCCTGGGTATAGTTTGACCCAGGTTACAGTATACCCAGGGAGATAAACTGTCCTAGGCCAAACTATACCCGGGGGTGTAAAATAGCTTAGGCCAAACTATACCCCTCCAGGCTACAATATACCCCTTATTTTTGTTCCTTTGTAAATGAAATTTTACATGCTGTTTTTTAATAACGTAAAACTGACTTACTTGTAGTGGGAGGTATTTGTGTTGTTAATCACATGATGAAGATTGATCTTACATTACAATGTGACTGGTAACAGACAGCAGTCATTATATCTGAGATTACACTGTGGTCCAGTAAGATAAGAGCTTTTACCTTAGGGCCCCTTTACACGCTTCAATGTCCCAGCGATCCCACCAACAATCCGACGTGGATGGGATCGCTGGGACCTCGTTAGCTGATCGCTGGTGAGCTGTCACATGGGCAGACTCACCAGCGATCAGGGCAGCGAGCACAGCGTAACTAAGCGCCGCGTCTGCTGTGTGGCTCTGGGAGCTCGCTGATCGTTGGTCTCCCGCTATCACACACAGCGATGCTCGTTGGCCGGCGGGACGATGAAAAAATGGTCCAGGCCATTCGAGGACTATCAGTGATACCCAGCAGGGGGGCCGGTCGCGTGTCACATGTAGCGAGATCGCTGGCTAGGTCGCTGTTGCGTCACAAAATCAGAGACGCTTCAGGATCTCGCTAGCCATCTCGCTATGTGATGCGGGGGCTTTAGAATGTAATTGTATCTTGATCTTATCACTTCACCGGTTTTCTCAGCCTGTCTCTGATTGGTTGAAAAGTGTGCAGATCTCTTCTTTCATACTCAAAGACACAGCTGCTTTTACTGTGTAACTACTGAGAAGTGCGGTATATTCTTTACCTCGTTATGAAAGTCTAATATTTTTACTGATTGAAGTTTTTCTAGTTCAAGTAATAAAAGACTATGTGTTTAGAACTTTAAGATTTAAGTCAGTTATTTACTCACATAACTTACCTGACAAACCTGAACCTAAGATGTTGGAAAATTAAGTATTTCTAGTGTATATCACTCAATGCTGCTGATATCAAGGGGGTATAATCTGGCATGAGGGGTATAAAATGACCTAGGTCAATTTATACCTCAGAGTATAAAGTGGCCTAGGTCATAACATACCTGAAGTATAATCAAGCATAGGCCGCCTTAACCCCTGTGTAGTCCGATTCAGGGTATACTATGGCCTGCTTACACCAGCTTAGAGCGGTCAATGACTACACCTGCCAGCAATTCATCTCCTCAACGTCAACAGAGCAGTTCTAATTCTTCCAGGCTACTCTGTTGACGGGGCATGAATGCTGTGTCATGCTTATTGCCAGCCGACTCCCCGCAGTTAAGCAGCAGGTAGCTGGTTGTCAGTCATCATGACATCGGTAGTCACGCCCATGAACATAGCAGGTGGAAGAGAACCTGCCGCTCTGTTGATGTGACATCAGCTGGAAACCTCTGAATCGCCGGCAGGAGCGGTCTGTGACTGCTCTGTGCCGACAGAGATCGGCACCGGACACAACAGGCAGGTAGTTGCTAACTACCTGCCTGTTAGTTCTTAATCCTATAGTAAGAAAACAAAATAGTCCTGAATAACCCCGATCACTGTTGTCTAGGGAGGTAAATGGCTCCAGGGAAGACCGCTCTGTCAGTCGTACAGTGCATGTTTCTAAGAGAGTCAGGGATATAACTAGTAGGTATGTAAAATCGATGCTAGAAAGAGTTACCCTTTAAGAGCATTTAGCCTTACTGAGATATTCCGTCATCTTATCTCCTCTTTCAGAAAGTAAATACGTCTTTAAAACGACATGATTTAAAACTGTGTCCTTAAAAACCAGGGCAAAACAAGCGCTTGTTCATATACATGGCTCAGAGACAAATAATAAACATATTCACACATCCAGCAGAGCCGGTGCCAACGAACACAAACACGGGCAAACAGGACTCGCGTCTGAAGTAGAGCGTGCGGACAGCACGATCCAGTGTAATCCCCCAGATCCTTCCTGGGCCAAGTGACTGCTTGTTTTCATAATACAAGACCGCCGAAGTAGCTTCTATCACCCGGGATGTTTGGACTTGTCTTAATAAATTTTTGATGCCTCCATTTTCCGTGCCTGCAATCTTCATATTGGTGAAGTTCCTTGGCTGGCACCGTTAAATCGTTACATTCATGTAGAAATTGTTTTAACTGGCGAGACACACTGTCTTATTTTTACTAAAAAATATGATTGCTTGTGGGTTTTTGTAAATCGAATCCAGGAAAAAGGCAGAACCACCATTGCTTTTTGCTATGGATACCAAAGTCGAGCTGAGTTTGCTAAACCAGAGTGATGCCATCAAGGGCTGGATGGACAACGTTGAAATTGGAGACGAAAACCTTAGAAGAGAAGAATTATGTTAAGGGATGAAAGGAATAAATTTTAGTGAAAAAAAATCCGATCGCATTTCTTTCTTGCAGATAAACAGCATATGAAAAAACAGTATGGGCACCAGAATACATATGCATAGTGTATGTATGGACTTGTAAAATTGCCCGGGTTCCCACTTTTGTCACTATGATTGGCTCCAATGTCACTTTCTCCTGCATAACAGCCATCAATGTTATCACCGATCCCGTAGTTATCCTGTTTGTGAGGGTCTGAGTGCTGGGATCCCTCCACTGATCCAGAGAACGTGGCTCTGAAATGCTCCTGTCGGAATGAAGCGGTAGCCACGCATGCGCTTCATCTCTCCACTCATCCTCTATGTTCTGTACTGAATAGTCTCTTAGACAATGAACGGGGCGGTGTTGCGCATGTACGTCCACCACTTCATTCCAACAGATCATTTCAAAATCCCATTCTTAGGATTGGCTGGAATCTCAACTGTCAGACCTCCACCGATCATCACTGTGTCACCTATTCTGTAGATAAGAGACATCTTGAAATGTTGGAAAAAACCCTTTAACATTGTTCCTTCATTACGCCGATTGAGGCCAAGAAGGTTGAATCCCCCTGATCAAACATTGATAGCATATGCTAAAGATAGGCTATAAAGGGCCATAACCTACCATTATTGAAAAGGTTGTCCACTACTTGGACAATCTCTTCTGAATTTTTCTTTCCCCTCAGAAAAATAAAAACATTCACCTCCAGTGCCAGTGCCGTTCCAGAGGTGTCAGCATTGGCTCTCCCAGGGATAGCGTGACATTATGTCATCACGTGATCCCAGAGGCCAATCAGCACTGGCTTCACTCTCCTCTACTACGGACGTAATTTATATCTGGAGAAAGTCGGACCTGCAGCTGCTCTCTCACTTCCTCTAGATGTCTTGATTTGTCTGAAGGAGGGGAGAGTGAAGCCAGCCCTGAATGGTCGCAAGGATCCTGTGACATAAAAACGTCACGCGATTCCTAGGAGACCCATGTGCCAACACCGCTGGAATGGCATCAACACCAGCGGTGAGTGTAGGTATTATTTTACTAGGGGGAAACAGGGATTCAGAAGGGGTTGTCCGAGTAGTGGACAACCGCTTTAAGATAGACGTCCGATTTTGGGTCCCTGCGAAACAAAAATAACCTAATTCATCAAGGTATAAAACTCCTTAAAATTTTTCTTAATTTGGACATTTCTATTCTAGTCCTGGCCAGCTCCTGCAAAGATGGCAGAGCTGGAGTGGGAAGGCCATGACGAAGCCAGAAGTATACTCCACCTCCTGGCTGGAGTAATATTTCTTCCCGGAGGTGCAAGGTAGTTTTAAGATGTGCTTAATTTTTTAAGAGGCTCATGCCTTTCAGGCCATTGTACTCCAGTGCTTCTTTCATTAAGGCTTGCGTGCACCCATCAGTCTTTATGCCCTTTCTCTTTTAATCTCCTAACAACTGTGCACTGGTCAATCAAGTTTTAGTTCAGTCATAGTTTGACATAACGTCTACTCGACCACATTTTTACTTGCAAATGCTTGTAAATTTATGCACATTGTGTTAGTATCAAATGTCTCCTGTCTACAGTTCTTCTCGAGGTCAGAAGAAGTCTGAATCCAGTATTATACAGTTCTTAATATTCCTGGCAGAAAAAACAATTTTCACGTTCCGACGACAACACTATTTTTTTGCAAATTTCAAGCATTATTTCTCCCATGAAGACAACTCCTGCCTATTTGCCCTTAGGTAAATTAGGCGGTAAAGACCTCCCTCTTGCTGATCCAACCAATCCATGCATTACGTACAACCATTCATTTGAATTACCACCAAATATTGATGTTTCCTCAACAGCAGCCACCCTGGTCATGTATTTGTCTGGCACCATCTCTCATCACCACACTGTTTATAGTTAGCTTGGAGCCATCAGTAACAATTGACTACTTTCAGGGCCATTGTTCATGGAGGCCCAACGTAATAGAGGCCGAACGTACAAAGCATATCACCAGGAATTGATAGCGTTCCTCAATCACTCTGTTGACTCTCAGGGTCTCTGCTACTCAAGTCAGGCCCCACACCAACTTTTGGACCTCTTAGGTTATGTTCACACTGGGTTTTTTAAGGCAGTTAAAAATCTGCAAAATTTCAGGTATGTTCACACTGAGTTTTTGGAGCCGGAACTGAGCGGAAAGTTTTCTTTCACAAAGTCACTTCAGGATTAAGTTAGTGCTAGTGCCGCTTAGTAACGGATCCGTTAAACGGTTGGCACTAACGCGATGTGAACCTAGCCTAAGAGACGCTGCCAGCACATCTGCTCTTGTTCTTGTTCTTGTTCTTTATCTTCTATTAAAGAGTGGTGGCTTCCAACCAGAAGCTACCTGGAGAATGATCATGTTACTCCAATGGTTTTCCGAACCTTGAAGTGCTTAAAAGAAGTAACAAAAGAATGAACATGTGCACAGCAATGTCATTTAGACATTGCTGTGCATTGCATCCATTTTTAAGGCAGTTTTGAAGTAGTGCCTTAAAAAAAATATCTGGTTTTGGCTCCAAAAATTAACCGATAAACTCAGTATGCACATAGCCTTCATGTGTAACCAGCGACTTTTCCCTGGCACAGGCGCTTTAGGAAAAGGTCAAGGGCCGTGTTCCTGAGTTTTCTTTGCCAGGGGCTTTCGCTCTATACTGGTTTCCGAACCTTGAAGCGGTTAAAAGAAATATCATAAGGCGGAACATGTGCACAGCAGTGTCGTCTTTACATTGCTGTGCATTATGGTCATTATATGTTGCATTTTTTTTTTTGCACAAGCGCCCCATAAAATGAGTATAATGAAAAAGTCACCTGCTGCACATACCCTTCTACTTGAAACCGCTTCAGGAATGCTCAGTTTTTGTGGTTTTTCATCTCCTAAAGTGATTTTTAAGCATTTTTGAAGCATTATGAAAGAGTTGCTTTTTCCTAAAGCCTTTTGACTGGACAGTGCCTATTTTGGAGCAGCTTCAAAGAAGTGACATACACTTTCTCTTTAACCACCAAACTTTTTTCAAAACCTGAAGCGGAAAAAAAAAACACTCAAAGTTTGAACATATGACCAGCAAAGTGGATTTACCACGGAAATGAATAGGAAGAGTCTTTCAAGCAATGTTTGAGCAATATTTCAGGCGTGTTTCGGAGTTGGAACCCCTCTAAGAAACAGATACCCTTACTGTTCAAACTCATACACATGCACTTTACCAGAGTTGTGAATTGTCACTCACTGCGCTGGTGATCATCCCTGTATATGGTTTAACTTTACCACAGGCCGCCATTAATCAGACAGATTCCAATAGGGTGTTCTTTTGGCCTTCATCTGACCGGGGATTATCCTTATGCTCATTTGCACATGGAAACATGAGAATCAATGGAATGAAACTAAAAGGCAGATGATACAGATTAGATATTGGAAAAAACTTTTTGACAGTGAAGGTGATCAATGAGTGGAACAGGCTGCTACGAGAGGTGGTTAGTTCTCCTTCAATGGAAGTCTTCAAACAGAGGCTGGACAGACATCTGTCTGAGATGGTTTAGTGAATCCTGCATTGAGCAGGGGGTTGGACACGATGACCCCGGAGGTCCCTTCCAACTCTACCATTCTATGACCGGTAATTTTCTACTGATTATTTAACTGTATAGATTAACACAGCAGACAGTGTTTTCTTATACAGAGGAACACAGCAAAAATATTCATATGAACAATTGTTCTTCCCCTAACAATCTTTGTTGACCATAAATGAGTGTGGATTGCCTTGTATATAGATAATTGGAGAAAAATAACTGTATGTCAAGATTGCAGTTGATTTGTCACAATTGGATGTACAGTTACGTGTAAAGTAACTGTGCTCTTGTACAACAGGAGCCAGCTGAACTTCTGTTGCATGGGCTTGGACCAGAGCTAGTTCTGATCCCATTATTTTAACTTCTCAGATACCACTATCCATACTCCTGTCAACCCATCAGCACCCCTGCAGCGTGAGTGAGGGGTGGCGATAGGATGCTTTGGCAACCAGAAGCCTAACAATAACTTTGACCCTTTGCTCAGTATTGAGTAGAAGCACCTTTTGAGCTAGTACAGCCATGAGTCTTCTTGGGAATGATGCAACATGTTTTTCACACCTGGATTTGGGGATCCTCTGCCATTCTTCCTTGCAGATCCTCTCCAGTTCCATCAGGTTGGATGGTGAAAGTTGGATGACAGCCATTTTCAGGTCTCTACAGAGATGCTCAATTGGATTTAGGTCAGGGCTCTGGCTGGGCCAGTCAAGAGATGGTCAAAGAGTTGTTCTGAAGCCACTCCTTTGTTATTTTAGCTGTGTGCTTAGGGTCATTATCTTGTTGGAAGGTGAATTTTTGGCCAAGTCTAAAGGCTGGGTCTCACATAACGATACACCAGCGATCCCGACTACGATATGCACTTGTCAGGATCGCTGGTGTATCGCTACATGATCGCTGCTGAGCTGCCAAACAGGCAGCTCAGGCAGCGATCTGGGACAGCGACACTGCGGGTAACATCGCTTAGTTACCCGCAGTGTACGTTGGATACCAGCGCCCTTATGCAGGGAGCTGGTATCCAAGGTACACAGCGGGTTTCCAAGCGCTGCGCGGTGCCTGGAAACCCGCTGTTTACCTTGGATACCAGCTCTCTGCATCAGGGCGCTGGTATCCAAGGTACACAGTGGGTTTCCAGGCACAGCCCTGCGCTTGGCAACCCGCTGTGTACCTTGGTTACCAGCGGATCGCTGGTCTCCCGCCTGTCACACGCAGCGATGCATGCCTGTCAGAGGGAGACCAGCGATCAAAAAAAGGTCCTGACATTTCAGCGACGATCAGCGATACCCGGCAGGGGGCTGATCGTCGCTGAATGTCACACACAGCGATATCGCTGGTGAGCTCGGTGCTGCGTCACAAAACTAGTGACTCAGCACCGATCTCGCTAGCGATATCGCTATGTGAGACGGGCCCTTAAGGTCCAGAGCACTCTGGAAGAGATTTTCATCCAGGATATCTCTGTACTTGGCCACATTCATGTTTCCTTCAATTGCAACCAGTCATCCTGTCCCTGTAGATGAAAAACACCCCCATAGCATGATGCTACCACCACCATGTTTCACTGTTGGATTGTATTGGGCAGGTGATGAGCAGTACCTGGTTTTCTCCACACATACAACTTAGAATTATCACCAAAAAGTTCTATCTTCATCTTATCAGACCAGAGAATCTTATTTCTCATAGACTGGGAGTCCTTCATGTGTTTTTTAGCAAACTCTATGCATATGTCTAACACTGAGGAGAGTCAGAGCCACTCTGCCATAAAGGCCCGACTGGTGGAGGGCTGCAGTGATAGTTGAATTTGTGGAACTTTCTCCCATCTCCCTACTGCATTGTGGAGCTCAGCCACAGTGATCTTGGGGTTCTTCTTTACCTCTCTCACCAAGTCTCTTCTCCCACGATTGCTCAGTTTGGCTGGATGGCCAGTCTAGGAAGACTTCTGGTGGTCCCAAACTTCTTCCATTTAAGGATTATGGAGGCCACTGTGCTCTTAGGCTGGTTTCACATTTGCGTGCGGAGGGCTGCGTACTTCCTCTGTGAAGCTCCGCCCACCGCCGCATCTCCTCTGGTCAGCTTGCGGCCTGCGTACCTATATTTAACATTAGGTACGCAGACCATGCAGATGAATGCGGATGCCGCCGCATACGTCGTTTTGACGGTGCGGCGACCTGCGCTGAACGCAACATGCTGCATTTTGTTGCGGTCGCTGCACCGTCAAAATTACGCATTTGGCAGCATCCGCATACATCTGCACGGCCTGCTTACCTAATGTTAAATATAAGTACGCAGACCACATGCAGACATAGGCGGAGCTGACCGGAGGAGGTGCGGCGGTGGCCGGAGCTTCACGGAGGAAGTACGCAGCCCTCCGCAGCACCTCCATCCGCAAATGTGAAACCAGCCTTAAGAACCTTGAGTACTGCAGAAATTCTTTTGTAAGCTTCGCCAGATCTGTACCTTGCCACAATTCTGTCTCTGAGCTCCTTGGCCAGTTCCTTTGACCTCATGATTCTCATTTGGTCTAACATGCACTGTGAGCGGTGAGGTCTTATATAGACAGGTGTGTGCCTTTACAAATCAAGTCCTATCAGTTTAATTAAACAAAGCTGGACTCCAATAAAGGAGTAGAACTATCTGAAGGAGGATCACAAGGAGGATCACAAGGAAATGGACAGCATGTGACTCAAATATGAGTGTCTGAGCAAAGTGTCTGAATACTTATGACCATGTGATATTTCAGTTTTTCTTTTTTAATAAGTTTGCAAAAATTTCTACATTTTCATTTTTTTTCAGTCAAGATGGGGTGCAGAGTGTACATTAATGAGAAAAAATGAACTTTTTTGAATTTATCAAATGGATGCAATGAAACAAAGAGTGAAAAATTTAAAGGGGTTTGAATACTTTCCGTACCCACTGTATCTCCATCTCAGTGAGAAAATATAAATATATATACTTTTTTAGAGGTGTGGGGCCCAAATAGAACTTTTCCTATGGGGTCCTGTGATTGCGATGTATGCTCCTGCTTGCAGGGCAGTAATAATGAGGGCAATCTGGCTTGTTTCTCAGAGCCCGAGGCTCCCGGGGTCCCATTGACAGATTGCCCTCATCATAAGCAGCGTATGGGCAGGGAGGGGGGCCCAGACACATTTCTTGCACAGGGGCCCCAAACTGTCAGTGTCCGCCCCTGATGAAACTTATGGCTCTCAGAATATAGCGACCCAAAAACACATGAGTTATACAAAAAAAAAAATAATAAATCATTCGTCATAAATAAATCACGCTGACCCGGACAATAAAGTTAACGCCTGATTTTGTGCAGTACGGCAAAGTGCGTAAAAATAAAAAAAATGTCAGAATTTCTGTTTTGTTTATATGCCTTCCCATAAAAAGTGAATAACGTGTTGGTAGTAAGCTATATGTACCCCAAAATGATGCCGCTGACAAACTTTACTCGTCCCGATAAAAACAAGACCCAATATAACTACGTTGCTGAAAAAAATAAAGAAGAAGTTCTGGACCCTGGAACGCCACAATTAGAAAGGGGGAAAAATAGTGTGTACTAAAGGCCAAAAGTGGCTGTGACGACAAGGTTCTAAGGGGCAAAATTCGACCCATCTAAATAGGCATTTAGCTAAAAATACTCTGCATGACCATGCAAATTGCCTCTTCAAACAAAGAGGACTTGTACTCTATAGCGCCACCTATTGGAAGTAGCGATCCTACAAGTCACAATCAACCCTTTAACGAGTCTTGTAATATGACTTAGGATAAAAGCCAAATCAGAATCTCCATTTGCAGACACGGTGTTTCGGACTATTGGTCCTCGTCAGTGCAAAGTAGGAGAGATCTGATTTGGCTAGATGAGAGGCTCTGGACTGGGGTCTGGGGGGTAAGGTTTCTCCTTGTGGAGAGTGACATACCAGCTCTGGCATGTCGAGGTAAGGAGGCATGACCAGTCACTTTATTGGTCTTCACAACCCAAGCATACCTTCTACTCATCGTGAAGACGTCTTAGGCAATACTTCTCGTGAAGGCCACACACAACGTTACTGATAGCGATTCTACAATGTGCACATGATTCAGTCAGCACAAACTTCAAACAAGCAATGGAAGCTGATTTTCCATAGGATCAAAGCCCTCATTCCTGCATTTCATAGGGGTAAGAAAGCTTCGCCCATCTGGACAAAGCATTTAGAAAACTGGTCATTGGGCACACGCCAAGGCTTAACCCATCTACCTCTAAGACTAGATCAAAGTCCCGGGGGTTCTTGCTCTGCTTTTTTATGAAGAACACACAGTTCACGCTCTAATGTGGCTCATTACCTGCTGTTAGGCAAGTGACTCAGCAACTACCGTACTTTCCATCCTCGTTAATGCGTACACAATGCGCAATATGTTGTGAAATCTCAGTAATGTGCAGGTAATGAGATCATTTACCTTCATTAGGCTGTGGATCTCCCCTGTCCTAATACATGATACAATAGATAACATATCTCTGTGTATAACATTGAGAGGGTTGGCTCACAAAAACAATTCTTAATATGATTTTTTTTTATGAATTCCCAAATTGTTTTTAACCACTCAAATAATTTTTTTTTAAAAAAAGCACTATACGAAACTGGGTTTCGATGTGATTGTGCTGACCTAGAGAATTGTGTTGCCCGCTCTTATTTTACAGTACAATGAACGCTGGTAGAAACTAAACCCAAAAAGTTATCGCGGGACTGTATTTTTTTGTGCAATTTCACTGCTCTTGGACTTTTTTAAACGTTTTTCTTTAGTTCATTAAATTGTAAAATGAATGACGTCATTGAAAACCACAAGTCATCCGGGGGAGCAAAAAATTAAAGTGCAAAAAAAAAAGAGAAAATGACCTGGTCGGGAAGGAGTTAAACAATTGATCTATTGTGAAAATCACTATACTCAAATTAAATTTTCTTCCCAAGAATTGACACCCTAGGGGACGCCAGAGCGGTATTTCATAAAATGCGTCCCTTTGACCTATAACAGAAAAGTTTGCTTTGGCCCTTAACATAGTTTAGAAGAACATTTAGGAGATAAGTGTTCCCTTTTCACACAGGCATTTTCCATTTCTGAGAAAAATATTCCTCCAAATACTTTTGCTGCCATATTGTTATCTGATATGTCCGACTGTACCGCACTCATTAGCAGCTGAAATGTTTGTTACTGAGCAACCCAAGAAAGTGCCATAAAAATAATTGCGTAATTAGGGCTCCGCAAACAGCCAGGTAATCCTTTGTCTTCCATTATTGTGGAACTGATCTTACGCATGTAAAAATGCTAATTCTGTAGATCTTTCCATCCCCCCCGAATCCCTAGGGTCCTGTGGTTACCATCGCGAGGACAACATCCATTTTATTTTTCCATGTGTAAACAGTGAGGTTTTTTGGAGACCTGATTCAGACTTTGGGTGACGCCAGGTCAAATATTTCACTGTGACGCTCTGTTTAGTTTTTGGTGTTGAATTTAACAGAACATGTAAATCAGCTTATACATTTTACCCTCAAAGTAAAAGGTTATTAAAAATGGAGGAGAATGCAAGAAATCCAGTCAAACTGTAGAGTGCTGCCCACAATCATCAGTCGCTCTATTGTAACGGAAACCCTACACAATTCAGTATACTGCTATCGTCATAACTGGAGAATAAACCATATTGAAACTCAATATCGAATATGTAAAGCACATTGTCAATAAAGGTCACACAGTGGCCAAAACAGAGGCACAAAAGGTGCAGAATTTGCAGAAGAAAAAAAAATAAAAAAGCTCTTCTGAAATTTTGAGCCCCCTTTTGCTCTGGATCAACGCTGTGAACAGTTGGACCCAGTGGTTTCTTGCCCCACCACTTTCCCTCCTTTAGGCCACAGGTTGCTGTAGACCTAGATCCATTTTTTTTTGCAGAGGATGCATCAAAGGAGGCATTATTAATTCTGAAATGGGGCATTAATGCTTCCTCACTCAAGGGCACTAAAGGGACATTATTTGTTTAAAGTGTAAACTAGGAGTATTATTTGTTTTAGGAGAGTTCTTGTGTCCCTGTTCCACACTGCCAGTTATTAAGTTCAGCTTACCTGGTTAACACCCCTGCTCTTTGCTTCTGTAGTGCTATTTTGATTATTCTGTTTTATAATCTCAGCTTATTCTCTGACCACCCGCTTGTTTTCCAATTCTGTCCCTGACTTTGGCTTCTTGGTAATGACCCTGCGTGATGACCCTTCTAGTCGCAACTAACAGCCTACACTGTCCCCAACCCGACACCCCTGTGTAAATCCACATCTTTGTACAGGAATCAAAGGATGAAAGCTGGTCAACCCTTGGGAGTGAGTAAATGGAGTGACTAAGAGCTGCCACAAACCATGTAATATTTGCAAGTAATGATCTAATTCACACCAAGAAACATTATTATTAAGAATATTAAGAATATTTAACAATCATTTCTCTTTTTTTGGACATCACAGGAATCAGACTCGTGACTAAAATATGCCCTATGCCCTTTTTTTGCCCCAACTCCACATGTTATTTTTCTGTGCTTCCTTTAATTTTCAGAAACACTTTAAACCCTACAGACTATTCCCTGATGGGCAATGACCTATCTCTGAGTCTCGTTTGTTAGTTATTATGTTCCCAGTTAATCATCCTTGTGGAATGAGTTAGACATTCTATCCAAAGTCTGCAGGAGAAGAGGGTCCTCCCACGCTACAAGATGTTTGCTTTAATTGCTGCAGTAAAGATGATTTTTAATTATGGGACAAGTCTATCTCTATATCCTGCCACAAATTAAAGACTGCTCACTAACATTAACGTGTACCATATGATTACACAAAGAGAAAAATATCCGGTCCTCATAGATACTGAATTATCAGATTTTCGGCAAGATCAAATGACCATTGAAGAATACAGCAAAAAGATGCTGAAAACCATTAATTTCTGTATTACTAGATTAAAGGTTTTTTCACTGTATTATACAATATGTTAAAGGGATTGCCTGGATCCTAAAGATTGGTCATCAATGTCTGAACAGTGGGGATGCGACACCTGGCACCCACGCCGATCAGTTGTTCCTGATGTCAGAAGAGGCCGGAACTGCTCAGCTTAGAATCTGCTCTGTCAACTGTATAGTGGATGCTGACCGGAACAGCTGATTGGTGGGGCAACTGGGTGTCACATCCCCATCAATCAAATATTAATGTCCTATCCTAAGGATAGACAATCAAGGTTTAAGTCCTGGATGACCCCTTTAAACAGTGTGTCACAAAATTATAAGTTATCACCTCACCAAAGGATCTACACCAATCCCGAGAATGAGGCTCTGAAATTCTCAGCATTTAAAATTACCGTACCGTACTTTCAAGTAATATTTCAGAATTTAGCAGTCATGTGTGTGCACATGAGACTTAATACTATTTCTGTCCATTGTATGACTTACATCCTTCATCAGTTTTCCCACCTGCATGCTCTATCTCTTAACTTGCAATCAACGCTAAGCTGGTGGGAGATTAGTTTCTATGATGTCTCCCATGCACTGCACAGCTTACAGAGAGGGATACCTGCTCTTCAATCATTTTTTAGCATGCAGAGAGGCAGCAGTACTGAGCTGTGGGGATGTGAATCAGGCTCTGCAGTGAGGTTTAATAGCTCAGTAACCTATTTCTCTGTTTCCCTCTGCCTGTTTCCTCACCATGCTCCTCATTCCACTTCCTCTACCCCCTCTCCATAGAGAGACTTTCGTGAAAAATACTGATGTCTGAATGAGGATGGAGGGTGAGGAGCTGTTAGTGTATCGTTACACCTCAGTGCACTTGCGGACACATGCAGAACTTCAAAATGCGATTTCCCACTGCTGGAGAATCACTTTGAGGTCATAAAGAAATCAACTTGCTTATCTTTAAAACGGCTACACAAATATATAAATGGTTTCAGTGTGTAGACATTTCTGACAGGTTTCCTTTAAATAACTAAAGGAAATGTTATAAATTCCTGAATTCTTTTAATTAGCATATCACATTTGTCTAGGGTGGTAATCACGGAAAAATTAAAATGGCCACAACCTTGCTGCTCTGACAAACCTGTTCAAGTATTTCAGGATGTATCCCTGTGTGCATGTGCAGTAGGAATCTCAGTTGCTATGACCTAGAGATACCTATACTACAGCATGTACTATTATTCAGAAAAACAGGGTGGACAGCAGTGTGAACAACCTCTTCTTACCGCAGCATGCTGAGATCTCCAGTGTTAGATTAGACATGGTAGACAGAAGTGTGAGCATGAGCAACCTATTTTTACCTCAGCACTCTATCACCTCCAGTATTTGTTCAGATGGAGAGCAGCACTGGTATCTCCAATATTAGATCATATAGACAGGGTGGATAGCAATGTGAGCAGCTTCTTCTTACCTCAGCACCCCTGGTATCTCCAGTATTAAATCCTATAGACAAGGTGGACAGCAGTGTGAGCAGCTTCTTCTTACCTCAACACCCCTGGTATCTCCAGTATTTTATCCTATAGGCAGGGTGGATAGCAGTGTGAGCAGCCTCTTCTTACCTCAGCACCCCTTTTATCTCCAGTTATAGATCAGATAGACAGGGTGGACATCAGTGTAAGCAGCCTCTTCTTACCTCAGCACCCCTGTTATCTCCAGTATTAGATCATATAGACAGGGTGGACAGCAGTGTGAGCAGCCTCTTCTTACCTCAGCACCCCTTTTATCTCCAGTTATAGATCAGATAGACAGGGTGGACATCAGTGTAAGCAGCCTCTTCTTACCTCAGCACCCCTGTTATCTCCAGTATTAGATCATATAGACAGGGTGGACAGCAGTGTGAGCAGCCTCTTCTTACCTCAGCACCCCTGTTATCTCCAGTATTAGATCATATAGACAGGGTGGACCACAGTGTGAGCAGCCTCTTCTTACCTCAGCACCCTTGGTATCTCCAGTATTAGACCAGATAGACAGGGCACACATCAGTGTAAGCAGCCTCTTCTTACCTCAGCACCCCTGGTATCTCCAGTATTAGATCATATAGACAGGGTGGACAGCAGTGTGAGCAGCCTCTTCTTACCTCAGCACCCCTGGTATCTCCAGTATTAGATCATATAGACAGGGTGGACAGCAGTGTGAGCAGTCTCTTCTTACCTCAGCACCCCTGGTATCTCCAGTATTAGATCAGATAGACAGGGCACACAGTAGTGTGAGCAGCCTCTTCTTACCTCAACACCCCTGTTATCTCCAGGATTAGATCATATAGACAGGGTGGACATCAATGTGAGCAGCCTCTTCTTACCTCAGCACCCTGGTATCTCCAGTAATAGATCAGATAGACAGGGTGGACAGCAGTGTGAGCAGCCTCTTCTTACATCAGCACCCCTGGTATCTCCAGTATTAGATCATATAGATAGGGTGGACAGCAGTGTGAGCAGCCTCTTCTTACCTCAGCACCCCTGGTATCTCCAGTACTAGATCATATAAACAGGGTGGACAGTAGTGTGAGCAGCCCCTTCTTACCTCAGCACCCTGGTATTTCCAGTATTAGATCATATAGACAGGGTGGACAGCAGTGTGAGCAGCCTCTTCTTACCTCAGCACCCTTGGTATCTCTAGTGTAAGATTATATATACAGGGTGGACAGCAGTGTGAGTTTTCTACTGCATATGTTCACAAGCACCTGCCCTAACATTATAGAACAGGTTTCTGACAGTGTAACAAGGCGACTGACATTTTAATTCTAGAATGATCAACTACCTAATCACAGTCATTGTGATTTGATACTTACAAGTAGTTAGGAATTTATTTAGAATGACATTTCCTTTACTTATTCCTTTCTTTTCTATTCCTAGAGAGCCTCTTTAATTGGTTTCCTATGATGTTGGCCCATGTGTGTCTATGTGTTGTTGCAATGAGGATATTACATTTTCAGCCCTAATAGGGACAGGGATTGATGTCAGTGATGATAAACTGTTGAACTACACTTCTGATTATGATTTGATAGATATAAAGAGAAAAATAAAAGCAGCGTTTTTTCATGCAAAGATGGATGCAAAGTCCACAAAGCTATCACCAAACCCTTTTGCATAAAAATCCCAAAAATTTGAACAGCACACCAAAGTCAGATAGTGAGACAGCAGAGTTTAATCAGACCATGCTACAAATAGAAGAGTTGGTATGAACCGAATAACACAAACTGATCCATCAGCCATGCCAGTAATCTGTGGCAGTTGGATGAGAGCTTTAAGAACCACGCCTTACCGGATGGCAACCAATGCTCTTCTTTTGATTAGCCGGCCTGGTGCGATGTCTTCATTGAATAATGTAGTACATGTGACACTATGCTCTGCCAACAAATCAAAATGCCAGGAGGTAACAGGCAGTTCTCAGAGCTCCTGTCCAGCGGCCACATATGTTGTACCAACTCAGATAAATAGATCTTACCTACAGTGAGGGAGCAGGAGTTTTAGGCACTCGCTGACCTTGAGTTGTAGTGAGCTAAAAGGTCCTTTTGGCCTGTTTGAGAGGGCCAGTAGTAGAAGTTAAAGGGCTCACCTTGTGAGGTGGATCCTTTAAACTCAGATCCGTGTGATCACACAGATCCTAGGCATTGTTTCAGTAGGCAGGTAGTAAAAGCAAATACTAGGTTTTGGGTAAATCTCAAAAACAACATGTCACACATGGGGTCATAATAAAGTGATGGGGTGCATTATGAAAAGTAGTGCAAAGCAGAACTGAGGGAGCTTAGTATTAGCTTAGAACCATCATAACCAATCAGATTCCATCTCTCATTTTCAAATAGGCCTTGGAAATGTTAGAACTTGAATGTGATAGGTTGCAATCAACCGTGTCTCCATTTTCCCTAGTATTTTATAAATCTCGTTCTTAGAGGAAACATATGCTCCTGTCGATGGAAAAAGAACTGCTTGATCAGCAGAAGCAAAATGCGAGCAGACTGGCATGTCTCTAGGTCTTCACTACATTTTTTACACCTCATACTACGCGGTTCACTGCACATAGGCCGCTCTGCTATATACACAATGTATGGCTGCTCAAATTTTCATAGGAGCCATTTCCAGGAAAACTTAGTGCAGGAGATGATATGTATGGTAAAAATCGGACTTTATGGGTTTTTCTCTATTTTTAGGAATCGGCCGTCAGACCCTGAGGAATTCTATTTTCCCACAGAATAGTCTAACACTTTTCATATTTAGCATAAATCACTATTTGTATCTCTTGAGCAGGATACCGACAGTTGTCAGGGCAAAAGATCAGTGACTCGCTGAAGAAAAGCTATTTTTACGGCTGGAGATTTGCCAAACAGATGTTTTATTTTACCACTGTTTAGAAAGGACATTGCCATTGGGCCCCATGTATGACGGGAAGACGACTCACTGAGACCCTGTGAACTTCACATACTACAGAGCTGTATATCATAAATGACTGGCCCGGTTCTTGTAACAGCAGGAGCTTATGTTGTCACTTTCATTGTACAAATGTCTAGAAATGTATCATTCCATGAAATACAACCTTAAATACTTCCATAAATAGTAAGTGACAAGTCAGCAATCAAATGTGAGAATGTATGTATTAAAACCCAACCTAAAATAGAAGCTTAGGTCACCCATATTAGGTTTGTCCAGTGAAAACAAGTTTTCATCTATCCTCGGGATAAGTCATAACTTTCTGATCAGTGAGGGTCCTACTACTAGGACCTGCACGCACTGGGCAGAAATCTGAATTTTTATCCCCAAAGTAGAAGTTGTATCCTCGTTACAATATGGACCACCCCACTGCTGCTCCATTCAGTGCCATAATGAAAATGAAAAGAGTGGCGGTTAAGCATGCGCAGATCGGCAGAACGGGATGGGTGATGATACCTGTTGATCATTGAGTTCCGACAGATGGTACCCACCCTTACTGGCAGAAAGGAGAACTCTTATTCCCCTTAGAATGAAGCAAAGAAGTAGTGTGCATGCTTGACCTTTACTCCATTCACTACTCATGGAGCTGCTGAGAGCTACACTTGGCTTTTTTCGGCAACCCTATATGGAATTAATAGAGCACAAGCCAAGCATGCGCAGTGCCGCTCCATTCTACGGGGGATAAAAGTTCTCCATTCTGCCAATTAGGGCGGGTCCCATTAACAGGTCATCACTCATCCTGTGAAAAGGTGAAACTTGTTTCACTGGATCAAAGAGTTCTTGTTCCACGCATTGGTGAGTGACAAGTCTACCACTGAGCCAAGGTCAGAGCTTTATGGTTAAAGAGTAACTACATTTTGGTCCATTTTTTTGCTATGTTTTTTGAATGCTTAAATTCCTTCAAGATTGGTGGAAGTCCGGTTCTTGAAACCGAGACCACCACCGATTGCTGAAAAGACTGGTTGAGAAGTAGAAGCACACATCTCCTGTCTGAGCATGTGCCCGATAAAATCCACAGAGCACATACTAAGGCAGAAGCTGTGTGCTTCTGCCTCCTATGCTGCACCCTTCCTAGCAGTCTTTGGAATAATCAGTTGTGATCTCAGGACTGGTCCCTCCATCTATCTACAAAAAATGTAAGGCCTAAAAAATATTAAAATATGTACCAAAGTTTAACTATTCTTTAAAGAGAGAAAATGTACTTGATTCCTCTGGGGAGTCACCTGTTTCAGTCATACACGCATGCCGGTAGAGATACACTCACCGTTGACACCACTTTGAGTGGCGGATGTCAATCAATGTAACAGAGCATGGTTTCAGCTGCCAAGTGGTGATGGTAGCCATGTCTGCGCTTCTGTAGGACAACACTGCATGACTGTACATACTAGACATCAGTTTTTCAAAAGAAGTGACGTGTCACAAATATCCTCCAATGTTTTTATTTTTACATTGAGGTTGTGTCAGGGGTTATTTTTTGTATGGTGAGCTGATGTTTTTATTGATACTATTTTGGGGTAGATAAGATATTTTCATTCATACATGAGTCTCTTTAGCATGTGCCATTGCTACTTTAACATCCCTCTGACATTCAGCGATGGTTTCACGGGAGTATGATGGGAGTATGGAACGGTGCTCGCTGTTAATGCCACAAAGATCTAAAAGATCTAAGCTCAGTTCCTGAGCCTACACCAAAGACAGGGACCTCTCATTGGACATACCAGAGCATCCAATGTCAGGAAGGTGTTAAATATTTTTTTTTGTGGTTACTGTATTTTTATAATTTACAAATTTTGACAATTTTTTCCCACAAAAACCTCATTTATAATATTTCATTTTCTGATGACACATTCCCTTCAAAAGCTCTGCTTGACCCAGATTCATTTTTGTCTTGTTTTTCCTCTTTTTTATTTATTATTAGATCATTTTTTAATTACAGGTTTTTTTTTTACGTTATGCCCTCCTCTGCAATCTGCTTTGATAATCATAGATTATATAAAGGAAATTACATAATATAGGATTCCATTTAGAAATTTTGATTTTACCTCCAATCAGATCTAGGATGCCACCCAATTTCCCTGCGAAAATCTCATGAAAAACAAGAGTTTTTGCAATCACCGGACCAGGATGCTTGGGTGGGTCTTCCACCCAGGCTAAAGGCTACCATGCACATTTAGAATATTATCCTCCAAAAGAAATAAAAATTCTGGATCTGTCATTACTTGACTGTTATAGAAAGTTGATGGATTGAAGAGAGACAACTGGAAAGAGACAGGAGAGAAAGGAAATTATCATAGAAGAAAAGTATGAAAGTAGCAAGAGATATTTTTCCCAGGGACAGGATCTTCCATCTGTCCTGCCAAACTTGGCCATATGTATACGACAGCAGTTTTCTTTTTTTCTTTTTCTCTGTAAACACATTAAACCAAAAATTATTTTCATTTTTTTCCCATTCTTGCCACTGCAAGTAATGAAATGCAGAGCGCCTGACAAACAACATTTTTGTTTTCCAGGCAGAATATAACATATGGTATGCAGGAAATGGTCAGGGACTTGGTACATCTGCAAACCAAGCCACACGTTCTTAGAGGCTGTAATATTACCCTTAACCACTTTCCCATGTCATCCCTCTCATCTATCCCAAGTAATTATTCCAGCATATAACTCCATGCGAAGCCTGTCTGCCATAACGTGCTGGAGATAAACACATCAAAGACCCGAAGATCTGCCAATAATTTTCCTTCTCTGCTTGAAATGCAAACTGGAGCCCATGTTCAAAGCCAGCGGGATCTTCTTTATCAAATCTGCCCCTATAAGACACACATAAGATGAGGGCTCGGACAAACCCACTTTTCATTGGAGAAATGTTTGCCCTGATCTGTGCTCCATCGTCTTTTCCCACACTGTTTAGGCTACATTCACACGGGTAATGATCGGTCCTGTTTATATGTGTGATCCCGATTAGCCCTTGTGAGGAGTGTCATCTTGGATGGAGCTACTCAAGATGTTCTGCTACCAATTAGTTACACCAGACTGAAAATACCACGTGCATGCCAGCCCTTTGAGTCAACGCTTTACTCACTGAATTTTAAAAGTCTGATATAAACTTGTGGTTTACCCTTAATAAAGATGTTAAAAACACAATTAAAAATGGCAGTAAACAAAATAGTCTTAGACAGGTCAATCTTCAGAAACCCCCTGCCGGTCACCAGAAGAAGCTGACATACTGTTAATTTTAGATGACAGTCATTCAGATCAATGGCTGTCCATGTGTTACAAGGAAGAGCCAGGTTCACAGAGCCCTTCCTAGTTATAGGTTCACCACTCAGGTATGTAGAAAGGGCTCCTAGTGAAGGACTCTTTCTATAATGTCTTCATGGTAAAAGTTTACCTCCAAACTAGGTCCTTGTGTTTTATTAATTCTGTACAATGCCATTGAGTATAAAGTTACTCTTACCTCATTCCCTACTTTTTGTCACGGGTGTGTCAGAGGCTGCAGACAGTCACACTGCATCTGGCTGCAGAAGGTCTCGGCGGTTGGCTTTTCTGACTAGTGGCCACCTCCCCTGGTTTTAATGGTGTCACCTGAATCTGGGTGTTTATAATTCCCAACTTCCTGTTATTAGTTGGGTGTTATTTTCTATTTGCACTTTCCTGTTGAGGTTTGGAGCTGCAGCAGTCTGCTAGCGTCCTCAGTGTTTCCTTCTGAGTCTACTCAAGCTAAGTTTCCCCTCGTTTTTGTTGTTTTTTGTATCCTAGCTGTCTTTACTGTTAGTGAGGTTCGTACAGCATTCACCCCTTCCTTCCCTAAGCAGGGCCTACCGCTAGGGTCTGACAGGAACTAGGTATTCTGCTCGGCGATAAGTGCAGAACCTATTTAGGGTCTCTTAGGGCAGATAGGGTGACGCTAGATCTGCCTATGGGTCTCCACTCCCCGCTTCCCTAGTGTTGGGCCTCCCTTCCCCTTATCCCTTTGTGTTGCACTTAGTCTGTACTACACCGTGCATGACATTTTTGCCTCCAGTGTTGGGTGAATTTGATCCAGCAAGGTGACTTTTTATGCAATATGGGACACTCAACAGGAAAAAGTAGGAAATGAGGTAAGAGTAACTTTATACTCAAAGGCATTGTACAGAATTGGAATAGCATGGCAGCTTTCACCCATAAACAGTGCCACAATTGCTTATTGATTGGGTTTTGAAATAGCAGGTCATCTCCATTAAAGTGGACCAGTGTAGCATTAGAGAGTAATCAGGCTTGTTTTTCCAATCCTGTTCCACCATGTCACATGATGGGTAAAGCTAATCTTATTGGCCTACAGGTTAAGCAGTTGTGCCTTAAGGCTGGGTCTCACATAGCGACAACGATCAGGATCGCTGGTGTATCGCTACATTATCGCTGCTGAGCTGCCAAACAGGCAGCTCAGGCAGCGATCAGTACAAGCGACACTGCGGGTAACATTGCTTAGTTACCCACAGTGTACCTTGGATACCAGCGCCCTGATGCAGGGAGCTGGTAACCAAGGTACACATCGGGTTTCCAGGCGCTGCACGGTGCCTGGAAACCCGCTGTGTACCTTGGTTACCAGCTCCCTCCTTCAGGGCGCTGGTATCCAAGGTACACAGCGGGTTTCTAGGCACAGCCCCGCGCCTGGAAACCCGCTGTGTACCTTGGTTACCAGCGGATCGCTGGTCTCCCGCCTGTCACACGCAGCGATGCGTGCCTGTCAGCGGGAGACCAGCGATCAAAAAAATGTCCTGACCTTTCAGCGACGATCAGCGATACCCGGCAGGGGGGCTGATTGTCGCTGAATGTCACACACAGCGATATCGCTGGTAAGCTCGCTGCTGCGTCACAAAACTAGTGACTCAGCAGCGATCTCGCTAGCGAAATCGCTATGTGAGACTGGGGCTTTACTCCTTCCATTTTTGGATGATAGCTTGAACAGTGCTCTGTGAGATGTTAAAAGCTTAAATTATTTTTACCTACTGCTTTACTCTTCTCCACAACATTATCCCTGACCTGTCTGGTGTGCTCCTTGGTTTTTCATAATGTTGTTTTGTCCCTGATATTCTCAAATAAACCTCTGAAGCCTTCACAGAACAGGTGTAGTTATACTGAGAACAAATTACACACAGATGGACTGAATTCACTAATTTTGTAACTTCTGGAGGCAGTTGGTAACTCAGGATTTTATTTCTGACTATCGGACTACAGGGACTTAATACAAATGCATGTTACAATTTTCAGCTTTATATTTTTAAAATATTTAGAAAACCATGTTCATTTCCTTTACACTTTGCAAATATTTGCTACTTTGTGATGGTATTTCATATAAAATCCCAATAAAAAACTTTTTTGTGGGTGTAACGTGAAGAAATGTGCAAAATACCTTTTCAAGGCACTGTAAATTCAAGTGTTGAATATTTTATATTATATTTTCCTTGCAATGAAGCATATCAAACTTGTGCGCTGTGATGGTGATATTTTCTATGTGGTTGGTTATTACTAAGAAGACAAAAATGTTTTCCACTGACAAATTCCAGAGACAAAGCTTTAATCTCTTGGTATCACCACCGATTAGCGACAGTTGGCGGCTGTCAGAGTGGTGTCCTCTTTTGTCTTTCGTAATATAGGCTTCCCTTATACAGTCATGGCCAAAAGTGTTGGCACCTTGAAATTATTCCAGAAAATGTACCAGTATTTCGCCCTGAAAATTATTGCAATTACACATGTTTTGTTATACACAGATTTATTTCCTTTGTGTGTATTTGAACAGCACAGAAAATAGAGAAAAAAGGGCAAATTGGACATAATTTCAAGACAAAATTGTGAGTAAAAACCTTTGTTTCAAGCATGTGATGCTCGTTCAAGCTCACCTGTGGCAAGTAACAGGTGTGGGCAATATGAAAATCCCACATGACACCAGATAAAAAGAGGAGTAGTTGACTCAATCTTGAATTGTTTGTCTGTGTGTGTCATTCTAAGCATGGAGAACAGAAAGAGGAGAAGAGAACTGTCTGAGGACTTGAGAACCAAAATCATTGAACAGTATCAACAATCTCAAGTTTACAAGTACATTTCCAGAGATCGTGATGTCCCTTTGTCCACGGTGTGCACCATATCAATAAGTTTACAACCCATGGCACTGTAGCTAATCTACCTGTACGTGGACGGCAGAGAAAAATTGATGAAAAGTTGCAATGCAAGATAGTCCAGATGGTGGATAAGCAGTTCCAAAGAAATTCAAGCTGTCCTGCAAGCTCAGGGTGCACCCACTGCTGACATAGAGATATAAAAAGCTAGACTGCAGTTTACCAAAATGTACGTGAGTAAGCCAAAATTCTTCTGGGAAAGCGTCTGATAGACAGATTAGACCAAGGTAGAGCCTTTTGATAAAGCACTTCATTCTACTTTTTATCGAAAATGGAATGAGGCCTACAAAGAAAAGAACACAGTACCTACAGTCAGATATGGTGGAGGTTCAAAGATATTTTGGGGTTGTTTTGCTTCCTCTGGCACTGAGTGCCTTGACTGTGTGCAAGGCATAATGAAATCTGAAGATTACCAAAGTATTTTGGGTTGCAATGTAGTGCCCAGAGTCAGAAAGCTGGGTTGCATTCTAAGTCATGGGTCTTCCAGCAGGACGATGACCCCAAACATACTTCGAAAAGCACAAAGAAATCAATGGAAACAAAGCACTGGAGAGTTCTGAAGTGGCCATTGAACACCTATGGAGAGAACTTAAAATTGCTGTTGGGAGAAGACACCCTTCAAATATGAGAAACCTGGAGCAGATTGCAAAAGAAGAGTGGTCCAAAATTCCAGTTGAGAGGTGTAAGAAGCTTGTTGATAGCTATAGAAAGAGATTGATTGCTGTTATTTATTCCAAAGGGTGTGCAACCAAATATTAAGTTGAGGGTGCCGACAATTTTGTCAAGCCCATTTTTCTGGGTTTTTTTGCAAAATTATGTCCAATTTGCCTTTTTTTCTCTCTTTTTGTGTTGTTCCAATACAAACAAAGGATATAAACATGTGTATAACAAAATGTGTAATTGCAATAATTTTCTGGGTAAAGCACTTCATTTTCTGGTACAATTTTAAGGGTGCCAACTCTTTTGGCTATGATATATGTTATGCGTAGTGTAGCCTTTCCGGGGGTATTTAGCTCTAGGATCGCTGTCTGGGTAGACAGAATGGCACGGAAACAGTTCATTCAGACAGCAGTTTGGTGAAAACTGGCCGCAACCAGTTTTATTAAAGTCCACAGCACACAGATAAAAACAAAGCATAAACAGAAAACCTGGGCTTGTCTAGCCTCTAATTACACTTAGATAGATGGCCCTCTCTATCCGGGACCCAGACTCTACCAGTCTGTGCCCAAAACAACACATATCACATATGTTACCAGTATGGAGCTTCACAGATACTCCTCCTGTGTCTGAAGGCACCTTCCATGACCAGACTTGAGAGAGATCCACTCCTATTCAGTAGTCACTATGCTGGAGGTTCACAGAGACACTCCTGTGTCCGGGGTCCTTCCTGCACCCAGACTGAGACGGCTCCCCTCCTCTTCAGTAATCATCAGCATGGAGGTTCACAGAGACACTCCTGTGTCCGGGGTCCTTCCTGCACCCAGACTGAGACGGCTCCCCTCCTCTTCAGTAATCATCAGCATGCATGCTCACAGAGACTGCTTCCTTGTGCCAGGACACCTCTCTGTGTCCAGGCTGAAGACAGCTCTAACACTCTTGGAGCATTCTCACAGAGACTGCTTCCTTGTGCCAGGACACCTCTCTGTGTCCAGGCTGAAGACAGCTCTAACACTCTTGGAGACACCTTCTGTGCCTGGACCCCTTGTCCAGACTGAATGAGCTCTCAGATTGTGTTTGCAGACACCTACTTCTGGTCTCCTAATCAAGACCTGAGTAGTTTCAGGCCTGTGCTGCAAGTGTGTGCTGAATGTGAGGTGTAGTGACCTTTCTCTACCACTAGGTTTACAAAGCCACACATTTCCCTTATACCTAGGCGAAATGCACACCCCATTCAACACACATTCCTTCACTGTCTCACAGTAGGTTTATTTTAACTGTTTCTTACACATACTGTACATCATACTGATGTTTGTTTAAGTGATATCACTAGGAGACATTGACATTTTTGGAATATTCATGATATTTTTCCATCTCTAAGGTCATTATTAACAAGCATGTAAAGAAACTTTTTGCTTTACTTACTATTATAGATGTGACAAAAACATTTTTGCCTTCATTTGCTCTTCTCATTGCTATGCTGCCATCATGAAAGACCTTGCTAGTATTCTTAACTCACTAATTGACATTTCTGGCATGTCATTGGTTGGCAATTGCACAGGCAGCTGCCAGCAGCAGATTTTGATGATTTTTCCAAGTGCTTTCAGCATCATGCAATATTTCTTAGACAGCTATTACATGCCAAGGCATGTAAGTGCGGTGATTTCTGCGTGTGGTGCTCATAGTTGATACTGAATAAATGAGATGTGAACATTTTATTTCCATGTTTTGATCATTTGCATATCATTAACATGTCTATCAATACTGTTATTTCAATAATTCCATAACTTTTCCTTCTTGATGTTGTAATTTCAAAATTTTGATGTTGTAGAGAATAGTATATATAGTGGGATGATGTCTATGTCACCAATGCCTACAAGAAGTCTAACAGCACAAAATGGCTTTTCAAACCAAGGTGGACACTTGTGGTGGCATCTTCCCATCTACATGTTTTCCATCTATTTCCTTCTTCTTCTTCCATGATTGACAAGTAAGTGGGAAGATGAACTGAACTACTCAGATTAGATTTTTAATACTGTAGAAATAGATTTATTGTAGAACTGGTAGCAAGGGGTTGTCCAGATGGGAAACTTCTGTTAATATGATCCCCCATCCCACAACAATGGTTTGCAGAAACGCAATAGAAGCGTATGGTGAGCGCTATTTGTATTGAAAGGCAAGTGGCACCATGATGTTACAATGGACTACACGTAACCCACTACTGTATTATTTAAAAATGGCCAAGGTGACCCTGCCCAAAATTATTATTCCACTTCTTATTGATAAAGTCCTACCTTTTATCAAAGGAAAACACATTGCTATACTAAATTCTCCAATTCTTCAATTCCTGGAACATCCATTATAATTCTAGAAATACATATGACACTTCCAATAATTGGTCGTAGCACTGGCCACAAACAAGCGCCGCTCACATAAACTACTTCAGAAGGATTATAGGATTATAACATAAAAGAGAGATCTTCTCAAGTGCTAATTATCTTAACTTGTAGCAATAAGTTTGACATTGCCATTCACTGGCCGGAGTCCAGGAGGATTTTTCTTCATCTGAACTCATTAACAGATGTTCCTGACATCAATCCTCTTATCAGTCTGTTTATTTCCATCATCCTAATTACTCCAAGGAACATACCCCTGTTGAGTCTCATTTTGTAGATGAGTTAGTGCCAGCTTCCTGGAGACCAGTCAATCCAGCAATGTCAAATCCACTGTAATTTGTACGCCTATCATTACATTTTGAGATGTTTGTGCAAAGACCTTCTACAGAAAATATCACTGATCCTCTGATTTTCTTTAGCTGGGTGGAGGTAATGCATAGGGGTAAGTGCCCCATTCGGGAATTCTAAACTAAGAAATATCCACCTTAACATGATAGCTTCCTAGTTCCAGCAGTTTGCAGTTGAGATTCTAGTGAATGCATCTGAATGTCCACCTCCAGTAGGACATATATGCCCGAAAATTATGGTCTATGGTCCCGTCGCCGCATACGTATGAATCCCGTTTTGCAGGGGGTTTGGACATGAACCAATGACAGGACCACCGAACAGGTGCCTGAACGCTGTGTGAAAGCACCCTAAGAGAAGGTGCATGTGATTGACATTTTTGAGTAGGCACTATAGACGGCACAATTATGGTCGCTCTATGGCTGGTACTGAAATGGGGCACTGTGGCTGACACTGTTATAGGGACCCTACTGTGGCTGTAACCTTTACAGTGGCATTGTAGCTGGAATTAATTCATTAGTATGGACATTGTGTATCAGTACTGGGTCTATAATTGCTCTTGCAGTCATCGGCTCCTCTTCGTTCTCCCCACCAGCACTTGCTTCTGTTTCTTCTTTGATAGTGGAAAGCAGTGGTGATGTCCATGCAGCAGAGCCCATTCTCAATTGTGAAATGAAATACGATAGTATTGGGAAGAAGGGAAGAGGAGCGAAGACTGCAAGTGTACTGATACACCCACCAATACACTTCCAAAGCTAACTTGCACAGCAATAAATGACAAATTTCAGAGCAAAGAAGCACCAGATTATGGTGAGAAAAGTTACAGTATTCCTGGAAATGTTTT
>JARQOD010000004.1:26556000-26631831 GCA_033576555.1 Oophaga sylvatica
TGTAAGGGGTAAAAAATTTTCCTGTGAAGAAATTCCCCAATCTACCATTGGTGCTTGTCTCATTGGTCAGACATCCACCAATCAACAGTTATCACTTATTTGTGGATAGACAATATGACGCCCATCCTCTATTTGTGCCTGACTACAAGTCCGAACTGTTTTCTTTGCATTTTTTGTTATTAAATGTCTTCCATTGTATTTATTTGCTTTGTGATTAGTGGCACTGCTATCGTCTATGGTTGACCGCAAACTCATTAACTGTTTCGGTTTAATGCTCATTGTTATTACAGCTCATTTAATGGCACAATCATCATTTTTGGGCCCCTGGTTAAAACAACAGAAAAATGTTTTTCCAAGAGACAGATTTTAGCAACTCATTTTTCATGTGTATTTTTGTTTGACTTGTGTGTCTCTCTCTGGATTAAGCTCCCTCTTGGATTCATATGGAAAGACTCTGCTTTTTTTCATTAGCTGTTTACAGTCTCTGGAGACCTTAAAGCCCGGTGGTACATAGACTACGTTACTTGTATGGTGTGGGAGACTGGAAAAAAAAATGATGCTAATCAGCCCTGCAAATAAATTCCATGTCATGAGAGCTGGAGACCTCAAGGACGGATGTTGCAATTACAGGATGATCCAGCCAAAAAAATCTGTTTGGATTTAAGTAGATAAAAGGGTCTCAAACCACATGGTGCTGTGGTGGGAGGCAAGACCCAGTAGGGAGAGAGCAAAACTGATGAGAAAAAAGACAGTGAATGATGACAAATAGTGAAAGACCTTGTAAATATATCTTACTGAATGAAGGAAACTGTAGACTAAATATTCATGATGGTCTGGTGATTTAGTTATCAGTCTTGTTTCCGGACTGTCAAAAGAATTGATTCAGAAAATGTTCTTCTTATAACATGACAGAGCAGCTAAGATAATCTCTTAAAGCACGGTAAGGCTATATTAACACTGAGGTTCTTGAGGAGGACAAATGTGGAGAGTTTTTCAAGCAGAAACTGGTTCAGGAAAAGCTTCTTTTTTTGAGGAATTTTTGTAGAAGTTTTTCGTTGCCTCAAACATCTCCTGAAGAGGTTTCCATCAGAAAATGTCCTATTGATTAAATCAGATTCTTGTGTTAAATATATCTTTTAAAAATGGTTGGCATTTTTTTTACATATCACAATATGTATTTAAAATAAAAAAGTAGAAATTTAGCAGTTTTCATACTGTCCACTTGGGCTTTCTTAAACTTTAATTGCCTGCTGTTTCAGGAAACAACACATGTACATAGCTACAATGGTTAGACAGACTCCATCTCTCTTTTGTGTATTGAAGTATCTAATAATCATGTGAAAAAGTCATTCTGAACAGAGAGGGGAGAAGATTGAGCTGTGACATCCGCTGCTGTGATTGGTGGATCCTGTGTTATCAGCTGTGTATAGAGGTGTTACCTTTCATTGTATTCCTGCTTCTGATGGTAAGAAAACTCCTGTAAACTCTTTAAAGGACAGGAAGTACTAGACTAAATAATCTCCAGTGGACAGTGTAAAAATTGATTTATAACTAAGTTTTTGTTTGTTTTTTTAAATAAAGATCGGGATATGAAAAAGAATTGCTAAAATCTTTTTCTAAAAAAAAACACCTGGAACACAAGAGCCTTTTGATTGGACAGTGCCTAGAACAGAATCTATGAAGATCCACTTCAATGAAGTGACATATTTTTTTATCCTCCAGGTGTTTTTTTAAATTCTTTCAGAAAAAGAAACTCTCAAAAAACTCCATGTCATGATTCCAGCACTCATTGCGTCTTTTGATGCAGTGAGTGAGAGTCCAGTCATCAAATCAGGTCCAGGACATGCTGGGTTTCCTCTCGGTGTCTCCCGTCCTGGGTTATTACCAGGCTATTTAGATGTCTGGCTGTATCTGATTGCTGCCAATCATAGCCGTAGCTTGATGGTGTTTGTGTGCCTGGTATTTCTGTGCTCTGTTTCTGATCTATTGCTGCCTGACCTTGGACCTTGCCTCTGACCATCCATTTGACTAGCCACTTTGTGTTGATCCGCTACCTTCCTGGAATTCTGACCTTGGACCGACACCTATGACTTTCCCTTAGTTTACAAATCTGTCTCGGTATCTGACTCTGGACCTCGAGTCTGGACTACTCTGCCTCACGGCTTGTGAGTAGTGAATAGTGTCATACTCCACATATTAACAGCAATGTGGATTTCTCATATACAAATCATTTTTGAAGCGTTTGTTTTTCAAGAGGATTTTAGAGAGGCTTTAATAACGTCTAAAAAAACCTCTGTGTGAACGTAGTCTGATACAATCGTATACACCAATTACTGATCACCCAATTTTATTGCCTTCCTTTGTATGAAAGTTGGTGTCATTAATTCAATCTGATACCGTTCTATCCATAGTCTCAGTAGGCACAAGTCTATAGGTGGCCCTGAAAGGAAAGCACTTGGTAGAGGAAAAATTAGCGAAAAAGCCCTAGAAGGAAAAAAATCTGTCTGTAGGTATTTACTCTGTAAGTTGGTGTTATGTCCTTTAGAATCTGCAGATATTTTAGGCCTTTTTGTCAGGGTCAATAAATTTATATACGGTAGTTTTTTTATGTTGATACATTTGGACAATAAAATCACTTAAAAATTGTTTTTATCTTAAGCCATGATTGCTGTTTTCAGCTTAAACTGTAGAGATCAGAGGATACCGTGATCCTTGCAGTTTCAGCAAGATCCTCTCTGAGTATCAACCAGGCTCCTGTTGTTGATCTTAGGGAACAGCTCTGCCACTGCGCACTTGCAGCCCCCGCCGGCACCTAAGAAAACTGATCGCTTGGGGTGCCAGGTGTCATATCACCACCGATCAAAAAAGAGGAGAAGAAAGATTGCATTGGTGAACTGTGAGCTGTTACAGTCACCTGCTTGTACTGTGCAAGCGAGGCACAACGCAAATGTTCATGTGAAAGGTCTCTGACTGTCTGTCGGCTGGAATCCCGGGCACGATGATGCCGGGACTGATGACTGACAATGTAAAGTCAAAAATACCGCGGACTTGGTGAGACGAGGATCTAAAACTTTATTTTATTTTCATATCTAATTCCATAAAGGCAATCTGTTTATTTAACATTTTTTGTGCGTCTATGCATCATTGAGAATCTGTTTTGGATCATCTTTCTTCTCAAATCTATTTTGTAAGGCTGGAGCTTTTTCTTTAAAATCTACATCATGTGTACAATTTTTCCTAATGCTTCCATTGTGTCCGTAGGGAATATTCCTCCTAATCCATTTAGGATAATGCCCACTAGAAAATGCTAAAAAAAAAAATGTTGAAGTCAACGTTCTTAAAGTGTGTATTTATGATATCCTTACACTGTTCACCCTTTGAAATCTCCAAATCCAAAAATTTAATTTTGGTTGTGGAAAAGGAAAGTTCTAGATCCCGGTTGAGTTGCTTGATGAACAGTTCAGCCTCATGGGGCTTTCCTGTTCATAAAATGAAGAGATCGTCTATGTACCTTTTGTAAAAATGGATGTGGCCAATCGCCAGGAGAGCTGAGCTTTATGAAGAGCCTTGAAATTCCCCAAGAACTGATTAGCATAACTAGGTGCGAAACTAGTACCCATAGCACAGCCCCTCAGCTGCCAATAAGACACCCTCAAATGAATTCCGAAACAAATTATATACTCCATAATAATACGAAATCCACTTGGTTACTGGGCCTAGAATTATCCAGGTTCAAGTAATGTTCTACTGCCTTTACAACCAAGTCATGTTTGATGTTTGAATACCATGAGCTGACATTTAGGGTGAAAAAGGGGCAGTCAGGCGGGAGAACTAGTTGGTTTAATTTCATGATAAGGTGGTATAAATCCCGTATGTAGGATGATAATCCCACCACATATGGTTTCAAAAAAAGATCTATATAGTGAGATAGATTTGCTGTTATAGAATTAATGCCCGAAATTATGGGACAACCTGGTGGGTTTGTGAGGTTTTTGTAGGGGTTTTTTGGCAAAAAATAAAAATGAGGCAATTGATAATGTTTTATGCCCAAAAAATCTTTCCCCAGGAACGTCAAGCACTCAAATCTCTCAGATAAAATTAACAAATAGTTACCGTATATGTGCTGCTGACAAAAGAGGAGATGGTCATCATGGAGCGGACAGCATAAATTAAGGAAACCCTGAGTATCCTTGGTGACCAGCAGTTTTATGCTGAACTTCCCCAAGACCCTATACCCGGTGTTCCAAATAATATCTTACATTGTTAGGGTCAACCAACCAACAAAATTTATTAGATAGAAATTGGAAATATTTTTTATACATAAAACATTAATTGATTTATTCATTTTTATTGTAAAAATTTTAAGAAAATGTTACTTTTTCCTTAAGGCTTGGCTAGCTTGTATAAGGTCTACTTGTAGAGCTGGCCACATACATTGGATAGTTGCTGTCCAAATGTTCAGTTAGCTGACAACACCTCCACACATATGAGTGCTCCATTTGGCTGGATTCATGTGTTCTCCATGTGAAACTTAAAAGTATCAAGTTTTGAAATGCCAACAGCCCCATTATTACCTTATCCCACCTGATCGGTCAGGGAATAGTCTGGAGGCCCCAAACAAAGGTCAGGTGGTGGGTTAGTCTCATTGAAATTAGTGAATTCGGTTGACTTTCATCAAATATGTATAGGGGCTTTAAAACTCTTTAGTAGGGTTGAGCATTCCGATACTGCAAATATCGGGTATCGGCCGATATTGGCTGTATCGGAATTCCGATTCCGAGTTCCGATATTTTCGTCATATCGGATACCGGAATCGGGATTGTCACTGTCACTGTCAGTGTCCGTCGGTCGGGTCTGTCAGGAGTCAGCGGCACTTACCTGGCAGAAGATCTCCGGCGGTCACGTCCTGGACTGCTTCATGGCCGCCATCATCTTTCCCCGGCGGTCACATGCAGTTTCTCGCGATAACTGCAGTGACTGCTGGGTAATCCCGGCCGTAAAGCAGTCAGTCCGATGACGTCACCGCCGGGGAAGCAGGTAATCAGCTGTGCTGCGTCGGGATGACAGTCTCTGCCTGTCATTGCGATGTAGCAGAGCTGGATCGTCGTGGGACTGTCGTTACTATGGACTGCGTCGGACAGGTGGTATACTGTTGGTTTGTTTTTTTTCTTTTTTTACAGGAGATCGATGGCGTCGCAGGAATGAGTGTATAATAAAATTAATGAAAACTGTGTTGTCTCTTTTATTTCATTAAAATACTTTTTTCTTGCTTTGTCTTTTTTTTATACATTTAATAACTTTGGGATTAATAATGGATCGGTGTCTTATTGACACCTCTCCATTATTAACCGGGCTTATTGTCACCGTGCAATCAACGGTGACATTAACCCCTTATTACCCCACTTGCCACCGCTACAGGGCAGTGGGAAGAGCTGGGTAAAGTGCCACAATTGGCACATCTTTTGATGCGCCAAATGTGGGGCTGCTGTAGCCTGGTATTATCAGGCTGTTGAGGGCCAAAATCCATGGGCCTTGACAGTCTTTTAATACCAGGCCGCAGCAGTCTGCATTTTACTTGGCTGGTTAACAAAAATAGGGGGACCCCTACGCCGTTTTTTTTTCGAGGGGATCCCCTATTTTTGTTAACCAGCCAAGCTAAGCAGACTGCTGTGGCCTGGTATTATCAGGCTTGCAAGGTCCATGGATATTGGATCCTTACCAGCCTGAAAAAACAGGCCTCAGCGGTCTGCTTCATCTGGCTGGTTAACAAAAATAGGGGGGACCCCACGCCAATTTTTTTTGAGGGGATCCCCTATTTTTGTTAATCAGCCAAGATATGCAGACTGCTGTGGCCTGGTATTATCAGGCTGGCAAGGTCCATGGATCTTGGCTCCTTAACAGCCTGAAAATCCAGGCCTCAGCGGTCTGCTTCATCTGGCTGGTTAACAAAAATAGGGGGGACCCCACGCCATTTTTTATTCGAAGGGAACCCCTATTTTTTTTAATCAGTTCCCTCTGACGTCACTGATGGTGTCCCTGGCTGACCTGAAGTGAAAGTGGAAAGCAATCAATTAAGCTTTCCACTTCCTCTCCTGTCAGCCAGGAGAGGAGCTCATTCATTTGGGGGTTTACTGTGAGGCTGCAGCATTAGCTGCGGTCCCTGCAGTAAACATTAACCCTTTCTGAAGGATTACACCGTGGGACCTGACTGTGCATGGGATAGGTAAGAATAATTTTGCTTTATTATTTTATTTTTATTACAGGAAATGGTTTTAGCAGGTAAATAAAATATGGTCAAAAACTGTGTGATTATTTCATTAAACTTCTTTTTTATTAAAGTGTGTGTGTTTGATTTTTCTTTCATACAATAGGATTAATAATTGATAGTTGTCTAATTGACAGCTCTCAATTATTAACGTGGCTTAAAGTGACCTTTCAATTGCAAGGTCATTTTAACCCCTTATTAACCCATTCGCCACCGCTACAGGGCAATGGGAATAGACGGGCAAAGTGCCAGAAAGGGCAAATCTAATTAGAGATTTGCCCTTTCTGGGGTGTCTGGGGGCAGATTTTAGTAGCCGGGGGGGGGCCAAAAATAATGGTCCCTCTCTGGGCTATTATTATCTGCCCCCACTCACTGGCTTTGTCTGTCTGGTTGCGAAAATAGGGCGGGAGCCCACGCATTTTTTTTCAGCAATTTTACACCTCATATATATATATACATGTCATTGAGTTTGTGACACATATATATATATATTTATAGTTCATATACTTCTACATAGTATAATAGCCACTAATTCAATTGCCGGCTTTTGTGAAAATGCAGAACCCGACATGAAATGACACTTGGTTTACATAGAGTTAACCATGTCTTTTCATGTAGTTTGATATCTGATTTGCACAAACAATTACATGAGTGTAAGTGTGCAAAATTTCACACCTGTAGGGGTTAATTAAAGGTGTAAATTCGTAGCAAAAAAGTCCGTTTTTTTTACAACGAATTTACACCTTTAATTAACCCCTACAGGTGTGAAATTTTGCACACTTACACTCATGTAATTGTTTGTGCAAATCAGATATCAAACTACATGAAAAGACATGGTTAACTCTATGTAAACCAAGTGTCATTTCATGTCGGGTGCTTCTGTCTTTTCACAAAAGCCGACTTTACCCGGCAATTGAATCAGAGGCTATTTTACTATGTAGAAGTGTATAAACTATACATATATGTATATATATATGTCACAATGACATGTATATATATATGTATTCTATGTGTGTATATTTAGTGTTTACAAGGAAAGAAAGAGGTTTTTTTAGTTACGATATTTTGTTCCCTTAGACTTACATGGGACTTCCGGTATCGGTATCGGGTATCGCCGATATTTTAATGGTATCGGCGATACCATTCCGATTCCGATACTTTTGGATATCGGAAAGTATCGCTCAACTCTACTCTTTAGATGAAAAATTTTGTTCTGCTATCCAGCTCCCAGCAGCCATAACTTAAGACTGAACTTCTAGGGCCTTCCATCTTTTCTAAAGCTTCCCAAAGTGGAGAGTCCTGGTGAATTTTCAAGTCAGGCTGTACTCAAAAGTAGAAATGCCAAACGTACTGCAGTATTTTCTCTCTTTAATTCCATTATGTAAACATTATTCCTATTTAAAAGATTAAAAAGGCAAAGGGAACATAGCTTCAAAAAAATGGGGACTACAGGAAAAAACTTGGTCTGGTCAATTTTGGACAAAAAACATTCTGCCATCTTATATATAATCCTGAGTTGGGACTTCCGGCTGCTGTCCTCGAATCCCATAAGGCACCGCGGCAGTGTCCCTTGCGCAGGCGCGTCGTTACTACGCATGCACGGGAATAGCGGTGACGTGTATGTCACTTGCGCAGGCGCAGTTCATGGCCGCAAGCCCACAAGCTGCGCCTGTGCAAGTGACATTCGCATCACCGCTATTCCCGCACATGCGTAGTAACAGCCACAACTGCGTGTTCTACCCGCTGTACCCGCGCATGCGCGGTAACTACGCTGCTGTTACTGCACCTGCATGGGGAATAGTGGTACTGGTGACGTCTAGTTTCACCGCATCAGGCCTATTTCTAGTTCTATTTATAATTTCAGGTTTGGAGCTGTGAATTGTAAAAAGTTTCGAAAAAAAGCACAGTTGCTTACGAGTAGAAGCTAAAATAAAAAAAAATGACACTGCTGTCACAAGAAGACTAGCATGTTACAGAAATTCCATATTTGGTTGTTTTAGGAAAGTTAATTTTTAGAAAAATTCCCAATTTGCTATAAGTCAGCAATATATAGACAAAGGCCCAGATTCATCATTTATGATTTATTTAAGTCATTTTTATTTTTTTTTGTCTTGTGGTTTGCGCTGATGTTTTTTGCACCTAATTCTTCAAAATGGCAGACACAGTTCATAAATCTGGTGTAAAATCAAAAAAAGGTTTTTAATTTTGTCCTTCACCAATTTTTCAATCTTTATAGAGCCAAACGTCGCACATTTGTCTAAAATTGCAACAAACGGAAAACTGCCCCAGAAAGTTTACTCCAGGTTGGAATTGGAGTGAGATGCGCCTGAAAAATTTGACATTTGGCAAATGCCAAATTACATGAATTTGTCTAAAGCTTCTGGATAAGCAAAGTTGTCGAGAAAAAATGCAAAAAAGATTTAAAAATAAAGATAAGTTAACAAGTGGAGCAAAACATATAGAGAATCAGAAGCAAATAGTAAAGTCATTAAACAGAAGTAAATTACTCCAGTAAATTGGAAAAAAAACAGCAATTATGAATCAGGAAAAAAAGTTTCGTATGTAGAGGCACAGTAGCTTGCAAAAGTAATCACCCCCTTCGCATTTTTTGTGTTTGCTAATTCACAATTTGGAATGTCACTGTTTTTTTCTGAAGGTTTGCATCAATTCATGTAAAGAACATTCCTACAGCTGTGAACATTTGGTTTTCTTTTTATTGTGAATGCTTCACGGTGGGAACCAGGCATGTAGAGTCCATCCGTTCACCTTTTCTGCGTGCAAAGCAGTCATCAAAGCAAAAGGTGGCTACTTTGAAGAACCTAGAATATAAGACATATTTTCAGTTGTTTCACACTTTTTTGTAAAGTGTAATGTATAATTCCACATGTGTTAATTCATAGTTTTGATGCCTTCACTGTGATTCCACAATTTTCATAGTCATGAAAATACAGAAAAATCTTTGAATGAGAAGGTGTGTCCAAACTTTTGGTCTGTACTGTATATACATGTATGTATATATACATGTATATACAGTATATCATCAGTGGGTCAGTTTAGAATTCAGATTCCTTTACTGATCTGAACATAATTAGTTTCCAGTTTGCATTTGCACAATTGCCGGGAAGCCTAACGTTCACAAATTGGTCAATGTGTCAACACTCCTCTGCTTCTATCTTCCTCCGCAATCCTAAAGCTATTTATTCACTCCAACCCATGACAGTAAATGATACTTAAAGAGAAGGTAACACTACACGAACGCTAACATTAAAAAAAAACTTTCTTGAGGAAACCTGTTCATTGATCATCTGATTGGCGTAGGTCTGGTTTTTCTAATTATGGCTGTTTTGGTCATGAAAAGCAATATATGTTCAGACCTATGGATCATTACATGGTAACCATTCATATCATGAAATATAGAGATGAACTGAGTCCGGTGTAGCTCTCAAGGGGAAAGAGGAAGGGGAGCACCGCCCTGTATGACGTCCATATGACCTAGTAAAAGTGGTTAATTCTGGTACGTTTGGCTTCTCTGACCTCAACATTAAAGGATTATATCCATCTTTAAATGTTATCTCCTTTCTATATGATAAATTTGCTGATCATTGGGAGTCTGACTGCTGAGAACCCCACCGATTCGAAGAACAGGAGTCTATGTTGCAGTCATGGTTTTTTTATAGGTTGAAGGTACACATAAAGGGTATGCCACACTAAACAAGATCGCAAACGAGATCGCAAACGAGATCACTAAAACGTCACTATTTAGCGATCTCGTTAGTGACCTCGTTGTGTGTGGCATGTAGCAACAATGTGGCCCCTGCTGTGATGTCGTTGATCGTTCCCTAGAGTTCTGGACCGTTTTTTGATCGTTGGCGTCCCGCTGGTGAGCCTGAATCGCTGTGTTTGGCACCTTTTGCGAACGACGAGCGACCTCGTTTGTGACGCATATGACTGTTTTGCGTCACGGAGTGGATCGCAATATCTGTAAGTTCTCTTTTGCGTCACAGAGAGGATCGCAGAAGTTGCAAAGCAGGCTAGCAGGACGCAGAGAGCAGGAGCGATGCTGGAAATTCCTATGAATCAGAAGCGCTCAGTACATGCTGACAGATCCTAACGACCGCCAAAGTCGTTAAAGAGATCGCTGACCGCTGATGAGTCGTTTATGAGATCTCCTGTTTGGCAGCTACTAGCGACCTAAAAGAGATCACACCAACGATTGCGTCGTTATCGTGATCGCTAACGAGATCGCTAAGTGTGGCAGTACCTTAAGTCCATCAAGTTCAACCTGTAGCCTAACATGTTCAAAAAATCACATGGGTCCCCCCAATTTTTGATAACCAGCCAAGATAAAGCAGACAGCAGAGGGCTGATACATTCTGGCCTTGGTTTGGGCAACATGTAACAGCCGATAGGTTCCCTTTAAGCTAAACTTTCAGGTGAAAGTTTCACCTAGACTCAATATTTCCCCTGTCGTACTACATGGTGGTCATTCAAGTAAATGTCTAACCATATAAACTAACGTTAGGACAAGTCCACCAGAACATGAGTCAATCACCATTCTGGCTCATTGGTGATGGTCCCATCTAGGGAAACCTCAATATAAATGGGTTAATAATGCTAAAAATTAACAACCATGTTTCATAGCATGGGAAATATTGTGTTATAGAAATGACGTCCCCTATCTCCATTGGTGTCCTAGAGGACCATCATAAACAATGTTAGTTCAGGTTGTATCCTCCAACTGATGTGAGAAAATAAATGACTCTTCCCCGCTGCGATGGCATTCTGCTGTCTTTTGTAAATACCTCCTTGGGATCCTTGTTTTTTTCCCTTCCTCTAACAACTTGTTCAGTCTTTTATACTTTTGTTTCATTCCAGTTTCTCAAATATTTGCGCGGACAACGAAAGTGATCATTATGTAGAGAAAAAGCAGTTCTGTGAGGGGATTGTGTGGGAAAAGACATTGAAATAGACCATTGTGTTACGAGAAACACTCACAACAGGAATGTGTGCTGCACACAGTCATAAGGGGAAGAAATACGAAGCCACTAAATATATGGCGACATATAACTGGGGAAAAAACATCTCCTTATAAGTCCTGGAGATGAAGTCATGGGAGGAACATAGCGCCTTAATGATGAAGCTTCTCTATGTATACAGTATATATATATATATATAATATCAGTCATCTATGTTACTGATTGTCTATAGCATAAATATCTATCCTGCTACAGAGTCTGTCACCATGAATGTTGTAGTCATCTATCTATCAACCTATCTATCTACAGTGGGTACGGAAACTATTCAGACCCCTATAAATTTTTCACTCTTTATTTCATTGCAGCCATTTAATAAATGCAAAAAAGTTAATTTTTTCTCATTAATGTACACTCTGCACCCCATCTTTACTGATAAAAACCAGAAATGTGGAAATTTTTGCAAATGTATTAAAAAAGAACTGAAATATCACATGGTCATAAGTATTCAGACCCTTTGCTCAGACACTCATATTTAGGTCACATGCTGTCCATCTCCTTGAGATGGTTCTACTCCTTCATTGGAGTCCAGCTGTGTTTAATTAAACTGATAGGACTTGTTTTGTAAAGGCGCACACCTGTCTATATAAGACCTCACAGCTCACAGTGCATGTCAGACCAAATGAGAATCATGAGGTCAAAGGAACTGGCCAAGGAGCTCAGAGACAGAATTGTGGCAAGGCACAGATCTGGCCAAGGTTACAAAAGAATTTCTGCAGTACTCAAGGTTCCTAAGAGCACAGTGGCCTCCATAATCCTTAAATGGAAGAAGCTTGGGACCACCAGAAGTCTTCCTAGACCTGGCCATCCAGCCAAACTGAGCAATCGTGGGAGAAAAGCCTTGGTGATAGAGGTAAAGAAGAACCCCAAGATCACTGTGGCTGAGCTCCACAGATGCAGTAGGCAAATGGGAAAAAGTACCACAAAGTCAACTATCACTGCAGCCCTCCACCAGTCGGGCCTTTATATCTGAAGCTGGGAAGAAGTGGGTCTGTGTTGTACATTGTGTCAACTGCAAAAAAACATTAAGAAAAGTAGACCTCACTGGGTATAGTATGTGTGACTGACAGAGAAGGAAACGGGCAGTGACACAAGTTGGCACACTGCACATCACCAAGGAAGAGCCAGGTCTGTCTGTAAGAAAGTAGAGATGAGCAAATCAATTCACAGTACCCTGGTTCAGTGGCCAGGTCAGTATTCCATAGCCTCTTCTTGGCAGTCCTCCGGACCGTCTCCTACTTGCCGGAATATACAGCTTCTCGTTTGAGTAGTGGGTACATTACGTAGTGAATAACAGAGAAGAAAACGGGCAGTGACAGAAGTTGGCGCACTGCACTTTACCAAATTAGAGCCATATCTGTTTGTAAATAAGAAAGTAGAAATGAGCAAATTGATTCTCAGGATCCTGGTTTAGCGGCCAGATCAGTATTTCGTGGCCTCTAGACAGGAGCCCTCTGGACCGACTCCTTGCTGCCGGCATACACGACTCCTCTTTTGATTAGCTGGACTGGCACGACGTTGTTTGTGAATCACATCGTAACAATGATGTCATGACAGCCCAGATAGGGAGTGGTTTGTAGGATTCTCATCCAGCGGCCACGGAATACTGACCTGAGAGCAGAACCAAGGTCAATTCGCTCATCTCCAGAAGAAAGTCTTTGTTGCGTCTCAATTTTTCAAGTATTAATACTCTTAGATTACATTTTCACTTGTTTTAAGAAGTTCTCATGTCATGTTGGAGTCTTTTTATTGGGAGCCATTTGCCCTCTGGCCAACCCTCTGGCTCCACACCCTACATCTTTACATATCTATTTATTATCTATATATCTATCTATGGTATCCATTTATCATTTGCCCCTTCCTTTCCATCTAGTTAGCCATCTTTCTTAACCCCATCTTTACAGCTTACGAGTTACACATTTTTATTACTATGTATCCACATCGTATATATTTTTTCTTTCTGCTTCTACCTAGGGTGATACAGCTGGAATCCATTGCTCCGGAGCACCGTACACGATGAACCTACAACTAATTACAGGTACGACTTAGTCCATTGAGAATGGACAAAAACGAACCCTGCAGTTTCCAAAATAGTGATAATTGAGTTTCTTGCTAATGTTCGGATGGTTATTGAGATCTAATGTATAATGTGTCGAATATTTCTGTATTTACTTATTGGCCGTGTATATTAATGTGATGGATAATGGATCTTCTCTGTGTAGGATTGCTAGTTCTCTCATGGACGGCTTTATCGCAGGACATCAACCACAGCGAATCTGAAGTTATCCTTAGTCTATTCAGCAATTTTTCAATAAGTTGTTCCTCTGCCACGACCACCGCTTGGAAACATGATGATCATTTCATTAACTCGCTGCTGAAATTCAACGGCGACACGTTCACGAATACCCTCATCCTTCAGAACGTGACCGGGCCGAACACCGGGCGGTACACCTGTGTGCACGACTCTTTCATCCAGGATGAGCTGCAGTCTGTCTACATTTTTGTACCCGGTAAGATGGTTTCCATTGATGTGTATGCCAATGCTAATACCCTGACATGGTAATAAAACGGGACCATTGTCAAATAGTTAGGCACCCAGCCAAAAGGTTACTGTCCGGTTTAGTTATCGACCACACTAAGAAATGGAGCGCGGGTTACACGATTCCGTTGACTTCTATGAGTTCATGGAAGCAGCAGTGTGGATGCGTGAATGAAGCGGAGGTAGGGCATTCACACTACTGCTACATTCACACATGGGAATTTGGGTGTCCTTTTCTCGAGATCCATGAGGGTCTCAGCAATCATACTTATATCACTTCTCTAGATGTATTTTGTTGCCATCATGCAGGATAGGGTATAACTTGCTGATCGTTGCTGCTCTGACCACGGGAACCCCAGCGATCCTCAGAATGTGGTTCTGGATCCCCAAAAAAGGGCACTGCACCACCATCCTGAATGGAGCAGTGTCTATGATTGCAGCGGTACTCTGTACTCTACAGTAGTCCCATAGACAAATGGTCTTAGGTTTTCAGCAGTCAGACCACCAAATTATACCCCATCCTGTGATATGAGATAGATGAGGGGATAACTTGTGATTTTGTGAATAACCCTTTAAGATGTCATTTCTTCAGCAGAAGAAATTTTTCCTTTTTCAAAAATGATCCCATTCCTTTTTTCAGCAGTCTCTTGTATCATGTCTGTTTTATTTCTTTGTCGCAAAGATCCAAACGTGGTGTTCTTGCCAATAAAAGACAACGATAAGTTCCTGTTTGTCCCCGTGAAGAGCAGAACCACCATCCCCTGCCGTGTCACCAACCCCAACATATCCGTGACGCTTCACGAGAAGGATAATGACATCGAGATTCCATATCCGTACGACAGCCAGGAAGGTTTCACCGGCCATTTCGATGATACAAATTATTATTGTAAAGCTTCGCTGGATGGCATTGACGTTCACTCGGATCTATATCATATCTACAGTATACAAGGTGAGAGTCTTTATTATACCCCCCCCCCCCAAAAGAGGCTGAGAAAATGGTGTGGCGTAGCAAAGGGGCTGGGGGGGACATGGAGGCAGTTGTCGTGAATCCAAAATTCTTAGGGGTGCAACATTTCAACAGAAAAAAAAAAAAGCAGTACTTTCTTTTCGTTTTTCATTCTTGGCCCAATAAGAAGTGACGTTGTTAGCACCAACGGTTCTGAGCGATGCAAGTGCGCCGTACTCTAGCTGGTTTCCAGTAATCACCAGGTGATTACCACCGTGTAGGTGTCAACAGGCGCTGCAATGATGGCGCTGCATTGTGCCCCCTATGCCAGTCTGTGTACAGGGGACAAGAAGACTCTCTCAGATTAGATGAGTACACTCCTTATTTTTATTATTGCAGCAATAGCAGGGTTAAGAGCATTATTTCTTCTGGGAGGAGCAGTCAGTGGGCAGGATTACTGTTTAAGGTGGCACTGAGGAGACATTATTTGTTTTAAGGGGGCACTAAGTGAACATTATTACTGAGTTAGGGAGTGCAAAATTAGCTTTGCCATAGCGCTGGCATCCCACATTACGCCACTGGGTGGAGCCAAACCAAACTTCAATAAAGGCCCAATACAAAATGCCAAAATGAACAGTCAGATAGTTGCGACGGCCTCCTTTACGCTTCTTTTGCAATTTTTTCTTTTTAACTTAGGAGTACAGAGCCCATTCTAATTGTTGATAGTCGTCCTCATTTTTTATGTTCGTCACTGCAACCCTAGCTTACTTTGACTTCTGCCAGTTTTCTAGAAAGAATTGTCAAACTTAGCCATTAAAGGGATTCTTTCAGCAGATATTTTGCTATGAAATTTGAGAGCAGCTTGATGTAGGGGCTGAAACCCTGATTCCCTGATTCCAGCGATGTATCACTTACTAAACTGTGTGTTGTTGTTTCAATACAATCAGTGTTTTATCAGGAGATTATTATCACTTCAGGACTAGGTGTCTTGTGCCATGTAGTCCTGTTTTGTATAACCACGCCCTCACCACTGATTGACAGCTTTCTGCCTATATACAGTATATACAGAAACTGGCAATCAGTGGTGTGGGCGGAGATATGCAGGGTTCAGCCTTCTGAGCACTGCTAGATCTGCAGCAGAGAAAATAATGATTTTATTGAAATTACAGCCTAAAACAAAGCAAGTGATACTTCGCTGGAATCAGGGTCTCTGCCCCTACATCATACTCTTCTCAGATAACATTGAAATAACCTGCTGACAGATTCCCTTTAATAAAATGTATCTATATTTATACAGTGGCAAGTAGCAAAATAATTGACAATTTAAAAAAGCGGTAAAACATCAATATGTAATTTTTTTTATCTAAAAGTTAATTCATTCCATAAAAAAATCTCTGTAGCAATTGGAGATGTATGTTTCTGATGCAGAACTCCAAATCTGACGCAAAACAGATCTAATACATAAAATACAGTTTTTCTACAATCACCACCAGAGGGAGCTTCAGAGCTGATGGCACCATGTTATTATTGAGTTCAGTGTATGACAGTGTGCAGGAAGCTCCCTTGCTCCATCTAGTGGTGAATACATGTACTGTAAATTTTAGTGCTGATATGTGTTTTTTGGTCCTATACATTTTCATTTTGTTTTCGACAGTGTCTATTATACAGTTTTTTCAAGTCAGTCTTTTTTTCTTCTTTCTGTAGTGTCAGATGAACTCAACCTGACTGTGAAAGCCTCAAATAGTATAGTGAAGAAGGGAGAAAATATCACCATTTTCTGCACAGTGGTTGAAAATGAAATTATAAACTTTACCTGGTACTTCCCAGGTATCCAGGTGCGTATAATCACATCAACACTTCAGTCTGTACAGAAAAAAATAATTTTGAATATTACTTAAAATGGCAGACCTAGAGATCTGCACTAATTCGTTTTTTTACTGTGTATTTTCCATTTTTCTGGTACAGAGTCTCAATCGTGTATGTAGAGATAGTGGACTCATTTATTTCGGCTTATATCTGATATTGAATTCCCCTCCTAGCTGTCTGCTGCATCCACTAGAGGAAGCTAGGGAGCGTAAGTTTAAAGGGAATCTGTCAGCAGTTTTTTGCAATGTAATCCGACAGCAGCATAATGTAGGGGCATAGACCCTGATTCCAGTGATGTATCATTTAGTTTACTGGGTGGAGCAGTTGTGGTAGAATCGCAGTTTTCTCTGCTGCAGATCTAGAAGAGCTCGGAATGCTGAGCTGTGTATAACCCCGCCCACACCACTGATTGGCCGCTTTCTGTGTGCATTGTATAGTCACAGAAAGCTGATCATCAGTGCTGTGGACGGGGTTGGATCAGGAGGCACAAGACATCTCGTCCTGTAGTGATAATCTCCTGCTGATAAAACACTGATTGTATTGAAACAACAAAACACAGCCCAATAAGTGATACATCGCTGGAATCAGGGTCTCTGCCCCTAGATTATGATGCTCTCGGATAACATAGCAAAAACCTGCTGACAGATTCCCTTTAATGTATTAACATCATGCAATAGGCTTCACGTAAGCAACCTCTAAGGTGACTTTTAAGGCTATGGGGGAAATTTAGCACTGGCTTTAAGTCTTTTTCCTGAGCAATAAAAAAAACAACAAATTTTGGTGCATGAAATATTTTTGTGAAAATTCTCATTTTTTAACAGTTTTTGCAATATAATGGCCATTGGCCAATAATAGAGATTGGATTGTACAATTATGCAGCATATTACACAATAAAACAAAAAAAAACTATGGAGAATAATAAACCTAGAGGATCTCTCAAAAGTGGCCAGTTTTTGCTCCTATTTTATTCCCGTTGCTCTGCTGAGTATTATGGGGTTTTGTTATATCTGCCATATATTCCCAGAGTTGTGAGCCTTTTCATTTAGTGCTACCTATTTTGCCAAATGGGCGTGGCTCACAATATTCTCCGGGGGGGGTGTCTTTAGACTTGCATAATTGCTCAGAGCCACACCTCTTTGTAAAATCTGTAAAAATTGGGAGTAAATAATCTGACTTGTTTCTCTGGATCCTTATTACAGATTTAAAGAAAAAGGCAAGCGAGGGGAGCAACAGGAATAAACTAAAAAATGGCCACTGGTGACCTGTCCTCTGTAACTTTAGTGCCCAGTGCCAGGCAGATGCTGCCAAGGCAAATAAAATGGAGGGATGCATTAAAAGAAGCATAGGTGCTCATGATGAGAACATCGTTTTTCCTCTATACTTGTCACTAATGCGGCCACACTTAGAATACTGTGTACAGTTTTGGTCTCCACTCAGTATATAAGAAGGACATAGCTGAACTAGAACAGGTGCAGAGTAAAGCGACCACAGTTAATAAAGGAACTCTGTCAGCAGTTTTTTGCTATGTAATCTGAGGACAGCATGAGGTAGGGGTTAAAACACTGAGTTCAATGACGTGTCACTTATCAGGCTGTGTGCTGTTTACTTACAGTGAAGATTTTAGCACTAGGAGATTATTATTACCAGAACAGTACCCGGACCCGAACCCGGATTCCATTCACTTGAACATCCAGTGTTTGCCACGCTGTCTTTTGACCGGCGGGGGATGATTTCACCACCGATCAGAAGCAGCGTTTGCCGCGCTGTCATGTGCATCCAGTGTTCGGGCATCCGAACCTGAACAGTAACACGGACTTCCTGGTGAAGTCCGTGTTCGGTGTCTGTGCCCAAACAGTAGGTGTTCGGTACAGACGCTAAGACTTTACTATTCAGGTTCGCCCATCTCTAGTTTTGACCTTCTGACTTTCAGGCTCCATAAATCCCAAATTTATTGTGCATGGATTATGTGATTATTAGGCCGGGATCACACATGCGAGAAACACGGCCAAGTCTCGCATGTGAATTCCCGATACTGCCGGCACTCGGGAGCAGAGCGAGCGGCTGCATAGAAATACATGCATCCGTACACTCCGCTCGCGAGTGCCAGGAATTCACATGCGAGACTCGGCCGTGTTTCTCGCATGTGTGATCCCTGCCCTACTTCTCCCTGTAGGCCATGATGGCCTTGTCTTTGGGATACTACATTTCTTTTTCCAATTACAGACCCAGAGGCCGCATACGATTGTAAACATCATGGGAGTGAGATCCGTCACTTCCATCTGACAATACCAAAAGCCAATTTGGAGGATGCGGGTAATTACACCTGTATGGTGGAGGAGACGATACAAGGAAACTATGAAATACAAAGTGTTTCCGTAGACGTTATAGGTATGGAATACTTTCTTGCAGTTCACCTATTTTTTGCAATACATTTAAAGGGACCCTGCCAGCATGTTTTTAGATATGAAAGTAATGGTATGGCTGTGTAGGTGCTTTTCCCCCAAGAAAAATTAGATTTTTTTGTAGAGATTCTAGGTGTCAGTTGTTAGAAATCTAGAAGAAGTCATAGGAAAATCGGTCTGAAAGTGTGTAGGGGAATGTCCATGTATTTGAACTACTTTTGGAAACATTAATAAAAGCGTTTAATATTAATTCTTCAAAAAGATAGACAGCTGTCTATGTCCTGATCCGCATGACCATTCTTCATCCAACGCAGAAGACAAAGAGACATGGTCACACTTATTTTGGCATTTTATTTTCTAAACATTCTAATATTACAAGTTTGCAACCAAGATGTAAAGAAGTTTGCTCAAAATGTCAAGCCTCCCAAGCTGCTACACCCTCAGCTTTCATTCAGTTCCTCAGGGGCGGAGACAGAACATAAGGAGGGCCTATGTAATAAATGTAGGTGGGATCAGTGTTCTTCAAGTTTCTAACATCTCCTTTCTAGCTCTCCCGATCAGCAGAACAATATTGATGGCACAACAGTATCATTGCACGCTAAAGAGCAAGTTTATGAAATATGTTTTATTTAGATGGAGTGCGGTGAGCTCGCTCTGTATGGGGCTAAAGTTTTAAAATGAGAGTACGTAGTCGGAACCTTTATTTGGGACATGTGCACTAAAAGCATAGCAATATGTCCACCCTTGACATATTTCTGGGACACCGAACTACCCCTAGTTGTCCAAACTCTTATTATTGGTATTTATTCATACTAAAAGAGGACATATCACTTGCCAGAAATTATCATTTGTATCATGAGTAAATGCCGCTGATCTCCTTTAATATGTCGTTGTTTTTCTTATTGTTCCCGAGTCTCTCCTTCCCATGATATGGCAGTCTCTCCACTGTATGTAAATCTAGTCTTGTTAGCCAACTGGGTGTGGTGCTCAACCCCTCTCTGTTTTCATCTTATTTAAGACCACACCCAATTGGATATATAAGACTAGATTTAGTTACAGGGAAGAGGGAAGAGGCAAGGAGAAATAAAAAAAAACAACATTTCAACCATATAAATCAATTACATATTATTGGCAGGTGACAGGTTCCAACCGCTACTTTACCAGTATACACGCCAATTCCTTCAGTCTAATAAGGTGCTTGAGATATTATACTAAGAGACAATCTTTCAAGAATAAATTTACAGCATCACAAATGCTAATCAGGCAGGACTAGTCCGGTGGGACGTCTCTTCTAATCATGCCTCCCTGTGCGTGATCGAAAGCCTGGGTGATCCACAGTCCTACCACAACAAGTATTCTACTCAGATGGTCAATCAGGGACCGAAAATGTGATATTAGAAGGTCCAAAGTAGGACTAGTTATGGGTAATAGATGTCCGTCCGTCCAGACTTATCCTGCCCCATAAATATTTGCGTTGCTGCAGGATAAAAGTTCATTCTTGACAGATTGATGTTCTATATTAACAAAGCAAACACTTTATAAAAATAAAGGAATTGGCCAGCACACCGCTATAGTAGCATTTAAGTACAGTCAGGGGACTTGAAAAGTTCCTTTTACGTGGAATAATATTGGTAGGAGAACCCACGCATTGACCTCTAGCTCCTCCCTACTCCTGCTCCCTCCCTTCTCCATAGAATCTTATGAGCACCAGGTGTCTGTATCGGCCTCTAGCTCCTCCCCTCTCCATAGAATCTTATGAGCACCGGGTGTCTGTGTTGGCCTCTACCTCCTCCCTACTCCTGCTCCCTCGCTTCTCCATAGGATTTTATGAGCACCAGGTGTCCATGTCTGTCTCTAGCTCCTCCCCTCTCCATAGAATCTTATGAGCACTAGGTGCCTGTGTCGGCCTCTAGCTCCTCCCCTCTCCATAGAATATTATGAGCACCAGGTGCCTGTGTCCACCTCTAGCTCCTCCCCTCTCCATAGAATCTTATGAGCCTCAGGTGTCTGTGCCTACCTCTAGCTCCTCCCTCTCCATAGAATATTATGAGCACCAGGTGCCTGTTCGGCCACTAGCTCCTCCCTACTTCTGCTCCCTTCCCTCTCCATAGAATCTTATGAGCACTAGGTGCTTGTGTCCGCCTCTAGCTCCTCCCCTCTCCATAGAATCTTATGAGCACCAGCTGTCATCTACTATCTCAGAAATAGGAATATCTGTCTTCACTGAATTGGGAGTAAAAATCAGTCTAGGGGGATAGAGTAGATTTCTCTGATAAGATATATTACAAAGTTGCTTATTATCATATTTACTATTGATTTCTGAAATAAAAATTCAAACAATGTTTACACTTTAAGTCCCACCTTGAGAATTCCCCCAACACAGACACTTTGGGGTCTTCTGCCCCTTTTTTGGTCTTTTTTCTGCAATTGTCATGCCAAAATCAGAACAGCTGAGGAAAGTTTGATCTTATTAGTGGTGCAGCTTCGATCATTGTTCTGATAAGAACATGGTTACGTCTGCCTGGATAAATATCATTAATATTGCCGGGTTTAATTGAATGGGAATTTGCATGTCGATATGTTGCCACCTGAAACATAACACTGAAATCCTTTCAATTTATTTCTTCGATTAGAAAAAGGTTTTGTGACACTCGTCACGAAGAAACAGAGATAACAGCCAACTTGCACCAAAGTATGACACTTGAGGTACAAATCGAAGCTTATCCTCCACCTACCATCGAATGGCTGAAAAATGGCGCCTCACTAACAGGAGATACCAAGAGCCAAATTACAGTTGCAAATAAGAACACTTCTGAAAACAAGTAAGTGTTTCCATATTCTTATTATTGTCTTGATCTCTAGATATGCAAATTGTCTCTTCAGAGAGGAAGAGGATATATTGTCCAGAGGAGCATTGCAAGGCTTAAAAGTCTCCTCACCTTGACATGTCAATCTCGCGAGGAGAAATGTTACTCCTTAGATCTCTAGATATTAATATCAGTTTTCAATCCAGACAGCGCCATTTTTGGCATGTGCTGGAATTGAACAAGTTAATACTGTATAAACCTAAGCCAGAAACAAAATGAGCATATATTGTCATGACTCGGTTGTTGGGTGACCCAGGACCAGGGGCCCCTTCACTGTCCCTAATGCTATGAGGCACCCTAACTCGCCCTGTTCCCAGGGTTACTTCTGAAGGTGAAGATGCCATGGCCACGTACCTTGTCTTAGCTACTGAATCTGCCCTCCGTCTGTACTCTTCCCTACCCAGGCAAGAGGGGAGTAGTAGTGTACCATAATACACCAACCAGACTAACAAGGTAACACGAACAGGGGCAACAGAAAATACAAGGCATACAAATATTCACTCACATATAACAGAGTGATGCACCAGGGAATGGTGGATGAGGTAAAACCAAAGTAAGAGAAGGAAAGGGAATTATCACACTGACTAAACCAAGCAACAGCCACTGATAAATCCACCAAATGCCTCCTCTTATAACCACCAACTACTATCCTCCCAGCCATGCAGCATAAGCTAGCTCTGACAATGTATGTCAGTCAGGACCCAGATTATATAGGAGATAGGAATGACTAACAGTGCTCAGCTAAGAGCCCTAGCACCCAGAGCTCTCAATATTGGCGATTAACCCCAAAAGAAATTTACACCGTTTAAAAAGAAGGTAACCCCGTGACATATATCCTGTTGTAAGTAAAAAGCAATAGTGCATAAACATAACATAGGGCACTTAGTAGACACTGTTTTTGATAAAAAAAAAAGCATAAAAGCCATTCCACCATGACAAGGTGAACCCAAATCGGGATGTTCTATACTGTCTTTAGTATTAAAACATCAATTAGTTTCAGCCGACCTCAATGTAGATGGGGCAGAGCAGGATCGGGACCTGACTGTAAGGACACCCACCTAGAGGAACCCACAGGACCAAGGAAATATAAAGCATACGGAGGTCGGGATCCCTTTAGTAACACAAGAAAATTAGCCAGCTCTATAACATAATCAGAAAGCAGGTGAATTCCAGCAGGATCCACAGGAAATCTTGATTGCTTAAAAAATAACTTTTATTCGTGTCATAAAATCAGAACAAATTATGTTCAATGCAAAAGAAGCACTAACAGCACAACACACATGGCAGCCTAGTCCAACGCGTTTCGACTCTAGGTCTTAATCATACCATGATTAGATATAGAAGATATAGATCTTCTTTGGAAGGAGCTTGTCACATTGAACGTGTTGTTCAATCAGCAGGCAGCATGTAACAGAGCAGAGGAAGCTGAGAACATTCATATACAGGTATTTTTTTTGGGGGGAGGGGTCAATATAACTTGTAATTCATTGACGTAAATTCTTGCTCATTTTGGGCCTGGGAGTCCAGTGGCCAATATCAGGCAATAATCGACAGCCTTCCCTGCATGAGTTTAAATACAAAGATAGCTGTAAGTCAATTATAGGACCGCCCACTGGACTCCTAAGGTCAGTAAGGGCAGGGATTTAAAGGGATTTGGCAGGAATGTATGACAAATCTTTTTCACAAACCAATATGTCAAACTACTTTGATTCTTCCTCTCTATAACTTGCAACCCTTAAAATACACAACATTTCCAAGATGACAATATACTAGCAAAATGCATCAGCACATGGCAATTAATGTATACATAAAAACTACTATTGCTACGCATATAGAAATTCTCCCCTGAGCATGATGGGGTTTTTTAAAATCTGCTATATGGTACCAGATATATGGGCCTCTTTATTTTGTGCTAATTTTTATGGTCTTAAAATGTGGTCAATGCTCAATGGATCCTCTAGGGCGTGTCTTTAGGCTCCTCTGAGGCGTGTCTTTAGGCTCCTCTGAGGCATGTCTTTAGGCTCCTCTGAGGCATGTCTTCAGGCTCCTCTGAGGCTTGTCTTTAGGCTGCTCTGCTTTATTACCCTATGAGCAACTCCCCCTTTTAAAGATAAAAGGTAGCACTGAATAAAAAGACCCATATCTCTGGAACCCTGTGGCGCATTTTTTTTTTAAAAAATGGCATACTAAGGGGAGCAGCAGCAAAATCTGGTCATTTTTTACCTTGTGTTTTTATTTCATTCTCTCTGTATATATTATGGTATTTATTGGCGGTAAGGCAAGGATTGACAGACTATATTTCCAGGTATTCCAGCGTTTTGAACATTGTGAGAGTGAAAGAAAAAGATGGCGGTAACTACACAATCCGGGTCCATAACGAAGACGATGTTCAAATGATTTCTTTTGACCTTCAAATTAATGGTGAGCTTTTTATTATTTATATTTTTTACTTTTTTTAATAAAATGGGCAAACTATTGGGACTCATGTCAGTGGTGACACTTGCAATTAGTAATTCATATTTGGCACATATCAGCCAATCAAATATATGATACCTCCTCAATTATCAAGTTAAAGAGGTTGTCCACTTACTTAATCATTGTTGACCTGTTCTTAGGATAGGTCATCAATGTCTGGTCGGTCAGGGTTTGTCTCCCGACACTTGCGCCAATCATCTGCTCTCGGTGGCAGCCGCCGGTCGAAAGTGCTCCATCTTCTGATAGTGGCCGCTGCCGGGTACTGCACATCCGCCTCCTGTTGATTTGAATAGTAGGTGGATGTGCAGTACTCGGCCACGGCCACTACCAGATGATGGAGCAGCTCCAGAATCAAGCATTTCCGGCATCACCAAGAACAGCTTATCGGCAGGGGTGCCGGATGTCAGACCCCGTCCTATCAGACATGATGACTTATTCTAAGGATAGTTCATCAACGGTAAAGTAGTGGACACCTCTTTAACTCCTTTAAGGTTCTGAGACTTTGCCTTTCAGGATGCTGCATTTTTGTGTTCTTCATATTCGAGTAAGCTTATTTTCTTATGCTTTCATTCACATTGCTGTGTTAGATTTTTTTCAAGCCTTTTGAGTTGTATTTTTTATGGAATACTTTTTATTGTATATAACCCGCTTATAAAGGTTTTCCTCATTTTTGGTGTGACACGTGACGCCGGCACCTAATCAGCACGGGCATTACTGTCCCCACCTCTTGTCGAATTGAGCAGGAAGAGGAAGTCCGAGATCATCTGTAGCCCAGACTTCCTCTTCATGTTCCATTTGTCTGAAGGCGGGGACAGTAACGCCAGCGCTCACGTGTCACAACAACCGCACACGAGCCCCAGGACCGCGAGTGCTGACACAGCAGGTGCCGGCATGGGAGGTGAGTATAGGTTTTATTATGTTATGGGGGCCAAACAGTTTTATCAAGATGGGGTTTTCACAGTAGTATTGATAGTACAATAAGCGGAAAATAAATTAGGAAATAATAAAAAAAAATAATCAGATAAAAATATGTTTGTCAAATTATTCTACAAACCCATATTATGAGATGCATGACAAAATGTAAAATAATATAGAAACATTGGAAAATATCATAATGAAAGTTAAAAAAGAAATTTCAAAGAGACTGTAAAGATTATACAGAAAAAAAGGTGCATGAATAGAAACCAAAATCTTTTAAAGGGAATCTGTCACCCTAAATTGGCGGGATATTTAAATGATGGCAGTCAGGTCAGATGGGCGGTGTTTTGGGTATTTGCCTTAACATGTTGTTCGCCGTTGTCTCCATTATTTCTGGGAATTGTAGTCGTTGCCCTCCATATAACGCGCCTGCGCATTGCAATCTTCAATTGCGCATGCGCAGTATGCTTTGCCCGCAGATTGCAATGCGCAGGCGCGTTATATGGAGGGCAACGACTACAATTCCCAGAAATAATGGAGACAGCGGCGAACAACATGTTAAGGCAAGTACCCAAAACACCGCCCATCTGACCTGACTGCCATCATTTAAATATCCCGCCAATTTAGGGTGACAGATTCCCTTTAAAACAAATACTCCAACATCCATTTTGAAAAATTAAAACAGACATGTTTATTTCTCATCATCAGAATATGAAACCTCTGATTGATTTCCTGAATCTCTTGATCAAACAGATGAAATCTGTGGTAACAAATCTCAACAAAAGTCAAAAAACTCAAAAGAGGGAGAAATAAAAAGAAAAAAAGGACAACATCAAATTATTTTACTCGGAGAAAGAAACAAAATCGAGCCATATAGACAATGTGATCATTCTTACACCCAAAATTTTGTATGATGAACAATTGGAAATTCTGCCAAAAGGATTACATTTTGTCCCAGATCAAAATTTTGATTTATTTTAAACAATACAAGATGTCAATAGATTCTCGAGAGCAATTACTATAAGAAAAAAGAGGAAAATAATGTAGAATCTTGTATTACTTTGGACAATCAAAATGAATTTGTAGAATTGATGTTAGTGATGAGCTAACCGAGGGTCTTCGGCATGCTAGAAAAATATGTTCGAGTCCCAGTGGCTGCAAGTCTCACAGTTTTTCAACAGTACTCAAGTGCCCGCACAATCCCTGCATGTGTTGCGGCTGTTGAAAAGCCGCAAGACATGGAGCCACGGGGACTCGAACATATTTTTCGAGCACGCCGAAGACACTCGGTTAGCACCCGAGCTAATTGGCTCAACACTATTGCCTAAAGAACAAAACGCACTAATACAGTTGAAAAATCTGGAACTCGAAAATAATTCCATTACCTCTATTGATGAAACGCATATAAAATTTTAATCAAAAAGTCATTAATATTATCCTGTAAAGTCTCGTATACCTGTTTTAGATACTTTCCAGTTCTGGTAATTGCAGAAAAATTATTAAAAGCTTTACATGAAGAAACGACAGACAACAAAAAAATGCAAAAATAAAAATCTTTCACAAAATCAAATTAAATGAGGTCTCAGCTAATGGGTAGATGAACACCTACGTCTCAATAAAAAGAACCCCAGCATTTCTGAAAGACACAATATCAGTTTTGACTGTTATGAACACCATGACTTGGGACAAAAATCTCAAATTTACAACATGTGATATTGTAAATTTGCATTCATATATTCCTCACAATTTATCAATTAAACAATAATTTAATAATTATAGCACATATAAAAATGAACTAAAACAATTTATAATTATGGCAATTGATTATCTTTTGAAATAAGTATATTTTTTCTTTTCGTAAAGAATTTTCATACAAATAGGGGTCAAATATTTTTTAAAACTTCTGTAGCGGTTCTATATGTAGCCTGGTGGGAAGAGACATTTATATATTTTGAAATGAATCTATTTCTTGAAGACGTGATCTGGTATGGCCGATATGTAGATGACATCTTGATCATGTGCGGCGACATGGTGACCATATCAGATTTCATTAAACATTTTAATTGCAATTAAATATAATCTGAGATTTACTTTTTTCTAAACCCGACAACATGACACAATTTTTGGACATTAATTTGAAAGGTGACAACCGTTTAAACAACATATCGCAAACCTGTAAGTGATAATATAATATTACAGGCTAATAGCTGCCAACCCATACATTAAAAGTAATCCTTTATGGTGAATTTTTTCGAGCAAAAAGAATATGCTCTGACCAATATAGATTTAAAGAAGAAAGTGATAACATTAAGGAAAGACTAATAAAAAAGAGGATATCACAAAAATAATATAAACGAATGTTATGAAATTTGCATATTCATTTTGCACAATTCATGTGATTGGCTGTCATGGTTTTAAATAGCCTGTTCAGAATGTCTGTATGATTTCTATGACTATGTCACGGTGTGACTGTAGGATAGCAGATGTGCACCTTTACTGACTTTCAGGATAGGGCTCTCTTGTTATCCCTGTCCCAGGATTACCCCTGAAGGTGGAGATGCCTGGGCCTCATTCCTTCCTATGCTTTTAAGTACCACTAGTCTGTACAGTGTATGGTGATATACAAAACAAGAAAGACAGTCCAGAAGCAGAAGCACAATCATGATCTCTGTCACTAAGGGCAGAATCTGCGCCCGAAACGCATCAGAGATGAGTGTTTGGACGGCACGAAAAAGCTTTTAATGAAACTGAAATAAAGAAATGATTTTACAGTATACAAGTGTATAACCTGCTACATTTTTCAAAACTTTGCATATGTACTCAAACACAGTGAGAAAAAAATGCTGGATCCTGAAGGCCAAAATTTGCAGAAACGTAAAGTGGTTAAAGAAATGAACTTGAAATTAGAGAACATGGTATTATATATTGATTAACCTATATGTTCCAAAACCTGAAAAACAGTTCCAGCAAAAAGTGGATAAACCACCATAATATTCTCCCAATATAATAGATTCAGCAATAGAGAATAAATATAAAACATAACCTTTAATGTTTAACCAAATAAAAGCTACCAAATGATAAGTGAACATAGTGAATTTAAAAATCACTCTATCAAAGTATCACAGACTATGTGCTCAAGAGTCCAAGAAAATTCCACCATCGGACTAGAGTGCACATATACATGTGACTGTCTTGATCCTGAAATTCAGGCAAAATCCATTAGGACAACATTGTCTCAATTATAACCTATTCCCTGGCAATACTCAATAGATGATCCTTTTGAAAAAGGTCAATCTGACCCCTATCTTTATGAGATTATGCACCAAGGACAAATATACATGAACACTAATTGTATTGCCACAAGACAATGTTTAAAAATTAATATGGAACAGTCTCACCCATATTTGTAGGAAGTGTCAGGTGTGTCCTTTTTCCTTTTGGAGTCTGGGTACGTCAGGAACATGCAGGATCTCATCCTATTAAGCCCTGTCTGAGCCACTATATCCTGACCCCATGACTCCCGCCCTTGCAAGGGCAGTCCACAGCTGGTGGTGAGGGTCAGCTGTGGACTGCCCTTGCAAGGGCGGGAGTCATGGGGTCAGGATATAGTGGCTCAGACAGGGCTTAATAGGATGAGATCCTGCATGTTCCTGACGTACCCAGACTCCAAAAGGAAAAAGGACACACCTGACACCTCCTACAAATATGGGTGAGACTGTTCCATATTAATTTTTAAACATTGTCTTGTGGCAATACAATTAGTGTTCATGTATATTTGTCCTTGGTGCATAATCTCATAAAGATAGGGGTCAGATTGACCTTTTTCAAAAGGATCATCTATTGAGTATTGCCAGGGAATAGGTTATAATTGAGACAATGTTGTCCTAATGGATTTTGCCTGAATTTCAGGATCAAGACAGAAAAATATTTAGAGTTGAGAGTCCTCAGTGGTTGATACCTTTTAATGGCTAACTGAAAAGATGGTAACAAATTGCAAGCTTTCGAGACTACTCAGGTCTCTTCATCAGGCAAGGACTAATACAAAATCTGAAGAATCACATATTTTATACACAACACAGCACAGAAATAATGCAATAGGTAAGACAAGTGCTGCTTTGTGTACAAATATGTGATTCTTCAGATTTTGTATTAGTCTTTGCCTGATGAAGAGACCTGAGTAGTCTCGAAAGCTTGCAATTTGTTACCATCTTTTCAGTTAGCCATTAAAAGGTATCAACCACTGAGGACTCTCAAGTCTAAATATTTTTCTATCTACTGGCTAACACGGTACAAAGATATACATCTTTACTAGGATCAAGACAGTCACATGTATATGTGCACTCTAGTCCGATGGTGGAATTTTCTTGGACTCTTGAGCACATAGTCTGTGATACTTTGATAGAGTGATTTTTAAATTCACTATATTCACTTATCATTTGGTAGCTTTTATTTGGTAAAACCTGAAAAACCCCTTAATTCCTTTAGCAGAATGCAAATAAAAGTACAATATTTTATTTTTATTTTTTTATGATTTTTTATAGTAAGGATTGTATCAAAGTTATGTTGTCACCAAAAGATTTATGACCTAACTAATGTGCTCGCTGTTGCTATCAGTGCCATAGACTCATTGATGTGGCAGGGCACATGGTCGACCACCTCAGTCTCAAAAACAAAGAGTTTGAGCACCTTTCCTTTATTGTTGCTGCAATTCTGGCCATTTCTTCAAGAGGCAGCTGTCAAATACAGCCATGATCACAGCTTCGGAAATGTGCAACGTAGAGAAAATTAAAGGGGTTGTCCAGCTTAGGGATACAAATCTACAGTCACTTTATGTGACTGCAGACCTGTGAAATCTCACAGCGCACACACCCCAATAACGCTGCCAGGATTCCCAAATAACGCTGCCGGGGGAGGGCGGGCATATGACCGCAAGAATGCAATTTCCATACATGTGGTCACATGCCGACTAGACGTGCATGGCCTTGCTTAATCCAAGTGCATTGAGCAAGGCAGGATACGTCTAGTCGGAATGTGGCCAGAAATATCCAAATCGCTCCCGTCGCTGGCATTGGAGAATTCTCAAAGCGTGCAGTGTGTGCTCTCTGAGAATTCAGCGGTCTGCAGTCACATAGAGTGACTGCAGACTTGTACCCCAAGGCCAAACAACCCCTTTAATTCTCTCTACACTGCACACAGCTGCCTCTTGAAGGAATGACCATGCAGATTTACAAATATGCAGTCACATAGCGTGACTGCAGACCTGTATCCCCAGGCCAGACAGCCCCTTTAATGCTTAGCCACCAGCATTCTACCATTACAGTGGAGAGGGAATAGGAGAGTAATTGTTATTTTCATTTATTTTCATAACTCAATAGTACATGTGAAAATAAGAAATTATATAACATATCTTATTACAGAAATCTGTTTCTTTCTCCTCCTGGACTGAGCAGTCATTCATGGTAAAAATCTGTATTCAGTGAATATAGACTTTCCCATTACTAAGATAGGAGATGGCAGTTGGTGTTCATAAACTTCTATGGAGATCTGTAACTGTCATTTCATGAGAATTTGCAGCAGAGTGTCTGTGTCGGCCTCTAGCTCCTCCCTCCTCCTCCCTTTTCCATAGAATTTTAAAAGCACCAAGCGTCATCTCCTATCTCAGTAATGGGGAAGCTGTCTTTTTTGAGTACAGATGTTACAGATTTTACCCATGAATTGAGAACAAAAGATTAATCCAGGAGCGTAAGGCGCAGATTTCTCTGATAAGATATATTACAAAGTTTCTTATTTTCACTATTGATTTATGAAATAATTAAAATGAGGGTTACGTTTTAAATAGTGAATGAGCTTTCCTAGTTACAAACACTACTTTTATTTTTCATGTTTTTAATTTTTTAAATTCCAAAAAGAGAAGCGGGTAAAAAGAAAAAAAAAACTTTCTCTCCATTTTTAGTTCCAGTTGAAATTCAGGAAATAATTGACACTCATCCAGCAAATGGAGGACAATTAGTGACATGCGTGGGCAAAGGTATGCCGATGCCAAACATCACCTGGTTCTTCTGCAGTGAAATAAAAAGGTAAGTCATTAGCCTTGTTAATGTTTCGCCATACAAGTTGCATAACCGCAGTGCTGCGTTACTGCAGAAGCCAAAGCATTATGGGTTTTTAAAGGAGTGTATGGTAGCTTTTGCTATAGTTACTAAGGGGGTGTCAGATGGTCTCGTCTCAGGACCATATAATGCTCCTAATAAGTGAGCACTTTGGAAGCCAAACATTCTTAATATATTCTTGAAAGTCTTGTCCCTTGTTCAAAAAAGGAATGTGCCTTTTTTTTCCTAAAAACAGCGCCACCTGTGTCAATCTATAATAGGATGACTCTTGACTGGAGAAGAGCTGCAATATCCAACATAATATTTGTGGACACCCTCTTTATTAAATTATATTTTTTACTAAAGAGGACCTATTACCAGATCAAAAGTAGCCAGTCTTTCCTCTTATTTTATTCCCATTGATCCTCCTGATTATTCTGTTTTTTGTTTTTTCAAAATCCGTCGTACGGTTCCAGAGATATGGGCCTTTTTATTTACTGCAAATTTTTATGATCTTTTCCAAGGGGGCTGTCACGAGTTTACCACCACAGAGAGTAGCCAGAAGACCTCAGCATCTGATTGTCCTACTCCTAAACTGCTTAGAAGCACTTCACCTTCATATTAAATGGTGCAGGTTTCTTTTAGGAGTGCAGGGGTTAATCTGCTCAGTTGAGAGCTCCTGGAAGCTTTCCAGCATTAAGGCTCTCAGCTGTGCACTGTTAGCCACTCCCATCTCCTATAATCTTGGCCCTGGCTAGCACTCATTGTCAGAGATAGGTTATTCTGCATGGTTAGGAGATGGTGGTTTGTGGTTGTTGTTTGAGAAGGCACTTGGTGGATTTATCTGAGACTGTTGCTAGGTTTTGGGTGTGTGCTAATTCCCCTCCTGCTACTACTTTGGTTTTAACCCGTCCTCCACTCCCCAGTGTATAGCTCTGTTATCTGTGTGTGTATATTTGTAAGTTTAGTATTTTTCATTACCCCTGTTCATATTACCTTGTAAGTCTGGTTGGTATATTACTGTACACTACTACTTTCCTCTTCCCTGGGTGGGGTGGGCATAGACTGAGGGCAGATTCAGGCGCTAAGGCAAGGTACGTGGCCCCGGTGTCTTCACCATCAGAAGTAATCAGGGCGAGGTAGGGCGCCCCTAGCTTAGGGACAGGGAAGGAGTCCCTGGTCCCATGACACCCGACAACAGAGTCGTGACAGTGCCGTTTCTGAGAATTTAATAATAAAGCAGCCTAAAGACACTCCCCTTAGGATCATGTGAACCACACCCCATGTGGAGACCATAAGAATTAGCATTAAATAAAAAGGCCCATATGTCTGGAACCATGTAGCGAATTTAAGGAAAAAAAAACAGAATACACTGGGCAGAAGCAGGAAAAATAAGAGCAAAAACTGCCCATTTTTCATCTAGTGACAGATCATTTTTAAACTCTCAATAAAAAGAAATACTTTGAACATTTTGAATAGAGCCCGGGTAAAATTTTAATACGGCTAAGGAAAAAAAAACCTTTTTAAATTTCACTTCTACTTTTAGTAAACAGTTTTAAAAAAAAGATATAAAATCAAATTTTCAAAAATATTTAAAAAGTGTTTTGAAAAATGTGATTTGATAACTTTTTCAAACTACTTATTAAAAGGAGAGGTCAAATTAAAATGCATTATTTAAAAAAGTTTGGAAATTGGAAAATAAGAACACGAGTGCCCCTTATATTGACACTGTATGTTTTAAAAAGCTGGGAAAAGACAAATAGGTTGTCCTATTTATTTTTTCCCATCCTTTTACACCCTCAGGTGTAGCAGTAAAAGTTGGGAGCTGTGGAAACCCCTTGACCACATAGCATCACAAATGGAGTTTGATATGAACACCACGTATACTCAGCCAGAATACGGAACTTATGAAGTTAAGAGTGTGCTACATATCCGGAGTGTGGGAGATTCGCTCTCAGTGCGCTGCGCTGGGGAAAATGATCTCGGAGTTGAACATCACCGAGATGTAACACTTGTACCTCACTGTGAGTATGTCATTATTTTCATGGGAACATTTAAGGGGAACTAAAACTTGTACTTACAATTAGGTTCAAAAATATTTGGACAAGTGACACAAGTTTTTTACCTTTTAGCCGTTTACCAAAACATATTCAGGGTACAGTTACATAATCCAATGTGGGCTAAAAGTGCAGACCCTTAAGGGTATTCATATCCTAATTGAAAGAAAAGTTTAGGAATTAGAGCTCTTCAGTATGTTCCTGCCTCTTTTTAAAGGGGTCAAAAGTAATTGGACAGTTATTCTAAAGAGCTATTTAATGGACTGCACAGTCTATTCCCTCATTAACCCATAATCAGTTAAGCAGGTAAAAGGTCTGGAGCTGATTCCAGGTTTGGCATTTGCATTTGAAAGCTGTTGCTGTGAACCCACAACATGTGGTCATATTAGCTCTCAATTGAAGTAAAACATACCATCAATAGGCTGGAAAAGAAGAAGATATCCATCAGAGACATAGCAGAAAGGTTAGGAGTGGTTAAATCAACAGTTTGATACATTGTGCAAAAAAAAAAGAGTGCACTGATGAGCTTGGAAACTCAAAAAAGGCCAGGATGAACGGTCAAACACAGCCATTACACAGTACACAGCAAGGGCACAATTATAAGATTATCTCAGCACAGGAACATTTTATTAATCATATCCAATTGTGGAAATTATTATTATTCCAAGATCTACCTCTGGAATGCTCACCTACTGAAAGTACAAGGGTCTAATGACCCCCATTTTCCAATTTACGATTATTACAGTCAATTTTCAATTAAACTCTACGTAGAGTTTGCAAATCTGCTCTTTAACTGGAACTCAGCATTATTCCTCTTGGATATTTGTGAATAAAATAATAACTGGGTACTACCAGTTTGGGGTGTGTTCCTGCACTGTTTGACATTGTCCATTCAGAGGCTGACTGTGTAGTCCCCCACCCCTTTGACAATAGGAATGGTAACACCCAGTTGCAATGTATTCATACATTTCTAGGAGGTGTAACAGAGGAATGCACAGTGCAAAATTACAGGAAAAATGCTTGAGAATTGTTATTTTATGATGAATACAACTTAGTATTTACTAAAACCGACAAGTCATAACCCAGCAATGTACAGGGCAACAAAGATCCTGTAAAAGTTTATTGCACAAATTATATTACCGTAATTGAGGTTTAAAACAACTTTCTATATCATGTAGAAGAAAAGGTACCGCTACTATAAGAATATTAGAAGTCGCCTTGGACTTCTGTGACCGGAATAAAACTACTTACCCTGTGGTTTTCTGATTTTGTCGGGTTATGGATATGCTCGGCGCTTCTAATATTCCTATAATTTACTGTAGGGGCACATTATCTTATATTTAATTGCATTTGGGTAAAAATAAACATGACTGTAAACTGTGATTATTTTTTGCACGTTTCTTTTTATATCTATATTTTTATATTTGTTCCAGATTTAACCTTCAGAGTCATGCTAATCTCTGCTGTTCTGGCTTTGGTCGTGCTGTTTTTAATTTTCCTTATAATCCTTATTGTTCTCTGGCGTAAGGTATGTGCATTGTATTAGTTTTATATGTTGATGAAGGTTTTTTTTTTATCAAGATATTCTTAGTTCATTTAACATTTTAATACTAGATCTCAAACCTTTCCTCCACCGGCAGGGCAGGTTTTATGGAAAATGGGCCCCTGGGCGACAAGTAATGAAGCATCTCCAACCCCCCCAAGGTGGCCACAAAATTCAATGTATATGAGAATTTATTTTGTCTGAATGTTTTTACCCAAATATAGTATCCACACAATACCGCCATTGATTGCCCAAAAGTAATGCCATACAATGACAAATGATACTTCCACACAATATCGCTATTCATTGCCCAAATACAACAGCCATGCAATGACAAATAACACTTACAATGTCCACTCTGTACAGACATTCATTGCCAAAATACTGCCATATAATGACAAATAATACTTCCATACAATGTCTACACAATACCACCACTTATGTAATTATTGTCATACAATGACAAATACTTCCATACAATGCATACACAATACCATTATTCCGTACTTAGATACCGCCATACAAGGACAAATAATACTTCCATACAATGCATACACAATATCATTATTCCGTACCTAGATACCAAATAATACTGTTACATAGCGTAAAATAACACTTCTATACAATGCTCAATACACATATTACTGTCATGCACTGACAAATAATACTTCTAAAAATACCCACACAATACCACCATTCACTGCCAAGATGCTGCCATATTATTGCAGAAATATTTTACTAAAATGACAAGCAACACGTCCATACGATGCCCAAACAATACCATCATTCATTGCCCAAAAATACTGCCATACAAAGACAAATAATACTTCCTTGCAATACTACACAACACTGTCATTCATGCAGTGACAAATAATAGTTCCATACAATGCCAACACAAAATCACTATTCATTGCCTAAATAATACTGCCATACGAGACAAACAATACTTTCATATGATACCCACACAATACCATCATTCATTACCCAAATAATACTGCCATAAAAAGACAAATAATACTTCCATATGATGTCCAAATAGTGCTACCATTCACGCAATAATAAATAATATTTCTATACAATGCCTAGAAAATATCACCATTCATTGTCCAAATAATACTGCCATACAAGACAAATAATACCTCTCTACAATGTCCAAAAAATACTGTCATGAAATAACAAATACTTCTAAACATTGCCCACAAAATAAACAAAATTCATTGCCTGGATACTGTCACATAATGACAAATAACCCGTCCAAGCAATGCCTAAATAAAGATGGGTCTAGGGCAGTAAATGAGTTAATGCTGAAGCTCCTTTTGGACTAGTCAGTCTAAGGATTAAAGGGATTCTGTCAGTAAGATCATCTCTCCAAACCACATATATATGGGCATGCAGGTCTTTGAATTGTAAATCCATTCACACCTTTACATCTTCTATCTGTTGCTGCATTTCCGGTAAATTAGCATTTTCATTATCATATAAATGAAGCGTTGCGTTCTCTTGGTGTGGCAGAGCACTTCCTGATCCACTGCCTCCTCTTCCCATCATTATATTGATTGATAACTCACTGTCTTAGTTCAATGCTAGTGTCACAGCTCCACCCCTCAGGGTGTCTGGGATGCAGTTACTGACAGCTTGGCCATCCAAACCGGTACAGGGGCATGCTGAAGCTGTCAGTACAAATATAAAAAAACTGACTGTCACATCCAAACATAAATCAGGTGTGAACAGGTGCTTACCTAGAGTACCCATCTCAAACACAATCAAACAAATAAGGCAGCACTCTGCAGCGCTATAGCATGCAAACATGAAAATTGAATTGCATTACTGCCCTGGAAATATAAAAAATTGAGAATGCTTTGCTCATAAATTGGCCAGTTCATGTGTACCTGGCAGCCAGATAAGGCGATTCTCATTTGCCAGGACCTAATGCCAATCCTCTCTTAGACAGTCTACATCTCTCTGGGAACATTATGTGTATCCTCTCTTTGGACTAAAGTCTATATTTATATTCAGGGGTATAATCCTGTTGCCATTAAAAACACTTAAGGCTCAGGGTTGGAGTGCTCAGGTAAAAGGCTAATACAAATATAAAAAAAACTGACCGCATCCAAACATAAATCAGGTGTGAACAGGTGCTTACCTAGAGTAACCAGCTCAAACACAATCAAACAAATAAGGCAGCACTCTGCAGCACTATAGCATGGAAGCATGAAATACTGTATGAACATTGAATTGCATTACTGCACTGGAAATATGAAAAATTAATAATGCTTAGCGCATAAATTGGCCAATTCATGTGTACCTGGCAGCCACGGTAAGGCGATTGGCCAATTTATGTTTGCATGCTATAGCGCTGCAGAGTGCTGCCTTATTTGTTTGAATCTGTCAGTACAGTGATTGAAAGCATGGCCATCCAGTCTGATTCAGGGGCGAGCTGAGCTGTCGGTGTGTTTATTGACAGCTCAGCTTGACAATCTGTGACTGCAGGGCGTCGGCTGTCTCATGTGTTCATTATTCCAATTAATGGCCATGCTTCTTAACTGAGCTGAGTTTCCCAAAACCACTACCAGACGTACATTCATCTTGTGAGGTTTGTGCTTTGTGCTCCCTGTGCCTTGAGTTCTATATGCTTGATCTGTTGCCTGACTTTGGACTTTGTTCTGAAAATCCGCCTGTTTAACTCCTTCTGCTCTGATCCGTTATCCTCCTGGTATTCTGACCTCGGACCATTCCTGACTACGCTTTTGTCTCTTCCTTCTGTTTATGAAGTACCCTCCTGGCTTCTGACCTTGGACTCCTTGACCACTCTGACTCACGGCTTGGCCGTGGTAAGTGACTAGCGTCACAGCTAGATGTCCCATAGTGAGCTACAAATCAAACTAAGGAGGCTGATGCTGATGCTAGAGAAGGGGGAATAACCTCAGGTGGCAGAAGCTCAGGAAGTGCTCTGTCATGCCCTGAGCACATAATGCCTCATCTGCTTATGAATTAAAACACTGATTTCATGCGAATGCAGCAACAGATAGAAGATATGAAGGTGTCTATGGATTAGCTTTCAAAGACCTGTATGCCCATATACAGTATGAGGTTTTGAATGGTGGTAATCTTACAGACAGATTTTCTTTAATTATAAAGACCTGTATGGTCCCAGCCAATGAAAGGTTTGGATGTTCGTATTTTAAGGTTGCTCCAGTTCTTGTAAAACCCTTAGGAAATTGTGGCACTAGATATTTACCATCCCTTTAAAGTCCTTGTCCACAAGTTTTTAGTCTCCTAATATAAAATAATGAAAAGTAGTAATAATTTTATTCATTGATTTTTTTAGTCTTTTTTTAGTTTGTTGTAGTTGTGGCACATTGTTTGCCCATATTTCTAGCTCTTCCATTATAATCTTTTCCCAGTTGGATCTCATTTTATTCTTGGCAAAAAAAAACTGAAGAAGCAAATAAGCCAAGAACCATAATTTTTTCTTCTGTATAAGTGGCAGTAGAGTAGTCTACCCAATAAACATCCCCATATAATCTGACGGATGCCATTAACAAGGGGGGTCAGCATCGTTCTGCAAAACTTTGTAAACCAACGTAACGTTTTAAAAAAAAGAGATCATTTGTTTGCTGTTGCAATCTAAAGGAAAATTTAGCTAATCCCTTCTCCAACTGAAAGAAATATGGGCTATTGCTTAACCTTCTCAAATTCCACCTCCGATAAACTATAGAAAACTCAGTATACAGTATATAATCAATACATTGTGATGTCAAGGCTCATGACCAGCAAGTTTTGATGTCAAGGATCATGAGTCATGACTAGCAGGTTGTGATGTCAATGATCATGAGTCAAGACCAGCAAGTTGTGATGGCATTGATCATGAGTCATGACCTGCAAATTGTGATGTCAATGATCATTACCAGCAAGTTGTGATGTCAAGGATCATGAGTCATGACCAGCAAGTTGTGATGTCAAGGATCATGAGTCATGACCAGCAAGTTGTGATGCATTGATCATGAGTCATGACCAGCAAATTGTGATGTCAATGATCATTACCAGCAAGTTGTGATGTCAAGGATCATGAGTCATGACCAGCAAGTTGTGATGTCAAGGATCATGAGTCATGACCAGCAAGTTGTGATATCAATATCATGATCATGACCAGCAAGTTGTGATGTCAAGGATATGATTATGACCAGCAAGTTGTGATGTCAATAACCATGAATCATGACCAGCAAGTTGTGATGGCAATGATCATGAGTCATGATCACAAGTTGTGATATCAATGATCATGACCAGCAAGTTGTGATGTCAATGATTATGACCAGCAAGTTGTGATGTCAATGATCATGAGTCATGACCAGCAAGTTGTGATGGCAATGATCATGAGTCATGATCAACAAGTTGTGATGTCAATGATCATGACCAGCAAGTTGTGATGTCAATGATTATGACCAGCAAGTTGTTATGTCAATGATCACAATCATGATTTCCAAGCTGCACATGAAAGATTGTTTATTTCTTATTATTAAATCTGCAGAAACCACGTTATGAAATTCGGTGGAAGGTGATTGAGTCGATCAGCCCTGATGGACATGAGTACATTTACGTGGATCCTCTACAGCTTCCATATGACTCAAGCTGGGAAATTTCGAGAGACAAACTAGTTCTAGGTAATTGCAGAAGCTTACATTGCATGCTGGGTGGAATGGGTCTTATCCTTTCTGGGTCTTAGGTCAAGCAACAACACATTAGGTACATCTTTGGCCAATTGGAGATGTTGTGAATTTGAGCCATGTCAAAACTGATAAAAGACTTTTGGATGGGATAATTTATCTCTTAATGTGTCTTTTTATTGTCATGATATTGTTGTAAGACATTTATTTGTATACTGTAGGCCTGGGGTACACATCCTACATACAGATGACCCTCAGCCTGAAGAATGTCATCTACTCATATGGTTTAACCATTGGTAAATTTAGTAATCAGGGGAATCCTCAAATAGCACTTTTCTAATAAAACAGAGAACATGTTTTTCATTGACTTCGGTATTCATTGGGATTGACCAATCCCAAAGGCTCTTTGAAGCATCGTGGCCTACAACTTTTAATTCATGGTTTTCTGGATCTTCAAATTAATGAAACCAAAACATCATTAGCTCAGAGATCCAAATATCCTCAACATAAAGGGATATTCCTAACTTCATAGAAATTGTTGGGATAGTGTTTATAAATACTAGCAATTTTACAATTTACTGCTTAACAAATTGTTCAGCCGTTCATGAGATATTGGCTCCTTTGCTTTATTTATAGTTTGTTTTCTTGAAGACCGACTACCTCTTCTAGACAGCAGAACATGCACAGTGCTTTCAAGCTCTTTTTCTGTTGAGTTTGTAAGGACTGTTTTGAAGCAGGATCACTGGAGTGGTTGTTACCTCCTAATCCCAGCCAGCTTCAAGCTAGACGGCAGCAGTGGTCAGTCTCTTAGGTGACGAGCTGTAAAAGGTAGAAAAGTGTCAATATCTCAAGATAGCCTGAAAATTTGGGATGAGTAGTAATTGGCAAAAGTGTTTGTTTTTACAAGCACTATCTGAAAATATTCACTTATGAAGATCGAAATCACCCTTTAAAAAACAATGGAACAGGACATAGGAGAGCTCTATTAGTCCTTTTGTTCCAAGGATGTTCATGTCCTAGCAGCGGACCATGCGGCTGCAATGTTGCACCTCTGTAAAGTGCACGAGAGCGGTAGTCATGACCGAACTGCTATCCGGTTAAGCTCTGGCACTTTACAGACAGTGTTCCAGACCCAGTGTAATGTCAGACCTCCGCTTCCTCCAAGCTTCTGTCCTCAGGAGCCGCCTCACACAGTTCAGGGGACACCAAGTTCTTTACATCAGGTAAATGTTTACTGGTCAGTTCACGTTCATCAGGTGGTTAGGTTACATGTGGGGTAGGGCATAGCATTACATGCTTCTTCCTTCCTTAGTACAGTACAGCCATGTCACTCGTTCATCCTGGACTATCCCTAAGCGCACTGACTCCATCAGTTTCAGGCATTTCCTGTCCACTTCAGCAGTGCACCGGGGACCGGCCACCTGCCTCCCACGTAATTCCACATCCAAAGACCTTGGCACCTGGACCAAGCCCTAGGCTCCAGACGTTACATGAATGTCCACAAGGGATCTCAGTACGGCCTCCCACTGCCTCGAACGATTGACACATGTTGCCCTAGCAGTTCACTGCACCTGAACTTGACCTTGACACCGCACTTTCCTATCTCTCCTGCTATCAGGAAGTGCCCCCTTTTATTAACACTAGTTCCCACCTACTGGGCTAGTTCTATCATTAATTGTTTCCTATCCTATGTCCCATACCATTGCTTCATACCTTTGATATGCTGCCTCCTTTCTTCTATGTATTCTGTTGCCCTATCGAAATAAGTGACATCTAAGTCAGGGGAGGACATATCATTGGTGCAACTCAAAAAAAATAAGAGGGCCCATTTTCACCTCCGTAGCAGGTAGAATTGTGCATTATGATGAGCTACTGGGCTGCAAAGGGCCAAGATACTGTCTGTCCATGCACAGGGACCCTTTTCAGCCACTGATACCTCAAGGATCTGATCATACCATGCTTTCATACGACATGACCAGAGATAAGAAAAATACTGCTGGTTCCTAGTGGATCATGAAGGTACCAGCAGGGCCGGCATCAGCACCCGGCGAACCCGGGCAAGTGCCGGGGCCCTGAGCAGGCGGGGGGGCCCACTCGCCGTCGGGCACCCCGGCGCCAGTTAGCGGATGAGAGCGGTACCAGCGCCGCCACTGGGCCCCCTCGCTTGCTCAGGGCCCCGGCACAGCCGGCACAATACTTACCTCTCCCCTGCCTCCGCAGCTCTGGGCTCCAGGGGGCGCCTGCAGGGCGCCCGCGCTTCCTCTCACAGCAGCGCCGCTGGATGACGTCATCATTCAGTAAGCGCGGGCGCCGGACAGGTGAGATGTGAGGTGTGTGTGTCTGTGTGTATCAGTGTGTGTGTCTATGTCTGCCTGCATGTGTGTATGTAGTGCGGACGGTGCTTTGTGTGTGTGTATGTGAGAGAGTGCTGCGGTGCTGTCTGTGTGTGGTGCTGTATGTGTGATGGTGGTGGGGGGAGGCAGTGATGGTGGTGAGGAGGCAATGATGATGATGGGGAGGCGATGATGATGGGGAGACAATGATGATGATGATGATGGGGAGGCGATGATGATGATAATGGGGAGGCAATGATGATAATGGGGAGGCAATGATGATAATGGGGCGTCAATGATGATGATAATGGGGAGGCAATGATGATGATGGGGAGGCAATGATGATGATGGGAGTCAATGATGATGATTATTGACTGTCAGACATTTTATTAGGCAGGGTCATTAGGTGCATCTGTTTTTCATGAAAAAGACAGAGTCATTAGGTCTAACTGTAGCTGTTATCATTGTGATCTTCAGCATGGCTTAGCAGAGCTGTGCTTACAACCTGGCTGTCAGATATTTTATTAGGCAGGGTCATTAGGTGCATCTGAGCATGCTCAACTGAAAATATTAGCATTGGTGGAGGATGGATCCAGCTGCAGCAGAGTCCCAAGGGTTATTATTACAGGGGTTATAGCTGCAAGTCAGTGCAGATTAAAAATAAGTTGTATTGGCACACGTGATTAATTCTGTGTGTGCAGGAAACTACGACCGCATTATGATTTTGGGAAAAACGCTAAATATAGGAACAGGGCAATAAAGTGAATCTGTTACCCAGGTGACGGATAACCTCTGTAAGACTCTGAAATAACAGACACTTCCGCTCTATTACCATTCATGACTATTGCAGATGATCTGATCCTTATCTCTTCTAGTTTTATAGACATGCTAACGCATTTCATTACTTTTTTATAACTGTGCCTGTCGCCTACTGCCAATACTACACTTATGCCAAATAGCTGCAATCACCTGACTCTATTCAGTGCTGCCAGGTTTAACCGTACATTATATATTCATTTCTTATTATTGTCAAAAAAAAAAATAAAGCTGTCACCACCTCTGTTCCGGAATCTCAGCTCTCCACAAGCCGTTACCCGCTCATTAGTGACTTTGCTGCAGGCTGCCAATTATACTTTACTGCCAATCGACACAGAGAAGGCGTAGAAGTGTAGACTGAGAATGCAAATGTCCTCCTTTATGTTCAGCGAGATGGAGATAGTGTAATAAATGCAGCCAGTTATTATCACCAAGTGCTGGCATTTCTAATAGAAGAGAATGTAAAGGCGAATGATGCCCCCATGTGGTGACTAAGGGTATTTACATGATAATGGAAAACATTTGTAAATTATTGCTGCCCATAAATATGGAATTTAACAGTTATAATAGCACATAATGAAAAAAGCCAAACAATAAAAAAGCCAAAAAATAATACACAAAAAAAATCCTATTACGTGGTGTCATAAAATACATACAATTGATGGTAGAGAACCTTGAAGAAGAAGGCCCCAAATAAATAACTTTAACATATATCATTAACTTTGTAATCAGAGGGGTCTCATAATTCTGCGCTCTTCATATAGGATAGAAACCAAATCTATGCTGGAACCAAGTGCCAGACTGCAAGAATTGCAAAACCATATGTATTAAAAGGAATTTTAAGAACACTTTATTCATGGATAGTGGATCTCTGTATTATCTGATGAGTTAATGGGAGAGATGTTTGCGAAATGCCTATCTTATTTAACCTGGCACAGTACTCGTGCTTCACGCCGACATTCTACAAGAAAATGAGGGTCCTGGCTGTGTGTGTGTGGACCTATGTCTTTACAGACCACATGATGCTATTGACAGCTGGCCAGGACCAGATGTTGTAGCGTTCAGTGATGGAGACCACCATTCAAAATAAACCATTCAGACTAATGGCGAAGACCTTCTTATTCACTGACGTTCTAAGTCACTGCTCCAAACCTCAGCACACAACGCTTTCGCCCATTTTCCCTCATCACACTTCAGTGGGTAGGCCTTCTCCCTCCACTTCACTCTGTTTGGGAGGCACCTCTCACTGTGGGCTGGTGTCTCTCTGTAGGACACTCCCTTTTGGGTGGCAGAACCCCTGGAGTACTGGACGATTCTTCTCGCCCTATCGTGCCGTCTACGTTTACGATGGGCGGGTTCTACATTTTGTGCTGCACCACTAACCGCCATCTTAGAGTCCACTCTCAGCACCATTATAAAATGCACATTTTTTGCCATCTTCCATATAACTCGAGTCTTCCCTGCATTTCTCCGTTCTATTGATTGCAGGACTCAATCCTGCCGACTACGCCAAGTGTAACGTGGCATGGAGTAGTAGTCGTGGGTGAGGTACTTGTGCTTTGCTCTCTGGAATGTTACACGACAATGGGGGTCCTGGTTCGGTGTGTGGACTTTAGCTATGGGGGCGCTACGCCCTTACAGACCGCATGATACCATTGTCTTCGGGTAGCCATGACCAGATAATGTGGCGTTCAATGAGGGAGACCGCCACTCAAAAATAAACTTACTTTAACTGAACAATAAAGTGGGAAGTATGCACAGCGGATAGCGAGTGTATAAATTCATAGATGTTTCTTTTATTACATGGAGCATCATCATACACATTCCCGTTCCTTCCTGAACTCATTCTGTCTCTACCCGTTAGCGTCTTTCCCTAGCTTCACCAACACCCAGCACAGCAATTTGGGAGCTTCCCTAGTCCCCAATAACAACAACTCTAACCGGTAATCGAGAGTCCTATTCTTGAACCCGCGGTTCCACATCCTATTCCCCTTAGAGGAGCTACTTATGCCAGTATGGTCATTACTTAGCTTCTCTGCTTCTCCGTCACTTGACTGTCAGATAACTCCGTACCATCCTGCTAGACGTTCTGCACCAGGCCCCGTCTCCGGAGAATCACTCACTCCCTTTAACACTTTTCCTTTGTTTCTATTCTAGATCACACTATCTCTGCTCACTTCGGGGACACCCACTTCATGCGGTTCTGTTTCTTATTCAGACCATAAGTCTGCTTCTGCTGCAGGCTAGGCCTTATCTGACATTCTATTATGAAACTCTCCATTGTACCATGCTAACCTCCTCCCCTGGGCTAGTCCCAACTATTAACACCCACCATACCAGTCAGCTATACAGGCGCTGGGAAAAGTTTTATTTTTTACCTATTTCTGTTTTGATGACATTTCGTTTGAGAATACCCAGTACATCCTGGGATATGAAAATGGGACGTTATCTGGGGGCAGAGTCTTTGGATACTCCTACAGCCTTTGATCCCACCCTGAAACGAAGCGTCATCTATTTCAGAACTGGGCTGGACCCTGCTGTACTGAGCATGCATCGGTTGTCAATTCCGAAGTATGCTCAGTGTCAGCTCCCTTGTCACAGAGCAATATTGTGTTTAATGCACAGTGACAATGCGCTCCGTCACCGGCTCTAATTAGAAATGATGAGCTGGCAAAAGAGCGCACTGTGAGTGCGCATTATAAGGTGAGTTATGGGTAATCGTCTTACAATGTGCACTGACAGTGCGCTCTGCTGCTGGATTATCACTTCTAATAAGAATTGGCGATTGAGCTCACTGTCATTGTGCCGTGAGCACATACTGAGCTCAGTACAGCATAGATCAACCCAATCCCGAACAAGGATATCACTGATGAAGCTTAGCTTCAGGGTGAGTACAGAGGCTGCAGCAGTGACCACAGCCTCTGTCCCTTGATGATGTCCCATTTGCACATCCCAGCATGCACTGGGATTAAGAAACAAAGCATCATCAAAAAAACAGAATTGATAACAAAAAAATAAAATAAAACATTTAGACTAGAGAAGGAAAGGTAGGGACTTTATTAATTAAATCATATTAGAAAAATAACTATTATATTATTAAAATAAATAGAGAGATATTTAGGGTATGCACCCATTTGCGAGAAAAACAACGGTCCGATTTCCCGACCGAAAAAACGGCCGAGTGTCATGCGAGTGTAATGCGATTTCCATGTGATTTTGCAATGGAATATCCGTATGACATGCGTATGCAATGCGATTTTAACATGAGCTTATACATACAGCCGTTCTCTCTATTGTAAAAGCTCATGTTAAAATCGCATTTTAAAACAAACTATACATATCATTTTAAAACCAAATAATCTTCAAAACAGACATACACATATATATATATATATACAGTATATAAATATATGTATATGCATAGATAGATAGATAGATAGATAGATAGATAGATAGATAGATAGATAGATTAAAGCCTGCAGATGCCGTGTACAGTATGTAATAGAATAGGTTACAATAGAATAGATAGATTAGATATATACACATAGAATAGGTGTCTCTCTCTATATATATATATGTCACTGACACACATATATATATATATTTATATTTCATAGAGATATATATAGCAGAATAGGCGAAAATTCAATTGTCGGCTTCTGTAAAATTATTGCAGAACCCGAAAGGATATGACACATGGTTTACATACAGTAAACCATTGCATATCATTTCGATTTATATATGTCCTTGACTACTAATGTTATTAGTGTATGTGTGTAAAAATTTGGAGATGTAGGTGTTAAAGTATTTATTCATGGAAAAAAAAATGTGTGGGCTCCCGCGCAATTTTCTTCGCCAGAGTGGGAAAGCCAGTGACTCAGGGCAGATATTAATAGCCTAGAGAGGGACCATTGTTATTGTTCCCCCCGGCTAAAAACATCTGGCCCCAGCCACCCCAGAAAAGGCGCATCTGTAAGATGCGCCAATTCCGGCACTTAGCCTCTCTCTTCCCATTGCCCTGTAGCGGTGACATAAGGGGTAATAAGGGGTTAATGTCACCTTGCCATTGTAAGGTGACATTAGGCTTATTTAATTATGGAGTGGTGTCAATAAGACAACTATCCATTATTAATCCAATGGTCTGAAAGACTATATACTGTGTATAGACACCTATTCTATGTGTTTATATCAATTCTATCTTTTATATAATAACATGTCAATGTGATTTTACTGTATAGCCGCATATGAATTGCCGGCTTTTCAAAGGATACCGGTGCGTAAAAATCGGACAGCACTGTGCTGTGCGTTTTTTTCTCGCACCCATTGACTTGCATTGGTGAGTCTCGTCAGAGATACGCAGCGATACACAGCTTGCTGCAATTTTTTTCTTAGTCCGATTTTAGCTGAGAAAAAAATCACAGATAAAATGTCACCTATTGAATAACATTGGTCCAAGTGCAATCCGTTTTTTTATCGGATTGCACTCGTCCGTATTTCTCGCAAGTGGGTATGAGCCCTTAGAATGAAAATCAATATTAGTTTCGGGACACCCCTTTAACTTTAACAGGTCTGCTGAACAGCAGGGAATGGGAAAAAAAAAGCTGTGGGGCATATGCAATAGTTTTTCCAGCCCTACCTTGATCTGCACTTTAGAGAGGTCTGTTATGATTCGGTAACTGAGGAGGATAATAGACAAATAGGCTAGGCAACCAAACACCCAGAGAGGTTGGTAACTTAGCGGATTGCAGACCCCTAAACGGACAACACAACTAGAATTAGCCGTGGGACGTACCTACGATGCTCTAGACGCATCGACACAGCCAAAGAGTTAACTAAGCCTAAAGAGAGAAAGGGGAAAGCTAAACTGCCCCGGAGTAGAGCCCCAAAGGAATAGATAGCCCCCAAACATATATTGCCGGTGAGACAGATGAAGTACAAAACACAGGCACAAAATAGAGTAAGAAAATGCTGGGGCCCAAACTGTCTAGATAGAACAGGACAGGAAAGGATACTGTCTGCAATCCCGCAAAAACCCTAAGAAAAATTCCAGCACATCTGATATGCAAAAATACTGAGGCCACACGACCTCTCCCCCACTAAATCAGAACTCTGGTGTGAACTGGATGCAAAACAACAGATACTGAAACAACAGGGGACTAGAAATACAGAAAAGACTGACATAAGCTGTGGCAAGGAAAACAGAGTCCAGCACAGGTCCCAGCAGGGAACCCGGCTGAACTCACACCAGCAAGGCAGAGAACAGAGAAAAGCAAAAAGGGAAAAATGACACAGATTAAAACAAATAACTTATTTGAAAGATGCAGGGCAAAGCAGGGAGCAAGCAGACTTCCAGAAGGATCAGGAAGAAAACGAAATCACCAGCAACAACTAAGGGAAGGCTGCTCACTTAAATCTCTCCAGTCTGTAACACCTGACCTCCAATCATCCTCTTCAGATGATTGACTTCTGTCAGCCAGACCAGCTCCATTAACAGCAGCAACCACCAGAGGGAGCCAAAACTCAGAAGCCAGATCAAAGGTGTTCACAACACAGGTCATTTTTGTAACCTGTTTCATGTACAGTATATAAATACAGTCATGGCCAAAAGTGTTGGCATCCTTGAAATTGTTCCAGAATATTAAGTGTTTTTCCCCAAAAAATTATTGCAATTACCCATGTTTTGTTATACACATGTTTATTTCCATTGTGTGTATTGGTACAACACAAAAAAACAGAAAAAAAGGCAAATTGAATATAATTTCACATGCAAACCCAAAAATGGTGATGACAAAATTGTTGGCACCTTACCAAAATTGAGGGTGAACAACTTTATTTCAAGCATGTGATGTTTGTTCAAACTCACCTGTGGCAAATAACAGTATGAAAATCACATCTGAAACCAGATAAATAGAGGAGAAGTTGACTCAATCTTTGAATTTTGTGTCTGTGTGTGCCACACTAAAGCATGGAGGACAGAAAAAGGAGACGAAAACTGTCTGAGGACTTGAGAACCAAAATTGTTGAAAAATATCAACAATCTCAAAGTTACGAGTCCATCTCCAGATATCTCGATGTTCCTTTGTCCACAGTGCGCAACATAATCAAGAGATTTACAACCCATGGCTCTGTAGCTAATCTCCCTGGACGTGGACGGCAGAAAATTGATGAAACGTTGCAATGCAGGATAGTCTGAATGGTGGATAAGCAGACCCAATTAAGTTCCAAAGAATTCCAAGCTGTCCTGCAGGCTCAGGGTGCATCAGTGTCAGCTCAATCTATCCATCAACATTTGAATGAAATGAAACCTTATGGCAGGAGACTCAGGAGGACACAGAGAAATAAAAAAAGCTAATCTACGGTCTGCCAAAATGTACGTAAGGCAAAATCCTTCTGGGAAAGCATCTTGTGTACAGATGAGACCAAGATAGAGCTTTCTGGTAAAATACATCATTCTACTATTTACCAAAAAAAGGAATGAGACCTACAAAGAAAAGAACATAATACCTACAGTGAAATATGGTGGAGGTTCAAAAATATTTTGGGGGTTGTTTTGCTGCCTCTGGCACTGGATGCCTTGACTGTTTGCAAAGCATCATGAAATCTGAACATTACCAAAGGATTTTGGGTCGCAGTGTAATGCTCAGTGTCTGAAAGCTGGGTTTGCATCCTAAGTCATGGGTCTTCCAGCAGGACAATGACCCGCAAACATACTTCAAGAATCACCCGGAAATGGATGCAAACAAAGCACTGGAGAGTTCTGAAGTGGCCAGCAATGAGTACAGATCTAAATCCCATTCAACACCTGTGGAGAGATCTTAAAATTACTGTTGTTAGTCGGTGTCCTTCAAATATGAGAGACCTGGAGCAGTTTTCAAAAAGAAGAGTCGCCTAAAATTCCTGTTGAGAGGTGTAAGAAGCTTGTTGATGGTTATAGGAAGCGATTGATTGCAGTTATTTATTCCAAAGGGTGTGTAACCAAATATTATGTTAAAGGTGTCAACAATTTTGTCCGGCCCATTTTTGGAGCTTTCTGTGAAATTTTGTCCAATTTGCCTTTTTTCTCTGTTTTTTTTTGTGTTGTTCCAATACACACAAAAGAAAAAAAACACGTATATAACAAAATGTGTAATTGCAATAATTTTCTGGTAGAAATATTTTATTTTCTGGAACAATTTCCAATACTTTTGGCCATGACTTCATATATTTATATGAATGTATATCTATATATAGAGGGATGGATCCCTCTACCCTATTTGATTTTATAGACTGAATCAGCACAGAATATATGTATAACAACCAATTCCTGAGCAATATATTTCACTTCACACTTTGGCCACGCTTGTCATGATTCAATATCACATCCGGACCAGACTCTAATTGAGATCTGCACACTACGCTGCACAATTTGCAAAATCCCAGATCAGCGATAGCCCAGAGTGTTACATTTCACAGGTAACGTCATATGTGTAAGGTATAATGCAATGACATTAAAAAACACTCAGTATGGTAATGAAGTCATTTAAAGTGTACCATGGATAGATATATGCTTTCTTGGCCTTTTTTCAGAGAATATGAATGAAAACACCAACAATTTTCCTCCACTCATGGTTAGAGGTTGGGTGAAGCCATTTATTGTCAAACTACTGTGTTTTCTCATTTTAAATCATAATGACAACCCAAAACATCCAAATGACCCTGATCAAAAGTTCACATACCCTGGTGATTTTGGCCTGATAACATGCACAGAAGTTGACACAAATGGGTTTGAATGGCTACTAAAGGTAACATCCTCACCTGTGACCTGTGACAAATGGCAGGAAAAGTGTTCGGGATGCAAAGAAAAACCCACAAATAACATCAGCTGAAATACTGGACTCTCTGAAAACTAGCGGTGTGGCTATTTCAAGATGCACAATAAGGAGGCACTTGAAGAAAAATGGGCTGCATGGTCGGCAACAGAAAATAATCGCAGAACCGCACTGCTCCATGATATAACACTGTGCCGAGCACTATCTGATAAATCATCGGATAGCACTCGGCCATGTTATACTCCCTAATAAGGTATTTGAAACTATTTTTCATAGCTTCCCTTTTACTCCCAGCCTTTGTGCATATTTGATTTTCACCTGTAGGTGTCACTGTCCACTAAGCAATGATGGTCTCCAGCATTGTTAGTGCTGAGCTGCAGATCTGCCAGTTTGCAATATAGGATGTTCGCTCATACAACATAACACCACAAATTTTACCTTTAGCCATTTTAGCACCAGCTCAAAGGCACCTGTTAACCCCTTCATGACATGGAGATTTTCTGGTTTTTATTTTCATTTTTTTCCTCCCCTTCTTCTGTAAGGAGGTGGCAGGTGCCCTCAGTTGCACCTTCTCCTCCTTTGGTGTGACCCCTTGTGCACCTCCTGTAAAATATGTTATGCATCGTCATATGTTACACTTGTTCGTTATTGTGTAATGTGATGTATATGCTGTAATTGTTGTACTTTGTATTGTGGATGTTTACCTTTAAGGGCTGTATGCAGTTAGGGACAGTGAAAAGTTAAAAAGGGGGCTGGGCTTGCAGCCACAAGGAGAGTGGAAGCTACAGCTTCCTCAGAACTGCCAGGATATGTTGGCCAGGGCAGACGTGATTTCCAGACGGGGCACTGCCAGATCCCCCCGGGCAAACATCCGCACCTTCATAGCATAATATCAATCAAGCCTAACAGGAATTCTACCGTCAATTTGCTCTCTCATGTACCAGTCTGTAAATTGGAAGCAACCATGAATCGCCTGGTGTGTAGATAATGTCTGGGCATTAATAAAAGAAGACCATGTAAGGAAAAACCATTCAGTATATATTTTTTTCTTCAATATGGACTCTATCCAGTCCTTCCTGAAGAGATAGGCTATTCCAAAGAAGGAGTATTATCCTGTGCCCATAGATGAAGAATACTTTTGCGGGTGGCTGCCGCCCAGATGAATACAATGCGACGCTGCTGAACAGAAAGCCTCACCAACTGATCTTGTGGGAGAATGTTGAAGATGGCCCACTCCGGAGAAAGAGAAATAGATACACCAAAGGTATTAATGAGATGTTGCAAGAGTGTATCTAGTGTTGAGCGATACGATACCGCAAGTATCGGGTATCGGCCGATATTAGCTCTATCGGCTTTTCGATACTTAGTTTCGATATTTTCCATATATCGTATACCGGAATCGGAAGTTCCCATAATTCTTTGAGAGGCAATGTGATTTTAGTCAGCCAATGAGGAATCCTAAGAAGTGTGGGCACATCCTGTACTGCTGCGGTCATGTTAACTAATGGCATGGCTGTGATTGGATGCTGAAATGATGTCAGAATGCACTATAAAAGGCGCCGCCGCCATTTTAGCGTCACTGTGCTGTGAATTCAGTAAGGACAGAACGCTGCTGTGCTGACTCTGAGGGACAGTTAGAGATTGCGATTTAGTGTACTGTGCTGTAGGCAGGCTAGCACCAACCGCTGTGTAAAGCTTCCTTTTGCCTGCAGTGTTGTTTTAACAGCTCTGCAAGGTGTGTGTGAGTGCAGGTGACGCTGCAGTTTGCTCTGCATGCAACGCTGTCTGTAGGCATCTGCACGTGTCACTCACAGACTCTTTTTTTTTTCTTCAGTGTAATTCTTGCAGCTCCATGCAATTTAACTATTAGTGTGACGCGGTTCCATCCGTATCCAATACATTGGTTGCAAACACTATAGAAGTAGACAAAGGAGTAGCCTTTCACAGATTGTGAACAGTTGTGTTTCAGTGTTCACTTCAGTCTGTGTTTTTTATTTTTTGAGTGCACATCACGCTCCAGTTACTTGTTCAAGCACTGCTGCTTGTACTCTGCTGAGCGTGTCTCAGTGCCTCATCCTTTTCATTTATCTCCAATTGGTTCTGCTCCATTCCATTTAAAATATAATCTATTAGTGTGACGCGCTTCCATCCATATCCAATACATTGGTTGCAAACACTATAGAAGTAGACAAAGGAGTAGCCTTTCACAGATTGTGAACAGTTGTGTTTCAGTGTTCACTTCAGTCTGTGTTTTTTATTTTTTGAGTGCACATCACGCTCCAGTCACTTGTTCAAGCACTGCTGCTTGTACTCTGCTGAGCGTGTCTCAGTGCCTCATCCTTTTCATTTATCTCCAATTGGTTCTGCTCCATTCCATTTAAAATATAATCTATTAGTGTGACGCGCTTCCATCCGTATCCAATACATTGGTTGCAAACACTATAGAAGTAGACAAAGGAGTAGCCTTTCACAGATTGTGAACAGTTGTGTTTCAGTGTTCACTTCAGTCTCTGCGTAATAACCACACTTAGGCCTTATAACTTTTCTGACTTTCTTTATCAATCTACCAAGATGAAGAAGTCAGTGAGTAAGGCACGTGGTCGTGGCCGTGGAGTTTCAGCAGGGAGAGGACGTGGGGATTCTGTGGCTGCTGCCGCCCTCAGTGACACAGCATCCACCAGTTTTACCCATGAGCGTTCCTTTATGCGCACTTTGGTAGGAGCTCGGCGTGCCCCCCTGCTGCGGGAAGAACAAATTGAAGCCGTTGTTGGTTGGATGGCAGCCAATGCATCGACTTCAATTCCTTCCACCTCATCTCAGGAACACAACACTGTTGAGCAACCATCTGTCTGTTCACCGCCTGTCAAATTGCCCAGGCAGTCAGAGAGTTCTGTACAGGAGCCAGCTGAGTCTCTGCTTCTGTTCTCAGAATCTGTTGGCTCGCAAACACGGGCACAGGCAAGCAGCATTCTGCAATTTGAAGAAGAGGGAGTATGCAGTGATGCGCAACAGCTGTGTCTCTCTCAATCTGAAGAGGCGGGTGAGCCAGTGCCGATGGACAGCACACCGCAGAACGCATCTTATGATGATGATGAGACTCAGGTGCCAGGTTTTGTGGAGCATGGTGCTGCCCAGACCATCCAACAGCAGCAGGTGTTGGAAGAGGGTAGTGGAGATGATGAAGTCCGAGACCCAACATGGCGTGAGCAACAGGAAGGTGGTGGGAGCAGCTCTGAGGAAGAGATTGTCCCAACGGTACAAAGAGGAGGGAGAGGTAGGCTGCAGACTCGCTTGCCTGTAGCCTCCAGTTTGGCACCTGTTGGGAGCAGTTCTCTTAGAAATGTCAAAATTGGCGCTCCCATGACTTGCACTGCATGGTCCTTTTTTGACAGACTTGTAGATGATATTTGCTATGTTCAATGCAAGCTGTGTAAGCAAAAAGTTAAAAGAGGTAAAAATATCAGTAACTTGAATACCACAAATATGTGGAAACATGTACGGACAAAGCACGTAGCTCAGTTACAAAGACACACTGGAGATGTAGGCCAACCTACAGCAGCACCTACATCTTCAGGTCGTGTTCGAGCCTCTACCTCCAGCTCACACACACCTGGTTCGGCTTCCTCACAGGATCTCCATGGAAGAACCTCGGTCACTGTTGTCCATAGACAAACTGTTATTCCACCCACAGCAGCAAGTTCACAGTCATCGTCACACTCCCAGAACAAAAAACAGCCATCGGTACCACAGGCATGGGATAAAAGACGGCCATACTCGGCAAACCATCCACGAGCACAGGCTCTGAATGCTGGCATTGCAAAACTCCTGTCCCTTGAAATGCTGTCATTCAGGCTGGTGGAGACTGACAGTTTCAGGAACTTTATGGCATTGGCAGTCCCACAATATAATGTGCCAAGCCGATTTTATTTCAGCAGGCAAGCTGTCCCTGCTCTGCAAAAACATGTCGAGGGAAACATTAAACATGCGCTACTAAACACCGTCGCAGGGTCCACCTGACCACCGATGCGTGGACCAGTACCCATGGCCAGGGACGGTACCTTTCCCTCACTGCCCATTGGGTCAATGTTGTGGAGCCGGGTACAGATCTTGCCAGTGGCGCTGTACGTGTTCTGCCAACTCCAAGGATTGCAGGAATCCAGTCTGTACACATTGATTCCTCCTCCTACTCCAGTTCCTCAGAATCATCGCTGCACGAGCCGTCACGGTATACCTCCACATGGACCCGTGAACGCTTACCTGTTGCGACCGATATGAGCACAGCCGTGGCCAAACGTCAACAGGCCGTCCTGAAATTAATTTCCATGGGGAATCGAAGCCACACAGCGCAGGAGCTCTGGGATGCCATCAAGCAGGAGAGCGACGTGTGGTTTTTGTCAGCTAATCTCCAGCCAGGCTTGGTAGTGTGTGACAATGGCCGAAATCTGGTGGCAGCTCTGGGCCTTGGCAACCTCACTCACATACCATGTCTGGCACATGTGCTCAACTTGGTCGTGCAGAGTTTTTTGAGGGACTATCCGGATCTTGATGCACTGCTGCACAAGGTCCGCCTAGAGTGCGCTCACTTGCGACGTTCCAGCATGGCCAGATCGCGCATTGCAGCTCTGCAAGTCAGATTTCACCTTCCTGAACATCGCATCATATGTGACGTACCCACCAGGTGGAATTCCACGTTACATATGTTGGAGCGGTTGTGTGAGCAGCAGCCAGCAGTAATGGAGTATCAGCTGCAACAGGCGCAATCAACTCGCAATTTGCGCTGTTCACACTTCACCACTACTGAGTGGGCCTCTATGAAGGACATCTGCGACGTTTTGCGTGCGTTTGATGTCTCAACGCGGATGGCGAGTGCAGATGATGCACTAGTCAGCATGACTGTCCCCCTTATCTGCCTGCTTCAGAAATCACTGAAAGCACTAAAGGAAGAGGTTTTGGAAGAGGTGGAGGATGAGGAGTCACAAATTCAATTACCTTCAGGACAGTCAGCGCAACGTGGTTCCTCACAAAGGGCTGGGCAGGCTCACTTTGTGAGGAGGATGAGGAGGAGGAGGAGTCAATGGAGGAGGAAGAAATCCCTACAGAGGGAGGTACACAACGCTCTAGTCAGTATGTAGAGCGAGGGTGGGGTGATGCAGAGGAGGCAGAGATGACGCCTCTTCCAGAGGACAGCCTTTGTTGGCCAGTTGGGAGTCTGCAGCACATGGTTGATTTCATGCTTCAGTGCCTGAGAAACGACCGCCGCATCGCCCACATTCTCACCACGTCAGATTATTGGGTGTACACCCTCCTAGACCCTCGCTACCGGGACAACTTACAAACCCTCATCACACCGGTGAACCGGGACCGTAAAATGCAGGAGTACCAAGACACACTGGTGCAATCCATACTGTTGTACATTCCAGCCGAGAGAGCTGCTGCTGCTACTGCTTTACAAAGCAGCTCTGTGCGTCGAGGCAGTGTAGACACCTCTACAACAAGAGGGAGCAGAAGCAGCGCCTCTCCACAGGGCAAGAGCTGTATATTACAAATGTGGCAAAGTTTTGTGACAGCGCCAGCAAGGTCTACACCATCGAGACGGCTCCAGTCACCAGGAAGAAACGTTTCCGTAAGATGGTGACAGACTACTTGGCTTTCCCTCTAAGTGTACTCCCAGATGCCTCTTCCCCTTTCAAATTTTGGGTCTCTAAGTTGGATACATGGCCAGAGCTTAGCCAGTATGCATTGGAGGTGCTGGCTTGCCCTGCTGCCAGTGTATTATCTGAGCGTGTCTTTAGTGCTGCAGGTGGTGTAGTAACAGACCGTCGCATGCGACTATCCTCAGAGAATGTAGACCGGCTTACTTTTCTGAAAATGAACAAGGCATGGATCTCACCTGAATTTGCCTGTCCGTTTTCAGATTAAATAACTGTTTGGCAACGTTTTCCATGTCTCCTGTTATGTTCATCTTTCTACCACCTGAACTCTACTCCCTGGGCTACAACACCGCCATTTGTTGCTCGTAAGTAATTGGCAGGGGTACTGACTCATGGCCAGCCTGGTTACAGCACGACAGCTGTTTCCTGGCAGTGTGAACGTCAATTATCCTCCAATAAGTTGTGCTGTCGTGTTGCATTCGGGTTAGCCGACTCTATGGTGCCTGCAGTTTAGGTGATTCCTATGTGTGCTGTGGGATATATAAATAAAGGCGGTTTCCATTGTGACAATAGGACAAGCACCCACTGTAGGACTGTGTGATTCGGTAACTGCGGACGGCTTGCGTCCTGTCAACTTACATTTTCATGGGTGCGTTCTTCTACCCGTCCGGGGTCCAGTACCGTCAACTGGTTCTCCCCAGTGCCTTTGGCCTAGGTGCCTCCATCTCCGTATCCGAGTTCCACCAACGTCTGCTGGTCCTTGGTAGTGCTTTGGAGCACAGGTACCTCCTGCTTAGTAACCGTGTCACAGTAACGTCAGCTGGTACTCGGTTGTGACATTGCCTCTTTTCCTTCTGCTACCCGTCCGGGGTCCAGTACCGTCAACTGGTTCTCCCCAGTGCCTTTGGCCTAGGTGCCTCCATTTCCGTATCCGAGTTCCACCAACGTCTGCTGGTCCTTGGTAGTGCTTTGGAGCACAGGTACCTCCTGCTTAGTAACCGTGTCACAGTAACGTCAGCTGGTACTCGGTTGTGACATTGCCTCTTTTCCTTCTGCTGCCCCTCCGGGTTCCAGCACAGTCAGCTGGTCCTCGTTACTTCCATTGTCTCTTGCTCCATCTGATACCCGTCAGGGTTCCAGTAACGTCAGCTGGTTCTCGGAAATTAGACGACCTTAAAGACCACCCAGAAGAAGATGACGACAACAAGGACGACGAGCATGAAGCCAACCAGCCTGAACACCATCACAAAGAAAAAATAAAAGATTACCCAGAAGAAGATCACCAACAGGACAAAGAAGGTTAAGACAAACTACAAGATACAGAACAAGAGACAGAAGAACAATAAGCAGAAGATCAAAAAGCAGAAGAACATGAAGTATAAGACCAAAATGAAGAGCAAAATATATGCTCTAAATTCTAAGCAGAAGAAGACTAAGCAGTGTATGGGGGTGAGTCCGTTCCTCCTCGTGGTGCCCCTGGAAAATGCCTGCTGCTGCAGGCTAAACTGAACACGGACAAATACTGTTGTAATTTAAATCTTTTGTGACAGCAAGAACGGAAGGATGAACAATTCATACTTTTACAGATTACAAGTACAGGAATCTCTGTCACAAATAAGAATATGATGAAGAAGATGAAGAGGAAGAAGATGAAGAATTTGAATATGAAGAAGATTAATTAGTTTAATAATAACAATATGAGTAATGTAAACAAAAACATGAATAGCAAGAAGTTTAAGAAGAAATTAAGAAGGTGAAGATGAAGAATAATTTGATGAGAAAGATGATACTGCTGAAGATTATGAAGGAGAAAGTGTGGCACTGGCAAAAGTTAAAAAGGTGAAGAGCATGGAAGTTGTGAAACATACATATTTGCCAAAATAGAAAAAAGGTTAACAACATTGTCAATTTGTTAGTCAATCCAAACGTATTTCCAAAAAAAAATATATTAATGCTATTCCAATGCATTGGGTTAAACATGTATGCCTTTATTGTCTCCTCAACCTCCCCCAATACATTCTACATTAGTCTTTGTTGTTTTCCTTCATGTACAATTAACCAACAAGGCAAGAATGTTTTTTTTAATGTCGATATTTGGTTCCCATAGACTTACATTGGACTTCCGGTATCGGAATCGGATATCGACGATATTTAGTGATATCGGCGATACCATTCCGATCCGATATTTTTAGATATCGAGCAGTATCGCTCAACACTAAGTGTATCCCAAACCTCCCATATTTTGGACAGTCACAAAGTCAATGAAAAATATCAGCTGGAGAGTGTAAGCATTTGGGGCAGGGAAAATCACCTGAGGAGGACATTTTAGATTTAACCTCTTTGGAGATATATGCTCTATGGAATATCATGAGAGTCATGGTTGTGTAACTATCATACGGCAACAGAGAGTTAATACGTAATATGGCTTTCAAGAGGTCTTTTACTTGACAGTCAGTTGAGATACCCGTCTCCCCGAATCTGACCACTGTATGGAAGGTTTCAGTGACTTGTATATAAAACTCAAAGAATAATTCCCAGCGTGGGCTTTAATGGAGATTACGCTTAGAGGGTGCGCTCTAACGTCGTCCGGTATATCCCATAGTACCGAACCTACTGTACATAACGTCTAACTTGACTAATAGTAAAGTTATCTCCTACCAGGATTGGGTATTTAAAGACAATGTCTTCCAAAGTAAGAGGACATTGATTGTCCGCCAACATGTCACAAACCAGTCTGCATCCATTATTCCCAAGCACACGATAGATGGGAGGTGGCCTGCCCTGTAGAAAGAAAGGATTGCCTCAGAAGGGAAGAAACATCGAAATATGGGGGTCAAGTCCACTAATTCGTCTAGCATGGCGCCATCCAAAGATTACTGAACCACAGTAGGGGTTATCACTAACCTCCACTGGACCTCGGTCTTGTCATAGGTAAAGCAAAGCAGGAAGACTGAAGGAGGAAGTATTATGTAATTTAAAATCTCTATATGATTGAGTAAGCCGGACTAAGAGAGGCCGCAGGGAGGACAACAATTTCTTTTTTTTCTGGGACACAAATGAGATAATATGTCCCCTAAGCACTGTCTTAGCAGTGGCCCAGAATAGGTTGATATCATCTAAGTATTCCAGGTTATCCTCCATGAAAATCTCCCACCAACCAGTCATATAGCGTTTGAAGTCATCCGAAGTGTAAAGATATGAGGGAAAACGCCAACAAAAAGATACAGTTCTACTAGTGGGGAGTTCCAAAGTAAGTAAAAACGAAGCGTGTCCGAAATAACCGATGGGAGGATATCAACTGTTTTTAAGAAGGAAAGAAGAGGGGCAGAGATTAACCAATAATCAATACGAATATGAACGTCATGTACTCTAGAATAAAAGGTGGCAGTAGGGTGGCAGCATCTCCAAGCATCAACTAGATCAAGCCTATCTTGTAGGGTAGAAATCGCTCCAGTTGAAGAATGAGATGCGGGCAGAGGTGTAGATCTATTAAGGAAGACGTCAGGAAGGGTATTTAAATCTCCACCTAATAATATATTAGTGGGATGTCAGCCATGAACGACTTCCAAGAGTCTAGCAAAAAAGGAAGGATTGGCAGTGTTGGGCACATAAACATTAATGAGGCAATATTCCCGCTGTTCAATAAGGACTCTGATTAGTAAATATCGTCCCGCCTTATTTCTCACTACATCCTGAATAGAGTATTCGAGGTACTTACAAAAAAAATGGCCACCCCACGCTTCTTCCGTGAAAAGGACACCTCCAAGCACTCCAAATAATGTCTATTACGGAGCACTGGGTGACCTCTGCAAAGCCAGTGAGTTTCTTGTAAAAAGACGATGGGTAATATTGTCTAATACCTTTCTGCGCTTTACCGGCGAATTAAGACCAGCCACATTCCAAGATAAAAGTTTGAGACAGTCTATATTAATATGAGAAGCTATATCATCGAAGGTAGCCATGTTAGCCTATCCCACATGGAGGCCAAAAAGTAGAAATAGTAAAAAAAGGACAAATGGGCAAAGGTCCGTGCCAGCGAGCAAACCTTAAAACCCAAATTAATCAAAAAGACTGAGTGCAGAGTGTGCCACAGGAAGGAAACCCACCCCCAAACGAACTGAAAAGCAAAATCTAAATCAAAATACTGAACATCAGGTTAAATTATCCCGACTAATAGCATCGCTTAGAAAGGAAATTTACAAGATAAGAACAAATATTGTGCAAACGAAAAAAAAAACATAACCTAGGTAAAAATTGTGCAATAAGACCACATCACCACCCAGGTCCCAATACTTAAAGGTAATAAAACATATGACCACAAACCAAAGTCAAGTAACCGGAGAGTATGCCTGGGAGTAACGCTCTATTTCCTCCAAGGCTTTATCAGGATCGTCAAAAAACAGCGGCTTTCTGTGACGCACCACACGGAGGCATGCAGGGCATAGAAGGGCAAAACGTGTGCCCCTGTCATGTAACGTCTGCAAACTGATGAAAAAGCATGGTGCTTGGTTGGCCGCCACGAGAGTGGAGAAGTCCGGAAACATACGAAGTCAGTGACCCTCATAATGCAATGAGGAGGCGGCTCGAAACGCCTGGAGCAGTTGCATTTTGTCCTGGTAGTTGAGTAACTTAAAAATAACAGGGCGTGGGCGAGCTTTTGGATCAAAACGCACAGGCCCAGTCCTGTAGGCTCGTTCCACTACCATGGAGCCAGGCAGGTCAGGCAAATTGAGTGCCCGCGGGAGCCAGGAGGAAGTAAAATGATGAAGGTCTTTCACTGATCCAGAGATTGTTTTGACGATTCCGATTCTCCAAGTCATCAAATTTTTCCTGGAGCTGCTCTATTGCATACTCTCTGTCCTTTACCTGAGCAGTGTAAGATTGTATAGTATCCTCCAAATCGGAAATCTACTGTTCTGCCACTGAGATTTTACTGGTGTGTTCAGTCAACTGGGATGTGATTGTTTCCAGTGAGGATTGGAAAGACTAAAGTCTGGCGTCAATCACCGGCATGAGTTTCATTGTAATAGAAGCAGCAATGGCTTGCAGAAATTCCTCAGATATGGCAGTATTAGAGTCCAGTGTTATGATTTGGTAGCTGAAGAGGACAGGAGCAAAAAACAGCTAAGGCAGCCGAACACCCAGAGAGGTTGGGAACTAATGGGTTGCAGATCCCTAAACTAACCGCACAACTAGAAGCAGCCGTGGGACGTACCTACGGTGACCTAGACGCCTCTGCACAGCAGGAGAGATAGCTATCCCTGAAGATGGAAAGAGGAAAGCTAACTGCCCCGCAGTAGACCCCAAAAGAGTAGGAAGCCCCCAAAGATATAATGGTGGTTAGACAAGGTGAAAATACGAACACAGACAGAAAATAGATCGAGCAAACGCTGGGGCCAAACACTGCCTAGATAGGACAGGACAGGACAGAATACTATCTGCAACCCAGCAAAACCCTAGAAAAACTTCCAACACTTCTGATTTCAAAAATGCTGAGATCACTCGATCTCGCCACCCACTAAATCAGATCTCTGGTGTGAACAAGCGGCTAACCCGCAGCCACTCAAATAGCAGGGACAGAGCAATGGAAAAAATAAACAGTGGCTACTGAAAAACAGAGAGTAGCACAGGCCCCTGGAGGGGAACCCGGCTAACCTCCCACAACAGTGCAGACAAAAAATGGAAATAGCAAAACACGATAGAAACAAGCAGCAAATAACTTATCTGAAAGTAGCAGACGAAGGCAAGACACCAGCTGACTTCCAAATGAACCAGGAAACAACAATTGATCACCGGCCAGGATCATGGGAGGGCAGCTCACTTATATCAGCCCAGTCTGTCTCCCCTGATTGCCAATCATCGCTGCCAGGTGATAAAGCCTTTTCAATTTCAATACAGCTTCCATACCATCAGCAACCACCAGAGGGAGCCTCAGCTCAGAAGTCCGGTGGTTTAGGAGGAGATTTGGCAACATGAGCTCTGGTTTTAACAAATTTAGAGCTACCAGGGTTCACAAATTTATCAATGGAGGATGGAGAGTGGTATGTAGTCACAAGGTATGCGCGTAAAAGAGAGGGGATACTACTGCCAAGATTTAGCTGAAGCAGCTTACATAGTCTATATCAGGGGTCTCAAACTGCATTCCTCGAGGGCCGCAAACCGTGCGTGTTTTCAAGATTTCCTTAGCATTGCACTAGGTGCTGCAATCATTATCTGTGCAGGTGATTAAATTATCACCTGTGCAATACAAGGAAATCCTGAAAACATGACCGGTTTGCAGCCCTTGAGAAATGCAGTTTGAGACCACTGGTCTATATAATAGTTTTAGACACCAGAAAAAGCCAGGTAGGATTAGATCCAAATTGTTTCACAAATACATCCCAGGTAGGGCCAGGGTCAACTGCGATACGGAAGGCGAGCCCCGATGGATGGGGGCTTTATCCGTTATTTATCCAAGTACATGTAGGCAGGCGTCATTATAATAAAGCAGTAATCACTGCATAGCGTTGACCTCTGGAAATAACAGATAGAAAGTTCACATCAGTAGTAGGCTGTCTATTTGGAGATAGGATTTAAGGTATGGTACAAACTAGACCTTATGCTAAGATTGTAGGAACAGATGCTGCTCTGGTGTGCCACCTTAGGGAAAGGTGAGAGTGAGCTGGTGACAGTCCCACTAGTGATCAGAAGTGAGTATATTTTCGTCTCAACCATCGCCTGATGGTTGTGCTAGGAGCTGGGGATAGGGAACTATTTTAATGAGGCGCAGGATCTGTGGCTCGACTCCACTCACCAGCCTGCAGTGTCCGGTCCTGCTGGGTTTCAAAGCCAATATCTCGGCTGTGCCAGCACAGAGAGGGTAACAGGTGGTCCTGGATTGCTTCACAGGCAGTTCTGTATCCACCCAAACATTGTCCAAGTGAGACCAGCTTCTTTTTGTTGAGTTCTAGGTCGCTTTCTCTGGTGTCCCCAAGGAGCTCAGGAATCCTGCTTACTACATGCCACGACTCCAGGCCATGCCCCCCAAGAGCCATAACTTTTGTTATGTTTCGTCCACATAGCCGTGTGAGGGCTTGTTTTTTTTGCGGGATGAGTTGTACTTTTGAAAGACACCATTCATTTTACCATATACTGTACTAGAAATGGGGGAAAAAAAATTCAAATGCATTAAAATTGCAAAAAAAAGTACAATTCCACAGTTTTGAGGGGGGAGTTATTTACCATGTTCACTGTATGGTAAAACTGACCTGGCAATATGATTCTCCAGGTAAGTAGAAGTACGCCGATACCAAACATAGTTTTTTTTATTTATGTGGTTAAAAAAAACTAATTTTTTTATTTTGTCGCCATTTTCCATGCCTCCTGCCTGCACGTGTTATATGCAGCTGTCAGATATTTAACAAGTTAACAGTCGCGGCGGAGCTCTGACCCACTCGCAGCTTTTAATGCACATAATTGCTAACTAAATAAGCCATCATCTGCCGGGAAAGATGCATCACAGGCAGGTACACGACATATGACATACTGTACATGTATGTCATATGTCGTGAAGGGGTTAACCACACTGGCTTTAACATAGTCCACTACCCATGGGACTTTTTCAGCCCTTTGGAGTTACACCACCACTTAATGACTTCCACTTGGGGGACGAGATCCTTTTGTGATATTCGCTATTAACCACATCCACCATCTTTGAGGACCCCCCTCCCAGCCACACTAATGTGGCATAAAGTTTGAAAAATCACAAAATGACAATTCATACAATATTGTCCCTGTTTCCCGATCCAAATCCTACATCGAAAGTGTCCAATAGCAAAGGCAGTGTGGGTGGGAGATTGCTTCCCTTTGGGCTGTGCCTACAATGGCTGCCCTCACTCCAAAGGTCGTCACCTTATAAAATCCCCCCTTCTCCCACTAAGTGGCCTACTTTGATGTCGCCCCCTTTTCTTAACCCTTCCTGTACCTAATCCACTTATTGATGTCATTTCCCGCCCCAAACCCTGTCAAGTCGGCCTCTGTTTTATGGCGAGCCCAGTATGGCCTCAATTTGTAAGCATAGAAATTGGATGATGAAGCCCAAAAGATCCAAGACTTTTGAGTCCTCAAGAGGGTTGAGTGTGTGTATCTGGCACCGTAAATGAGAATTTAGATGCAAATTATAATATAGGAAAGCAGCTGGAGGCGTAACTAGGTCATGTAGAACACCGACAAACCACCTTGCCTTGGCCACCATTTATAGAGATAGAAGTGGCAAACAGAACTTTCGAGAAAGCCTAGGCTATGCTCTGTATAGCGACTACGTGGTAAGAGCTTGTGTGGGTGTGCGCTCCATATTTATGGTCTACAAAGATCCATCTACCCATATTCCAAAATTCACAATAGGGAATATTCTCTAAAACTTCACTACATTTGTATGAATCTTGCTTTCTTCGGTTTCCCTGTGATGGCCACCATTACATTTCCATGTGCAAGTCATTACCCCTTTATACCAACATATTACGTTCAGCCTGAATATCATCCTTTCCATTGTTAATGGTGCGAGAAAACTGGAGTATACAACGGCATTTCATCGCTGTCCCACCTGATGTATTGTAATAATTATATAGGACTGCATGTGTTCTTCATGCCCTTTGTTTGCCGGCAATGGTCCATTGCGCTCATTCATTAATTGCATTTTATTCCTTTCAATAAAATTTTCTTATTATTTCTCAAAAAGGCGAACCCCCCAACATTCAGTGAACTGTGTAAGGTCTCATCTCAGCACAATTTCCATAGAGAAGTGTAGGAAACATTCAGCATTTTTCTGTAACAAGCTGAATACATGGAATAAAAATAGGACAATTACTCTTAAAAGTAAATGTAGACATATAAGTCCTTAATTTGTTCTTGTATGCAATTTCTATTAATATTCTGTTTTGGTCTTCTGTGCAAGGTCTCTTATTTTCAGAGATTCTGACTGACAGGATTATTATTATTATCTCACTTCCACTGTTCTGCTCCTAAAAATAAAATGGAATTAATACAAGTTTTCACCTTTCCACAAGGGTCTAAGGGATATTGTTTCTCCTTGTGGAGAGTGGAAGCCAAACCTGGCATGTCAGAGTGAGGAGACTTATAGGCCATGCATGCACCTCTGGGAAATTAAATGAGCAAATTGTCTCCTCAGAAGGGAAGAGGACTAGAACTCTAGCGCCACATATTGAAAGCAGCGATCTTAAAAGTCAATATAGTCTCTGCTTCCAATAGGTGGCGCTAGAGTTCTAGTCCTCTTCCTCTCTGAAGAGACAATTTGCTTATTTAATTTTCCTCATGGCCTATAAGTCTCCTCACTCTAACATGCCAGTCTTGGCTTCCACTCTCCACAAGAGACAATTTGCTCCTTTCCACCAGAAAGGTGAGTGTCCCACCACTGGGACATGCACTGATCAGCAAATCAGGGAACTTTAAGCCCCCACAGGGAATTTTAATCCTTGTCACAAGATGTCACCATTCATTTTCTTTGTGTCACAGCAACTGAATCCCCACTGTTCAACAAGTTGTCTCATATCCTATGGATAAGTATTGACTTATTTTCACCCCGACAATCTCTTTAATTACCCTCGCCCCAGCCTGTCAAATGTATGTAGAGATGTTCTGACTCTTCCCTCACTACCCCATCTTAGATATTGGCAATGGAAGATTTAGGCATGTTGAATTTAACCCTTTGGTCTCACAGTAGATAGGCTGGCTCCCTCTAGTGGTGGCTGCATCCAGATGGTAGTACATAATTGATTAAGTCGCAAAATTAGTTTTAGAAAGAAATCTTAAAAAAAAAAATTGGAATTTTGGGCATAAAATTGAATGGTTGATGTCAACTTTGTCAGTGTGAAGTAGGCCCCATACTGAGCTCTCTGTGAATTCTGTGTACACCCCTGGCGAAGAATCCAGTGACAGCAGAGTTTTCATTTTGCTATAAATACTGGTTAGTCTGGAACTGGTTAAGCCCAAAACACAAATATACAGACATTTATACAAGAAGTGTTGTCATAAAATATGTAGTTGTCATAATAATTCAGTTTCTTCTCCTTTATTTTCAGGCCGAACACTTGGCTCTGGAGCATTTGGCAGAGTGGTAGAAGCTACAGCTCACGGATTAGGACACGCTCAGTCAACCACAAAAGTAGCTGTAAAAATGCTGAAATGTGAGTGTTATAAAATTTTATGACTAGGATTATAGATTTTTTTAAAAATTATTTTTAACTTTTTTTGTATATTTCATTTGTCTCACAGCCACTGCTCGGAGCAGCGAGAAACAGGCACTAATGTCAGAACTGAAGATAATGAGCCATCTGGGTCCACACTTAAATATTGTCAATTTGTTGGCTGCTTGCACCAAAGCAGGTAAGTCTAGGTTTGCATTGTTGAAATGTCACCTGATTAAAGAAAATATCATTATAAATAAATTCCTAAATGCTTCTACTTAGCAAAAAGCACTAGTTTTATCTAGGGAGGTAATCACTCTAGCACATTAAAATAGAAGCCATCTTGTTACACTGATAGAAACTGTCCGACAGGCTCAAGCCCCCGTCTCACACAGCGATCTCGCTAGCGAGATCGGTGCTGAGTCACTAGTTTTATGACGCAGCAGTGAGCTCACCAGCGACATCGCTGTGTGTGACATTCAGCGATGATCAGCCCCCCTGCCGGGTATCGCTGATCGTCGCTGAATGTCCTGGACTTTTTTTTGATCGCTGGTCTCCTGCTGACAGGCACGCATCGCTGCGTGTGACAGGCGGGAGACCAGCGATCAGCTGGTAACCAAGGTACACAGCGGGTTTCCAGGCGCGGGCTGTGCCTAGAAACCCGCTGTATACCTTGGATACCAGCGCCTTGCTGCAGGGGAGCTGGTAACCAAGGTACACAGCGGGTTTCCAGGCACCGCACTGGTATCCAAGGTACACTGCGGGTAACTAAGCGATGTTACCCGCAGTGTCGCTGTGCTGATCGCTGCCCTGAGATGCCTGTTTGGCAGCTCAGCAGCGATCATGTAGCGATGAGTCGCACGTAACAGGGCTATGGGGTACTCGGCACCGAGCCCGTTCACTTCACTGGGGATGTCACGGGTAGCGCAGCTCGGTCCGTTGCCCTGGGCGCTCACTAAAGGGGGAGATATTTACAGGGGATGATAGAAATGTTCGTGACGCCACCTGTGGTTTCTGATCAGGATGACCAGCGCTGCAGGGTGAATCCTCTGAGGGGTTGTTACTGGGCAGCAAGGTGTTAAGTCTTCCACAGGTAAGACTGATCCCTCGAGGTATATGGCGGTATAGGGGTGAAGGAGCAATAATGCAGACACACACAAGACAGTCTCTTTCCGTACCTTTACTGGTGATGAAGTTGCAGGCACGTCCCGGGAGGCCGTCAGGGTGGAGGATGCACGTCCAGCAATCCACTGAGTAGGTGTAAAGTCTCCTTACGTCCTTATGTGTGTGAGTTTCTAACTTGCATAAAACAGAGTTTAACTCCTTCTCTTTGCTACGCCCGGCTGATCTTGTGATGAGGTCTTCTTGTGGACAGAACAGTGTCTCTATGGCGGTACCTGCCAGACCCCCGTCTTCCTAACCTCAGTTACTTATCAGCACTGCTGGGTCCCTGCGACTTGAAGTCCAGGGTCTCCGGTTTTTCCCACTAGCTGTGAAGATACTAGCAAGCTCGGACCCGGTGTCCGGTGGTGCAGAGTGGAGGTTAGCTATCAATGCTGGTTGACCTCTGTCACTCTCTCTTTTCCTTTTTCCACTTGCCTGTCGTCCTACTCGCACACTTAACATAAGCACAGGCAGCAGTAGATGTCAGCTTCTTGCTCAGACTTCCTCAGCCCTCAGGCTAATCTGACAGGAGTCTCTCTCCGGTGTTCTGAGGAGATCTTATCTCTCCCTCTCAGCTCGTCTGAGGTAACTGCCGTTCTCCTCTTCTCTGAGGTAAAACCAACAACTAGCTAACTCGCAGCTAGACTGCCTTCATCTCACTACTGTCTCAAGGGCTCCCTCTGGTGGAACCAGGAAAAATGTGAAGTGTTGTGTGCTTATAGATTATCATGGATTTTACCTTTCGTGCATCCTCCTGGGTACATGTGGCACCAAGCACAGCTGGGCTACACATCCCCCCTAGTTAATATCAGCACTCCCGGGCTGAAAAAGAAAACAATTTTTATAACGTCAACAATAACATAACTCATCCCTTGCGGGAGGTAAGGACACTTTAACGTTTCAATGTATACAAATTAGCAATAGAAAATATCAAATACTTTCACGGTGCAAATGAATACAGGATACTTGTGGAGGACCCGCACCAAACCTCCCACGGTGGTCCTGGGTGGGCTGCAGGACTTCTTTGCTGCAAACCTCACTCAAGGCCACACCATACGGGTTTTTCTTCTGAGGTAGAATGGCTTACATAAAACCAAGATGGGGCACTGAGTGCCAACTATTTACAACACAGTTTTTGGGCTGGCAAAGTCCTCAGCCACGCAGTCCTTTAAAAGAACATTTCACAAATCACATTACCCAACTGGGGTATACTACTTCAGCATATAAACATTATCATCATATAACATTCTCAATAAAGTGCAATTCTCTTCATAACTTTGTACAGTTCAGTAAACCCTGTCTGGGTCCTACTGGATTAATTTGCTAGGACTACTCTTGGTACCTAACAAGTAACCTTCCTTTCGTTGTGCGTACTGACCTACGTGGTGTTGCTTCAGGTATAGTAGCCTCTGGCCTATCTGTCCTGCGTGCTGGCAAACTGTAATACTGCCTTAACCTCTCTAGGGATCTGGCAAGCATACTTGTGGCTGGGCGATGCGGTTCTGTTTCGCCAGGGATTCTTCTGGTAGTTCCACGTCTTGAGGTTCCATTTCTTGAGACTACTTCTAGAGGTGCTACAGGAGCAGGTTCCTCTTGAACTATTTCTTCTGCTGCGGCAACTGGTTCAACTGGACGTTGAAGCGCTTCTTGTGGTTGGTAAAATTGAAGTACTGGAATAATCACAGCATCCCCGATACAAGGCCAATCCACAGGAAAATCTCCTAGGTCCGTGTGTATGACTTCACCTGGTTTCTCTTTTTCCATAACAAGTTCTTCCTCGGAAGTTTTAACATGTCTGGACACAGTTTTAGGTGGTCTCTGGATACCGTGGTGGTTGTCTTTCCTCCATCTTTGCTAATGGTACAGGTTTTCCTGTTGTCAAACTTGGAATTTTGCACGACATATGGCTCTTTTTCCCACTGATCATCCAATTTGTGCATTCTCCTTTTTCTTTTTAGCACAATTTCTCCAGGCATAAAAGGCTTAGCTGGCGCGCTTTTGTTGTAGTTCTCCTCTTGCTTTTCCCTTACTTTATTGAGACTATCTTCCACGCAGGCTTGTACTCTCCTGTACTGTTCCTGTCGGTTCGTGTCCCAATCTTCAGTAGTAACATCAGCTTCTGGTTCTACAACACCAAGTTCCAAATCCAGGGGCAGCTTTCCGGGTCTTGCTCGCATAAGGTAGGCTGGAGTGCAATTGGTGGAACTCACAGGTATGTGATTGTACAGATCTACCAGGTCAGGTAGTAGGTCTGGCCACCGATTCCTCTCCTCAAGTGGTACCGTCATCAGCAGATCAATGACTATGTGATTCATCTTCTCACAGAGACCATTGGTTTGGGGTGGTACGGTGTGGTTCTTATCTTCTTACACCCGTACAAGTGACAGAACTCTTTAAACAATTCGGCTTCAAAGGCAGGACCTTGATCAGTTAACACTTGCTCTGGATATCCATGGGGTCTGCAGAAATACGCCTGAAATGTCTTTGCTGCTGTTTCAGCTGTCAGATCTTTGACAGGGGCGACCACCAGGAACCTGGAGTAGTGATCCACCATCGTCAGGGCATATGAGTATCCTGACCTGCTGGGTGACAACTTGACATGGTCCAATGTCACGATCTCCAAAGGACGAGTCGTCTTGATGGGTTGCAGGGGTGCTTTCTGGTTGCTATAGTCTTTTCTTCGGAGGCTACAGGACGCACAGTTCTTGCACCATTTCTCGATGGAACTGCGCATTCCCACCCAGTAGAAACGACACTTCAGCAGGTTTCCAGCTTCTTCCAGCCAAAGTGCCCCGCTCGATCGTGGTAGGCTTCCAACACCATCTGGATGTCTGTTCTTGGGACTACTATCTGCCATACCATCTCATGGGTTCTAGGGTTGACGTACCTTCGGCACAGCTTCTCTCGGTAGATGAACAGCCGGCTTCTCTCATTCCACAGCTGCTTTGCTTGTTGAGACGCATCCTTCTCCAAGGAGGAACCTTCCTGAGTTATCAGCTCCTTGATACGACTGACAACTGGGTCACTGTTCTGAGTCTCCTTCCAGCTGTGGTGAGGTAAAGGGTTTAACGTCTTACCACGCTGCTTCCTGTAGGCTCGTTGCTCGTGGATCATCCCATTTCTGTGGAATGCAGGTAGCTCAATCTCTTCTAGGTCATCCAGTTCCTCTTCCGTGTCGGACTCATGCGGCATTCTGGACAAGGCATCAGCGTTGGCATTCTTACGGCCTGCCCTATACTTGATGGTAAATTGATAGTTCGACAGCCGAGCCATCCAACGTTGCTCCATGGCTCCCAGCTTGGCTGTTTCAAGATGTGTCAAGGGGTTATTGTCAGTGTAAGCAGTGAACTTGCTGGAGGCTAGGTAATGCTTGAATCTTTCTGTAATGGCCCAGACCAGCGCCAGGAACTCCAACTTGAAGCTGCTATAGTTCTCTGGGTTTCTCTCAGTCGGCCGGAGCTTCCTGCTTGCATATGCGATGACTTTCTCCAGGCCATTTTGCTTCTGACTGAGGACAGCTCCCAATCCTTCATTGCTGGCATCAGTATACAGCAGGAACGGTTGGCTGTAGTCAGGATAGGCTAAGATCTCATCGCCTGTCAGGATCTCCTTCATCTCCTTGAATGCCTCAGCTTGTTCTTTACCCCAGTGGAATGGAGGATTTCTGCTCTTGAGGGGTTGTCCTACCAGGAGGTCCTGCAGAGGCGCTGCTTTCTTGGTGTAGTCCTTTACAAACCTCCGGTAGTAACCTGTCAGTCCCAGGAACTGGCGCACCTCCTTGAGATTCTTCGGCTCCGGCCATTTCTGGATGGCAGTGACCTTCTCGGGGTCTGGCGCTACTCCTTCTGAGCTGACAATATGTCCCAAGTACTGTACCTTTTGTTTGAGCAGATGGCACTTTGAAGGCTTCAGTTTCATCCCGTATTTGGACAGTGACTCAAATACCTCTGCCAGGTGCTTCAGATGATCCTCATACGTCTTGGAGTACACAATTACGTCGTCCAGGTACAGCAACACGGTTTCAAAGTTGAGATGTCCCAGGCAACTCTCCATCACTCTCTGGAACGTTCCCGGGGCACTGCTGAGTCCAAACGGCATTCTGTCAAACTCACAGAGTCCCATCGGGGTGGTGAAAGCCGTCTTCTCCCGATCCTCCTCAGCCACAGCTACTTGCCAGTACCCACTAGTGAGGTCGAGGGTGGAAAAGTAGTTAGCAGTTTTTAAGGCAGCTAAGGATTCCTCAATGCGTGGTAAAGGGTATGCATCTTTATGTGTAATGCGATTTACTTGTCTGTAATCTACACACATTCTCATGCTTCCATCCTTTTTCCTAAATAGGACTAGAGGTGCTGCCCAGGGACTACAACTATCCCTTATCACCCCTGCTTCCTTCATGTCACGCAACATTTCCTTAGCTTTCTGGTAGTGTGCTGGAGGTATAGGCCTGTACCGCTCTTTTATGGGAGGATGATTGCCTGTAGGGATGTGATGTTGTACTCCCTTAATGGTCCCAAAGTCAAGTGGGTGTTTGCTAAATACCTGTGCGTACTCCTGTACCACCCGTAGTACTCCCTGTTTCTGGTGGGCGGGAGTGGTGTCTGTTCCAACATGGAGCTGCTGACACCAATCCTCCACCTGGATTGCTGGGTCATTATCCTCCGCTGGTTGGCGGGAGGCTAAGGACTCGGTCGTGAGAATGGAGTTGTTATCTACGGTATGTAACTTAGCAACAGTGGCATAACGTGGTAAATTTACTTCATCTTCTCCCCAGTTGAGAAGACGTACTGGTACTCTCCCATTTCGTACTTCTACTACCCCTCTAGCAGTCAAGAGTGTAGGTCTGTGCTCTGAACAATGGGGCTCTACTACTGCTTGGTAGTTCTGTCCTCTCAGACCTATTGCTGCCCTACACCATATAAGCATTTCACTCATTGGGGGTATCACAATGGGGTTCGGGTCTGTCACCCGTACATTACCAATTTCACCATCTGTCAGCTTCGCTTGCTGCTGGCACATCAGGGCCCGGATCTCCCTCTGGATCACTCCCTTTTGCTTTGGCCTGGCAACTTCGGCGAGCTGTTGGAGCAAAAACACAACTTCTCCCAGACAGTTACTAATAATGTTTGTACCTAAAACCACATTTAAGCCATTTTCCTCATTTACAGACTTTACTACTAAGAGTCCCTGGTCCTTCAGCTCCACTTTGCCCACCTTTACGTCCACGTTTTTGGCTCCGAGTATATCAACAGGGAGACCATTAGAGGCGTACACTGCAAAGTCAGGGCTCGGGGGCTGGAGACTGTCCATGGACCAAAACTTATTATACAGGACATCAGGTATGATGGTCACCTGAGATCCAGTGTCCAGCAGGGCAGGGATTGCGATCCCGTCCAGGATGATGGACAGGTAGGGTCTTCCTCCCACAAACCTGCGGTTCCAGTCTGAGGGGCCTGATGAGTCTATTCCTGGGTGTTGGCCCTCAGACCCAGGATCTGCTCGTTTAAAGGACACTGTCAGGCTATATGACCTTCTCTGTTGCAGCGGTAGCAGATGATCTCTCAGCGAGGATGGTGCTGATCAGGGTCGCTCCTGGGGTGGCGTTGTCCTCCGGTGGGGCGACGTCCTCCTTCTCCTCCGGTTCATCCAAGGGACATCCTCTGGGCAGTCAGCTAGCAGGACCTCTCCTCCTTCTTCCTTCCACAGTTGCAGGGCACTCATTACTGCGGCCAGGTTTTTAGTCAGCTGGCGCACTTCTGAGCGCAAACAGTCCAACTCAGTAGGGGGCGCCACCTGCGTTTTGGCTTCTGCCACCAGAGGGGAAAAGGTGGATGCTGCTGGCTTTAGAGTGGCCTCACCTGGGTGACACTGGGTTGCCACCTCAGGCTTCTCCAGGGGTCGTAGTCCTTTTATAGCCATATCTTTTAGGGCATCAAAGGTAGCGTCAGGATGATCCAAGGACCACCAGTGTACAGTTCTGCTTTCAGCTTGGGACCTCAGTCCCCGTACAAATTGTTCATTCAACATTTTGCTTTCATTAATGGCACTTATAGGATTGACCTGTTTGAGAGCTCGCAGGGCCCCCTGTAGTCGGCAGGCGTAGTCCCTAATACTGTCATCTGGTCTCTGGGAGCATTGGTAAAACCTCATCCGGAGATCTGTTTCAGTGCGGTCCTCAAAAATAGTCTGTAATTTTAAGAAAATTGAAAGCACTGATTCCTGGTCTGCAGCTGTCCAAGTTTCTACTTCCCTTTCTGCAGCACCAGTCAATTGTCCTACTACCACTGCAGCTCTTTGTTTCTCTGTCATAGGGTACATGTCCATTATGCTGCATATTTTGCGTTTAAACCCTGACAGGGTATCTGGCTTACCGCTATACTGAGGGAGCCACTTTGCTCCAGGCAGGTATGGGAGCGTCAGCGGTTCTATCAGGGCCACAGGACCAGGTGAGGGGCCAGCGTTTCCATCCTGCGCGGCAGTGCCGGCGGGTAAGTCATTGGAGCGGTCGCCCTCGGCCGCGCTGTCAGCTTGCGGCTGCGACATGTCTGCACCCCCCTAGTTAAGTGTGGCCTACTTTCTCCTGAAGGCTGCAGCTCTCCGGGCCTAGCGACGTGGAAGGACCTGCCGCCGTGTCAGCGTTGGGGGCGTGTCTGGGACTCCGCTCGCTTTCTGCAGGTACGCCCCTTCTCCTTGCGCTGTAGCGCTGTACTTTGGCGGGCAATGGCGGACAATTGGCGCCAAAAATCTCAAAAACAGCAACACAGTCTATAGCACAAAAACAGTCCAATTCAGGCACACAGGACTCATATATAACGAGCTTCGTATCCTGTTCGTGACGGCAAGTTAGATGAGTCGCACGTAACAGGGCTATGGGGTACTCGGCACCGAGCCCGTTCACTTCACTGGGGATGTCACGGGTAGCGCAGCTCGGTCCGTTGCCCTGGGCGCTCACTAAAGGGGGAGATATTTACAGGGGATGATAGAAATGTTCGTGACGCCACCTGTGGTTTCTGATCAGGATGACCAGCGCTGCAGGGTGAATCCTCTGAGGGGTTGTTACTGGGCAGCAAGGTGTTAAGTCTTCCACAGGTAAGACTGATCCCTCGAGGTATATGGCGGTATAGGGGTGAAGGAGCAATAATGCAGACACACACAAGACAGTCTCTTTCCGTACCTTTACTGGTGATGAAGTTGCAGGCACGTCCCGGGAGGCCGTCAGGGTGGAGGATGCACGTCCAGCAATCCACTGAGTAGGTGTAAAGTCTCCTTACGTCCTTATGTGTGTGAGTTTCTAACTTGCATAAAACAGAGTTTAACTCCTTCTCTTTGCTACGCCCGGCTGATCTTGTGATGAGGTCTTCTTGTGGACAGAACAGTGTCTCTATGGCGGTACCTGCCAGACCCCGTCTTCCTAACCTCAGTTACGTATCAGCACTGCTGGGCCCCTGCGACTTGAAGTCCAGGGTCTCCGGTTTTTCCCACTAGCTGTGAAGATACTAGCAAGCTCGGACCCGGTGTCCAGTGGTGCAGAGTGGAGGTTAGCTATCAATGCTGGTTGACCTCTGTCACTCTCTCTTTTCCTTTTTCCACTTGCCTGTCGTCCTACTCGCACACTTAACATAAGCACAGGCAGCAGTAGATGTCAGCTTCTTGCTCAGACTTCCTCAGCCCTCAGGCTAATCTGACAGGAGTCTCTCTCCGGTGTTCTGAGGAGATCTTATCTCTCCCTCTCAGCTCGTCTGAGGTAACTGCCATTCTCTCCTCTTCTCTGAGGTAAAACCAACAACTAGCTAACTCGCAGCTAGACTGCCTTCATCTCACTACTGTCTCAAGGGCTCCCTCTGGTAGAACCAGGAAAAATGTGAAGTGTTGTGTGCTTATAGATTATCATGGATTTTACCTTTCGTGCATCCTCCTGGGTACATGTGGCACCAAGCACAGCTGGCTACACAGCGATACACCAGCGATCCTGACAAGTGCATATCGTTGTCGGGATCGCTGGTGTATCGCTATGTGAGACCCAGGCCATAGGCTCAGGAGCCTGTGAGTAGGAAGCTCTGGCCCATTCTTCATGGGTAGGGAGATATGCTAAAGGGGGGATTTTCTGATCTAATACTTGAGATACCAGTGGTGCTGAGATAAGGAGAGGCTGTCAACACTTCAGTCCACCTCTTATCTAATACTGGAGACACCTAGAGTGCCGAGGTGAGAAGAGGC
>JARQOD010000004.1:26631931-26677029 GCA_033576555.1 Oophaga sylvatica
AATAGAGGGTCTATTTTTTCCAGGACTAGCACCACTCCTGTCTATTGGCATTGCCTGCTATTCAGTGAGAAGAATGGGGCTGAGTTGGTACTAATTAATTAAGGGGCTGCCTCTGCTTCACAACCCCTTTTTTAATTACTGGTTCACATATCACTTGATTCACACAAGTTCAACTTAAAAAACAATAATCCAATTACCAGCAGGGTGAACTATGGCTAGACATTTCAAAGACACATGTTACAGATGTTGGACTTGGCCTTCTAGAAAATGTGCTATTTTATTCCTCTGTAATTTGGCTAATAATAGGTGAATCCCAAGCAGACAAATATATAGGGTGTTTTGAAAGGAATATCCTTCAAGATATGTAATGACTTTTATAGCTCAAGTAACATTTATTTCCTAATTTCTAATTCCAAAGCTCCAGAAAGAACAAGCTATTCTACTGTAATCAATGAATCCCCGGTCCTCAGCTTTACTGATTTAATTGGATTCAGCTACCAAGTTGCCAATGGAATGGATTTTCTTGCATCTAAAAATGTAAGTCATTAGAAAACTATTTTACATTGTTGCAGTGAATTAGTACATTGCCATCTTGGACATTAATGATAGATCCATAGGGTAAGTCATAAAAGTCCAATAGATGCAGGTTCTACCTCTGGTATTTGCAACTATCGCAAAAAAGTAAAACTTCATCTGGCACCACTTGGAATGGAGACATATACACACATGTTTGCTAGGTCTGTTTGTTTATCGAGTTCTAATGCGCCTTAATCCACAGTGTGTTCACCGAGATTTGGCCGCAAGGAACGTATTGATCTGTGAGGGAAAACTAGTGAAAATTTGTGACTTTGGGTTAGCCAGAGACATCGTGAGGGACTCCAACTACATATCCAAAGGCAACGTAAGTTTTTCTATTTTCATATGCCGATTTTTCATTTTCTCACAGAAAATAGTTGTTAAATTATTCATAACACCATAACGCATCATTGAGATTTAGATCTCTTTATCTCCTTGGCATGTTCGAAAACCCATGACTACTCCTTCTACTAAACATGACCGAAAATACTAAGGCTCCACAACACAGAGTAAATTTGGGGTTGTGACTTATCAGCCATGTCTTTAAACAGTGATCTGAAGTTTATATGTTGTAGAAGAGTTTCCCTTTTTAGGAGGTTCTTTCTCAAACCGTGATTTGTCTATTTTAATAAATAATTGTATTCTTCATGAAATGACAATATAATTTTTTTTTTTACCGTTTCTCAGTATTGTGCCATTCCCCTGTTATTCTTCATTGAAACGTGGGAATATTTTGCCAACTTTGTTGCCCCTTGGGGGCGTGTCTCTACACAGACTGAAACTGTCCAATCGTTGCTGGTGGTTTGGGCTGTGTAGGGACACACCTCTTTAACAAGGAGAATAGGACCACCTAGTTATCAATTTATTCCAAAATATTTCAGAGAATATTAGGGACATGGTAAATAAGGATGATTCATAATTGTTCTTTATGGGGAATGCAAGCATTTACCAAAAGTTTTTCTTGGTAGCCAATCAAAAGTATCTGATTCTGCCAGACGTAGAAGGGGATCCAAACTACTGACCATCTCAATGATGTCCATTCTTCAAAGGGTTCTCTTTCTGAGATAATCTGTCTACAATGTCTTCTTGCCTCGTATTTATCCTGTAATCAATGGCCATTGATCTTTGGCCTTGAGATCAGAATAATCTGAAGTAGACCGTTTACCTAATTGAACAGACTCAATATCAATTAGATTTTCCTCAAAATAAATGGGAATGGAAATCTCCCTAATTAAAACTTAAACATCATTTTCTTTCAACTTTGATTCTATAGATCTTGTCTTTTATATTGCATTCTAGTTTGCCTCCTACACTTATGAAACTTTCCTAAGCAGAAGTATATGGCACCAATTGTGCAATAATGTTTAAAATAAAAGCTTCTGAGTTTCATTGCAACATATCGTCTCAACAACTGTGTATTTCTTGGACATAGACACACACAGTATCTTATAAGACTAAGACCAGGATTATACCGTTAGAATTGACCATCTGAAAGTTGCGGTACTACCACAGGTTTACGGTCCCTCAAAAGTAATATCAGCTTTTACAATAATTTAAAAAGTTGATTTTTTTACTATTTTGCTATGATTTTGAACTTGTAGAAGACCCAATAACACCATTGTCCCCTAGCCTAAACCACCATGGTATGGCATAAGCTAAATTGTGAGATCTTGCCATGTTGCATTAGATTCTGGAGATACTAGTCAAATCTGAGTTGAGAAATATGTGAACTAGGCACTTATTGATGAGATATCTTCCAGTGAGTCCCTCTGATAATCACGGTCAAAGTTAGTCCAGTCTGTTACAGAGACAATAAAGAACATAGAAACACAAGTTAGTGCGGTCATTACAAGCCAATCTGCTGGTCTCCTGAACCACATTGATCAACCTTATGAGTTTTGGGACAGGAGACTTGCAGGCAGCCGATCCTGACATCACTGTCCATAGATTGTGAATGTTGGACTCATAACACCGACCTTAGAATGAGAACCATGCATAGATTCTCATGCTTCATATCATGCATGACATCTTGTTGCATTTGAAACTACGCAGCTTTTATAGACATCTGTTACCCAATGTATTTACTTTATAACCAACGAGAAACTTTCGCCTTGACCGAACTTCTGTTTTGAGATATCTATCATGTGTAAATTATGACCTGTAATAGGTTTAAGAATTACTCAAATCTTTTTCATTCATTGTAGACTTTCCTTCCTCTGAAGTGGATGGCACCTGAAAGCATTTTTAACAATCTGTACACAACTCTCAGCGATGTCTGGTCCTTTGGAATTCTTCTTTGGGAAATATTCACATTGGGTATGAGAAATGTTGATCTTGAATTAGGGGCGATGTCAAAATACCTAGGTTAGGACACTAATGTGATTTAGTTTTATGATAAACGAAAATTTGTAGACAGCACTCAATGGGTTTCAAGATGCACGCTCAGGTCCATGGATCCCAATGGACCCCGACATCCAAAATACAAAAAAGGAGCAGCATCCATCCAGGTGAAGAAAAGTAGAAAATCTTTATTCTGCCATATGAAACAACAACGTTTCGACCATTCAGTGGCCTTTATCAAGTATAAGTAAAACAGACACAGGCAGCCCTTAAATGGTGTGGAGGAGCCAATCACCATCAGGGGGAACGCCTCCATGCTAATAGATATATACATGTGTAATAAAACATATAACAAAACAGTGATCAAACATAGACATTGTATATAATGCAATAATATCACATATTAAATGCAAATGGCACCTTAAAAAAACAAGATGATAACAGAGGTAAACAATGATATAACAGCAATCTGCCAATCAAAATCTGGCTATATCATAACCATGGAGATCATAGGCGAATCAGACGGACCGATACATCTAAATAGTCCGCACCAATCAAAATATTCATCTACCTTTGGCGCCAGCACCATCCACCCATCATCGATTTCATACCTTCCCACAACTCCAATGCTTGTGTACCGACGTGGTTGCCGCGCCACAAGATGACGTGGCGATAGGTCCAAGTTATTAAAGAAAAAGGAACTTCGCTGGATTTCAATCCTTGATACGTTACAGCCGAAGGGCCTTAATTTGGACTACAATTTACAGATTTGTATATGATTAGCCCCCACAAATTTGAGCTTCTCCTTGTGTATATTGCTTTTAGATGTTTTTATTGATCTAATATTTTGTTTGTTTTTCCCTCCTCTCCCCTTTTTTTTCGTTTCTTAGGTTGGTGGCTGGGATTATAACACATTTTTGATATTTTGCTCCCTCCCCTCTTTTTTTCGTTTATGGCTATTTTGATTTGGTTCCCACTGTTTATAGATTATCCTATGATGTGTTTTTTCCGTCTAAGATCATCTTCCGAAATATCGCGATACTTAGCTGCTCTCTCTTGACCAGGAGGTCTGTTTTACGAGATTTCAACTCTGATATGTCCTGCGCATGCGCGGACTCTATGACGCGATTGATCAGGTGACTTTGGAACACATGACGAGAATTAGGTGATTCTGATTGGATATTCTGCGGCGCAGTTTTTCACGTCATCTTGTGGCGCGGCAACAGCATCGGTACACAAGCATTGGAGTTGTGGGAAGGTATGAAATCGATGATGGGTGGATGGTGCTGGCGCCAAAGGTAGATGAATATTTTGATTGGTGCGGACTATTTAGATGTATCGGTCCGTCTGATTCGCCTATGATCTCCATGGTTATGATATAGCCAGATTTTGATTGGCAGATTGCTGTTATATCATTGTTTACCTCTGTTATCATCTTGTTTTTTTAGGGTGCCATTTGCATTTAATATGTGATATTATTGCATTATATACAATGTCTATGTTTGATCACTGTTTTGTTATATGTTTTATTACACATGTATAATATCTATTAGCATGGAGGCGTTCCCCCTGATGGTGATTGGCTCCTCCACACCATTTAAGGGCCGCCTGTGTCTGTTTTACTTATACTTGATAAAGGCCACTGAATGGTCGAAACGTTGTTGTTTCATATGGCAGAATAAAGATTTTCTACTTTTCTTCACCTGGATGGATGCTGCTCCTTTTTTGTATTTTAGTTTTATGATAGTCACAGTAAAAAAATTTTACTCAAAGTGCGAACAAAAGGAGCCTGAGCTTTAAAGGAGTATTATCATATTCGAAAGTTATCAAAATATTGGGATTGGGGATAACTTCCCAATCACTGGTGGTGTGGTTACTGGAACCCCATCGATCCAAAGGAAGAGCCCCATGTGATTGAAGCGGTGGTCGATGATGTGCACCTCCACTCCATTCATTGTTAATGGGACTACTGGAGATGGTCAAATATGGTGCTTGGTTGGTCTTTGGCATTCCTATAAGAATGAATGATGTGGCAGTGCACATGATCGACCAATGCTCCATTCACCCAGGGCTCTTCAAAGCCCCTATTCTTGGGAACGGGGGGTGTTCCAGAGGTTGAACCCTTAGCAATCAGGGAATTATCACCTTCCCATGAATAAGTGATGACTTCCAAACTCAAGAATACGCCATTAATTGTATACTTGGCTAACAACTATGTTACGATCCCACCACTCACGGTCTCCTAAGGACACTATAAGTGACAGCTCAGCCACCCTATAGGATCAGAAGCGTGCTGAGCTGTAAGTATTGTGACAGCCCAGTAGCCCAACCAGAAACAGGGGCATGATGGGTTGTCAGTATTGTGAGTGACATCTCCGTTGTCCAATCTGGTCGGGCCTGCGAGGTTTCCTCCAAGTATCACTCGTTCAGGATGATTACCTGGCTATTTAGCTGGCTGGCAATGGTCAGACAAGTGCCAATCATAGCCTTGGTTTGTGGTGTGCTTGCTCTGTGTTCTGATCTTTGTTGCCTGACCCCAGACTTTGCCTATTCTTTTGTGTTATCCCTTTTGTCTTTGACGTACTCTCCTGGCATTTGACTTCGGACTCCTTGGCTAAATAGCCAGGTAATCACTCTAAACAGGTGACATCTGGAGGAACCCTCGCATGCCCTGACGGATTGGGCAGCTGAGCTGTCACTCACAGCGTCCTTAGGACACCGTGAATGGTGGAATTGTGACAAATTGTTCATTGAAACACTCCAAAAAAATTCTCTTAATACTACTGTTCTGGATTTCAAATTAAGACCAACAAACCTGATGGGTTTCTCAATTTTCCAATTGAGTAATAAGAAACTGGAGGATTTTCCTTCCCAGAGAATTTACACTTTTAGCAAAAGAAGTAATGAGGTCTTGGACTTTCTCTTCTTTAGATGCCAGTCAATTATCTATCTGAAATTAATGGATGTTCCAATAAGGTTTGGAAAAAGATTTTTTTAGCCAAGTAACCCAAAATGGAGTTAAATGTAGACTGTGATTTCCTTCTATACAATCTCCTTATTCCATTTGGCTGTTAATATTCCACCAGTTTATTATTTGCATTTAGAACATTATATGCATCTCTGATAAATTTATGTGTAACTGTACATACATATCATACAAATGTTGTCCGTCCCGACAGGTGGAACACCATACCCTGAGTTGGCAATGAATGAACAGTTCTACAATGCCATAAAGCGAGGCTATAGGATGTCAAAACCATCGTACGCCTCTGAAGAAGTGTAAGTAGCAACAGATTTAAATTACAGTTATTTTAATTATTTTTCCCATGAAAAAAAACAAACCATAAAAACTGCTTTGGAAAAGCAAACAAGTACAAATGTATCATACATAGAAAATGACGACCAGCACTGGGGTCCTGAGATCGAATCCCGTCAAGGGAAAAATCCAAATGGAGTCTTTTTGTAATCATGTGGTTGTGTGGGATTCCTACATATAACATTGTTTCTTCGTACATGCTAAGAACATGCTGATGAATAAATTGGCTTCCTATGAAATTATCCTTTAAAGTGACCATCCTGTCCTTCACACATGACTACACATTTTGCATGCATATTCACTATACTGGATGACCTCCGGTCTTCTCTCATTGCCTCTTCCTCTGTTTCTGGAGTTTGGGCCATTTTAAATCCATTATTGCCAGCATATGGGGACCTGAAAGATAAGTCTAAACCACACCTCTCCTTCCTTACATGTGCTAAGGGTTGGACAGGAGCTGATGATCTGAGCTTAAATGGAACCTGTCAAGTGCCCCATGCCCTCCAACCCAGCAGCATTAACATTTGTATGACTAAATTCCCTGCCTAATCAGCCTTGTACAATGCTATTCACTGAAATCTATGTTTAAAGAAAGTAGTTTTAACTTCCGCTTTTCCAATGCTAATTAGAGCCTTGACTAGTCAATGGGGTGTTAGTTTCCCCAGTCTAGTCAGCCCTCTTTCCATGTTATCACGCCCTTGTGGGTGTGATAACATCATTTGCATGAGCTGGCTTTATCGCTAGCTCATGCAAATTTCACGCAAGAGCACCACTCATTTCGGCAGCGTCGCTACACCTCTGTAGCTGGGCATAACCGCAAGTGCGAAGACGGCTCACGGTGCAGAAGATAGCTCGAAAAGGGGAAGTAAAAACTTCTTTCTTTTAACATAGATTTCAGTGAATAGCATTATACAGGGCTGGTTAGGCAGGGAATTTCATCATTTATACAGTGGGGAAAATAAGTATTTGATACACTGCCAATTTTGCAAGTTTTCCCACCTATAAATAATGGAGAGATCTATAATTTTAACTGTGAGAGACAAAATCTTTAAAAAAAATCCAGAAAATCACATTGTATGATTTTTACATAATTAATTTGCATTTCATTGCATGAAATAAGTATTTGCTACAATAGAAAAACAGAACTTAATATTTGGTACAGAAACCTTCTTTGCAATTACAGAGGTCAGACGTTTCCTGTAGTTCTTGACCAAGTTTGCACACATGGATTTTGGCCTACTCCTCCATACAGATCTTCTCGAGATCTTTCATGTTTCAAGGATATCGCTGGGCAACATTGAGTTTCAGCTCCCTCTAAAAATTTTCTATTGGGTTCAGGTCTGGACACTCCAGGACCTTGAAATGCTTCTTACAGAGCCACACCTTAGTTGCCCTGGCTGTGTGTTTCTGGTCATTGTCATGCTGGAAGGCCCAGCCACGACCCATCTTCAATGCTCTTACTGAGGGAAGAAGGTTGTTGGCCAAAATCTCTCGATACATGACCCCATCCATTCTTCCTTCAATACGATGCAGTTGTTCTGTCCACTTTGCAGAAAGCACACCCAAACTATGATGTTTTCCCCATCATGCTTCACGGTTGGGACGGTGTTCTTGTGGTTGTACTCATCCTTCTTCTTCCTCCAAACACAGCGAGTGAAGTTGATACCAAAAAATTTCCTATTTTGGTCTCATCTGACCAAATGACCTTCTTTCATGCCTCCTCTGATTCATCCAGCTAGTCATTGGTGAACTTCAAATGGGCCTGGACATGTGCTGGGTTGAGCAGGGGGACCTTCGTGCCCTGCAAGATTTTAATCCTTGATGGTGTAGTGTGTTACTAACGGTAATGTTTGAGACTGTGGTCCCAGCTCTCTTTAGGTTATTGACCAGGTCATCCCGTGTAGTTCTGGGATGATTCCTGACCGTTCTTGGAATCATCCTTACCCAACCAGGTGAGATCTTGCATGGAGCTCCAGAAAGAGGAAGATTGACAGTCATCTTGTGTTTCTTCCATTTTTTTAATAATTGTGCCAACATTTGTTGCCTTCTCACCAAGCTGCTTGCCTGCTGTCCTGTAGCCCATCTCAGCCTTGTGAATTTTGTCCCTGGTGTCCTTAGACAGCTCTTTGTCTTGGCCATGATGGAGAGGTTGGAGTCTCATTGAGAGTATGGACAGGTGTCTCTGATACAGGTAACGAGTTCAAACAGGTGCTATTAATACAGGTAATGAGTGCAGAGTAGGAGGCTTCTTGAAGAAAACCTAACAGGTCTGTGAGAGCCAGATTTCTTGCTGGTTGGTAGGTGATCAAATACTTATTTAATGCAATAAAATTAATTATTATTTAAAAATCATACATGATTTTCTGGTTTTGATTTTTAGATTCCGTCTCTCACAGTAGAAGTGTAGCTACGATAAAAATTACAGATCTCTCCATTCTTTGCAGGTGAAAAAACCTGCAAAATCAGCAGTGTATGAAACACTTATTTTCCTCACTGTATGTATGTTGCTGGGTTGGAGGACATGGGGGACCTGACAAGTCCCCTGTAAGTCCATCCCTGATGTGTATTTACCCTTGCGGTTTCGGTTTTGGCACAGTAGTGCTCTGCATAGTGTCATCCATTTCAATGCTCAACCGAAACAACTATATTTCCAAGAGTAAAGCTGCAGGGTGAAAAACACAGTAAGGATGGGCAAAGCATTGACGTCATCAGCGAGAGTCCATCCCTCAACATTAATTTAGACTTACCACTGCTCTTGAAGAGGACCTGAACACTAAAAGCAGGGGAGGCAAAAGAAGAAGAATAATGATCAGCATAAAATTGGCTGTACATGCAAAATGTATAGTCACTTTTTAGGGCAATGTTCCCCAATTCCAGTCCTCTTGAGCCACCAAAAGATTAAGTTTTCAGGATTTCCTTAATAGGGCGCAAGTGATAACTCCATAATTTGTACAATACTTAGGAAATCCTGAAAACATGATCTGTTGGTGGCTTTTGAGGACTGGAGTTGGCGAACACTGTTCTCGGGATAGGGTGTGAAGTCGATATACGGTAAGTGCATGTTTGAGATTAAATACTCGAGATTAGAAATTATATTGTTTGGCCCAATGAGAGGAAATTAGAGAGCATATTTATAAATCATTATGTCCAGCATTCAGTCTGCTTCCCTCCGGCTACTAGACTGTAGCTATCAGGCGTGGAATATAACAGCTGGTCATGCATCAGCTCTGCACACCATTCAAAGTCTATGTCACGAGCACTGTGGTCCATATATCTCCTCCTGGATGCGGTCTTGTGCCTGGGGGATGACTGTATGAACCCCATATCCATCTAAGAATTATTGCCTATTCAGTGGATTGTCGATACATTATGTAAACTGGAATTCTGATGTAGTGGGATAATATTAAAGCAAGTCAACAGTACTAAACATTTGGTTTGCTTGTAAGTTGTCCAAACCTTTAATTTTGTGATTAAAATAATAAAATAAAAATTGGGGAAGTAAAAAAACGGAAAAAGAAATATAAGAAATCTCTCTAATTAAAAAGAAAGAGAAAAAGAACCAGACATGAAGTGGAAATTACATCAACTTTAAAAGGGAAGTCAAGGCAAAATTACCTTCTGGTAAAGGAGTGCTTAACATAAAGACAGACCAGCATTTTCCCGTGGAGCACATAGAGAACGCTGGTCCAGTACTGGTAGCCAAAATCTTAGCTACTAAGTGGCCAGATTTTGTGCAGAACTTCCCTCGAACCGTGACCTGTAAGAAGATTAGCACACATCCTTTCTTCATAAAATGTATTAAAATTCAGAATTTTATTTTACCCTTTCAAGTGCAACTTACAAGAATAGTACTGCTAGGGAAGTAGCCAGGGCCGTACTGGCCATCTGGCAATTCTGGCAAATGCCAGAAGGGCCTGTCTGGTCGTGGGCTGCCTTGCCTGCTACGTTGTTAACAGAATCGGTGTTCTCAAGACACCCATACTGTTAAGAGTTGTGATGGAGCACAAGGTCGCTGACTCCGTCACTTACCCCTGCTGGCTACGGGTGTCATTAGAAATATTGGTCTTGTAGTAAATCTTGCTTTCTTCAATCCAGGGTAATATATCCCATCTGGTGCTTGAGGACGGGGACAGCATGGGCCTGTGTGATTTCAAATGCCAGGCCTGAATTTCAGCCCCAGTCCGTACCTGGAAGTAGCTATGGAGCGTCTAGTCATAGAAGTTGTGACTGGGTCTTGCCAAAAAGATTCTCTGCCACATACTATAAGAAAACATCTAATATTATTGCTTGAATGGAGGCCCTGTTCCCAATTTTGCATTGGAGCACGGGAACATCTGGTTAATACGATCTGAACAACATGGATACTTTAAATTATTTTAATTGATTTAGTAGTAATTTGGGCTAAGATTTCATAAATGTTTCCTTCATGCATACTATACATAACTGTATAGCACAATCATGTTCTGTAAGCTATTTAAAGAGGACCTGTCACTAGGTTAAAAGTGTCTAATTTTTGCTCTGATTTTATTCCTGCTGCTCTTCTGAGTATCCCAGTTTTTGTTTTTTTAAAATCTGCCATACTGTTCCAGAGATATTCGACTTTTCATTTTGCGCTAATTTTTATGGACTTTACTAAGTGGGCGTGGCACAGAGGATTCTCAGGGAGGTGTCTTTAGTATCACCCTGTGAGCCATGCCCCCTCGTAAAGACCATAAAAATTAGAAACAAAAAAAGGAACCGTATTGCAGATTTTAAAAAAATAAAAAATCTGAAAACACAGGGGAGCAGGGGGAAAAAAATAAGAGCAAAACCTGGTCACTTTGGATCTAGCGACAGGCCCCCTTTAAAAACTAACCCAAAGTTTTTTCTTTACAGCTATGATATTATGCAGAAATGCTGGGATGAAAAGTTTGAGAAGAGGCCAACTTTTTCCAACTTGGTGACTCTCACAGGAAACCTTTTAGTCGATGGCTACAAACAGGTATATTGTACATTTCAATTCCTAAAATCTCTACAAGACCTATTCCTACAGTGAACACATAACTATTATCAAGGGAATAAAAGGATAAAATATGCAAAACATAGCAAAAGCACGAACAGGAATTGGAAACAAAGTAATTTTTTTTCTTTAATCTACAGCGATACAAACAAGTGAATGAAGAATTTTTAAGAAGTGATCACCCCGCTGTGGCTCGAGTGAGGCCCCGAGCAACTAAAATAAATAACCCTGTCTACGAGGGAGAAAGCATCTCCAATATTCTATACTCGGCTGTGCAGCCAAATGACAGCGATTACATTATCCCTCTGCCCGACCCCAAGCCCGAAGACTCCGATAATGCGATGAATGAGAACACAGAGAGTCGACCAAGGTAAAGTAGACTTTTAAGAATGGCATTTTAGAATTAAATCGTGAGTCAATCACTATGTAAAAACAAGACCCTGGGTAACCTCATCTTATCTTTAGGCCGGGATCACACATGCGACGAAGTCGTCCGACACTCGCATGTGAAATCCCAGCTCTGGCGCTGGCACTCGGGAGTGGAGTGCGCGGCTGCTTGTAGTTCTATGCAGCCGCTCGCGCCACTCCCGAGTGCCGGCGCCAGAGCTGGGATTTCACATGCGAGTGTCGGACGACTTTGTCGCATGTGTGATCCCGGCTTTACAACTATTGTTGCAACTTGCCGATATCATTAGTACAGGGTGTGTGCCGTACATAGGAATTAGAAGATTTTCTTATTAAAACCACTTATAAAAGACATGTTTTTGGGTCAGGTTTTGTGGTTTGGGGCCCTGTTTTTGATGTACTTTTTGATGCAGTTTTTAAATATTTTATTTTTCACGTTTCAGTATTTGGAGTGGAACAATCAGAGGAAAAGTATAATAGAAACACGTCACCACTTTTGCATTTTTCACCCACTCCTGGTTTTGGCTTCCAAATACTGACCAAATACGTGTGAATGTGGCCTAAAGGGAACCTGTCACCTGATTCATTCTGTCCAAGCCAGTATAAATTGCAGCTTGGCTTCATGATTGCAAATAGGTATATCTTTAATATATAGACAGATGTACGTTAGATATATAAATAGTGCTATGCGTGTGTAATTTACTGTACTTAGCAAAAAAAATTAAAAAAAATGGGGTGGGTCCACTCTATTTTTAATAACCAGCTAAGGGAAAGCTGATAGCTGTGACCTGGTCTTATTATGCTGGATAGGGCCCAATAACCATGAAGCTTCCCAGCCTATCAATATCAGATCACAGCTGTCTACTTTGCCTTTGGTGGTTATTAAAAATGGGGGGACCCTAAAACAAGGATGTGGGGTCCCCCATTTTTAATAACCAGCATAGCCAAAGTAGACAGTTGCAGGCTAATAATAATAGACTGGGAATCTCCATTGTTAGTGATTTTTATAAATAAAGGACTTTGTGTGTGTGTGTGTGTGTGTGTGTTTACTTCTTAGGCTGAGGGCTAGCCTTATTAGGCAGGGAAGGGGGCCAATATCCATGGATCTTTCCACCCTATTAATATCAGCTCGCAGCTTTCTGCCTTGCCTTTGCGGGTTATTAAAAATATCAGCTATGAGGCTATTATTGGGCCCTACCCAGCATAATAAGACTAGCTCACAGCTGTCTGCTTTCCCTTAGCTGGTTATTAAAAATAGGAATGACCTCACGCCAATTTTTTACATTTATTTATTCATTCTTTTGCTAAATATATGTACAGTAAACTACATACACATGACAATAATTATATATCTTATGGATATCTTTCTATCTACACCATATCTATCTATCTATTTATCTATCTATTCCATATCTATCCTCATATCTATTGATATATCTGTATCTTTGCACATCTAACATCTTAACATATGTCATTTCTATTCTGCATTCTATTTTGATGCGTGTTACACGGACGACACTCTTTATGTCATCTGTGTGCACATGTGCAGGACATATTGATTTTCATGCTGCCGAAACAAAAAAGGACAGGTCCACATGTAGGTCACACAAACAAATGGTCCATGTGAACACACGGACATGTGCGCAGCCCCATAGATTATAATGGGTATGCGTGTTTAAGTGTCTCCGGTACATGTGAAAATTGTCACCACAAGTACCGGACACACTGACGTATGAAGGGAGCCTCACATACTCTTCGAAGGGTCTTTTTTGTTGATTTTTGAAGTGGATCATCCTCAAAATCCACATAAAAAACTCATGTGAACATGCTCTAATATGGGGTGTATTGATATGATGTGGTTTTTGACATATTTCCACTGAAAAGAACTTCCGAAAACGGCATCAAAAGCCACAATAAAACTGTGCAAAAACCATGTATTTTTCCACAGTTTACATGCAGAGAGCACACCAAAGAATTCACATGATGTTTTTTGACAACATGTTAAGAAATGCGCAGAAAAAAAACACGACATATGCAATTAAGGCCCGTATTCTCATTCAAATGAATGTAAAGCTCGTTGTTCAGCTGATTTGTAAATGTTTATTTTCACGTGGAATTTGGTGCAGAATCCGAATTAAAAAAAAATCTCCATGTGATCACAACTTAATGGAAAAGATAAGCATCCATAAACTAGTACAGTATCCGAGATAACAGAAAATACAGCTCCTTCACACACAGACTGAAGGGATGACAGAGGAGACAGAACAGAAGCAAAGCCTTAATTAGCCATGTGAATAGTGTATATTGTTACTATCTTACCTTATTTAGGTGTCCATCAATACATTAGAACTGTCATTTATTATTAAATCCCTTGTCCTCTAATGATGAGATGCTGCTCATTCTGTCCCAGGCTACACAGCAAAGCTCACAAGTGAAATCTGGAAATGTCAATCTACTGTATTAAACATTTATAATAAAAATCTCAAATTATGTTATTTTCTTTTGAGAGATTCAATTTGAACCATGCAATCTTCTATCATTATCTAACAAAGTACATATAGCCATTATGGGCGATCCCTACTTCTGCGTCAACAATCCAAACAACTAATTTTTTTCTAACACTGTTTGGCCAAGGCTCTCTTTATCCTATTACAATGCCAGAGAAAAGCATTGTACCATATTGTCAAACATTAAAGGGCTTGTTCAACTAGAAAAAAAATGTTTTAATGTGTTTTCCATAAAATAATAATAATTTCATATGGATAGTCACCCTGATGTTGGCACATCATCACCATTCCTAGGTCTTGGTCGATCCACTTCCTGATTTCTTTTGACCCCGATCTTGACATACGGGCAGCTTTCTTAATAAATTATGGATGTTTGATCTATTGTGAATGTAAAAGGGTTATCCGGCACTAGAGTGACTGCAGTCTTGTAGCCTATGTGACTGCAGACTTGTGAATCCTCATGCGTTATGGGAATTCCCTGATGCCGATGCTGGAAATGAGCAGTCATGTAATCGCAACTATGCGATTTACATACAGTATTTCCAGACTTGTAGTCTAAGGCCGGACAACCCCTTTAAATACCATAAAATACTTTTTTAAGCTGACCAGCCCATTTATAGGGGTAGCGTGGCTATGCTCACTAATTCATTAGGAGTTAAGCTAGGCCGAAGTATTTGCCCAGTTATGGGAGCAAGAGGCAGGTACCAGGCACTTGTCCTATTTATTAAAATATGGCAGGTGTGCAATACCTGTAGCTCGCACAAGCAACCAGGCAGATATCTCACGATGTGGTGATGCATAAATGAGCGGACCCCTTTAATATTGATAACAAATACATTCTAAAAATGTAATTGGTCAGGTATTTTGGAAACAGAGTGCTAATGTAAGTTGTATGTTTTTAATATTTAGCTCTACATTGCAAGAAGGCAACACATCTTCTACAATTTCCTGTGACAGTCCTCTGGAGCAGCCGAATCAAGAGCTGGAGAGCGAAATCCAGAGTGATATCCAACAAGCTGAGCAAGTGCACGACGTAGAGGAAAGCTTCCTGTAGAACATATCAACATCAAGGACCTAATTATGGAACATGGCACCATAAATGGAATAGATATTCCAACTCTATGCAATAATATCAGACTTCAATGTGTCTGTGAAGACCAAAAATATCATCAAGCAGTAAGATCTACTCAAGGCTTGATAAATCCTAAGCAAGCTTCCTATCAATTTCGGAGACACAACCTTAGAGCCATAACAAAACAAAACTCGAAAACTGCTGTTATAAAAGATATTAAGAATTAAGTGCAATATATTAAAGATGAATAGCAGTTTTATGCAGACACATCTGGAGATGATCATAAGAAGAACAACGTTTTGAAGACCTTTCATCAAATGTCCAAACTCAACTAAGTCAGCCATTTTTGGGCGTGAAACCAAAGACTGGTCAATGTGCGCTAATATTACCAGGGCGGCATTGGTCCAATTAGCTTTTTATAAGCCCATCTAGGGTTGGACTAGTATTTCCATTGTAGCAAAAGAGTTGCACATTTGTAGCATGGTGGCTACGTATATCTAGGTTGTTCAGAAGACTTTAGCAATCATGACTTTTTTTGTCCCTGAATCCGAAATGGACTCTGTCTTTAAAGCAGAGTGATAGCTACAGACAGGAGTGGACTGACCATCTGAGCTTTTGACCCATGGGCAAAAGGGAACACCGCCTCTGAGTAAGAGCTCATGCTGATGTCCATGGATCTTGGTCCAATCACGGAACCCAATGCAATGGTCTGGACGCGAGTTTCCCGACCAGGGTGTGGCAACTTCATACATTTCCATGAGACTGTCACGCCTGGTTCAGGAGACCTGCGGCAAGTCATTGAATTGCGATCCGTAATCAGACCGAGATCCACGGACATCTGCATAAACTCTTAGATGGGTTGAAGTTTAGTTATACCATCTGTAACTTTTTAACATGCCCAGTGTCACACTGAAGAACATTGAACCCACCAGAGGATTTCATTCTGAGGGCCCATCTTTCACCTCCACTGAGGAGCCCCATAGCAACTGCAAGATTTGCACTATGAATAATCCTGAAGGAGAAGCCAGGGCCCACTAGAGGATTCTTCGGTTCTCTGGTGGGCCAGTCCAACCCTGAACATGCCTCATATTTGTATATGATGGTTGGTTAGAAGCCGAAACTTTTATTACCCCAGGGCCAGTTTCCTCTCAGTCCATCCCTGGCTACAGCTACATGTATCAATGAAGTTTATTTTTTTTTAGACACTCAGCACTATATTTACAATCCAATTTAGGGAATATAATGGTATGGTGACGGCTGGACCGTCTACCAAAAAAAAGTATGAATGAGAGGTGATAATTAAGGGACCTGCCAAGCCTTTCGTCTGTCTGTGACTGACTTTTGAGGCTATGCTGTGCTATCTCTAGATTTTTTTACTTATATGTTTAATGCGTTCACATTGTAACTTTTACTACATTTGCTTAAATTTTATACTATACTTATACTGAAAAATATATTGAGGTCATAAAACTATGTAAGAAATATCTACATTGTATCTATATTGTAACCATACGCTACCAGTTACCGTATATCTACCCTGGTACCACCTAAATCAAATACCTATAGATTCTGGATGGTACAAACCATATATCATATGAATAGTAAGGGGAGACAATCAATATTCTACAAGAACATGACATTGGTAGCCCTAATCTGTGACATGGCCCCTGAACCCCCGTCTTTTATAGGACTGCAACTTCTTCAGATCCTATAGCTTTCACTGGTGAAATACATGGTACTATACAATGCATCCACATTAGTTTGAGAAGATCCTCAGAGGTCTAAAATAACAAATGGATGTTCCTCACCCTCCACTGGTCTAGTGCTGCCTCTCTGCTGCTGCTCCAGTCTTTGTTGATCAGCTATAGCAGTGATGTAATGACAACAGCACTGCAGTCAATCTTTGGAATGTGCTCTGTCATTGGCTGCAGTCAATTAATAAAGACCGGAGCCGCAGCCAAGAGGCAGCGCTGAACCACAGGAGGGTGAGAAACAGATCTTTTTGTTTTATGGTACAATAACATTTTAAAATGGAAAACTCCTTGAATAAAATGTGTCATAAATGAATTTAGGGTTTTATACTCCTGTTGTACATTAATACATACAATATGAATCATGTTTTTTTCTGGTAAAGATCTCTATGTTCCTTCAGTGAGTCACAATTTCTGCAGACCCTCCTGACTTCCTTTAAAAATGTAAAGAAAACTGTGGAAAATAACCTGACAACTCTCAGAATAGTTTTGAGTTGCATCGTCTATCAATGAGGACAATCAAGAGCATTTTTGCACTCAGAAGAAAATCAAAGTTACCTATTTTACCCTATGTGCACTTTGTAGATCTTCAATTACTGCATGTTGTCCTGTTTTTTTTCTGTTTGTTTGATTTTAAGGGAACCACGATCTACCAGGTACTATGTATAAGAAAGCTGCTAGCCCTGCAACCTGCCCCAGTAGCTACAAAGCCTTGTGCAGGTGCATGTATGGCGGTCCTTGCCGCTTGATAATAGATAGCCATATGGCTCTTTATGGCGCATCAAATTGCATTATATTAGTAGTTATTTGACAAAAAGAGAAATTATTGTAAGGGAAAACACTACATAATACATACCTTAAAGAGGTTGTCCGGTCTTAAGTCATAGCGGTGGACGCATGATCACAAATATGTTATTTGCATACGTGCGGTCACCTGCCAACTAGACGTGTGCAGCCTCGCTCAATGCAAGTTTATTGAGTGAGGCCGGATACAGTCTAGTCGGAATGTGGCTGGAAGTATGGAAATTGCATACTTGCGGTTACATGACCGCCCAGTGTCAGCAGCGGCATCGGAGAATCGTCACAGCGCGACAGTGCACACGAGGTAAAGATTGACAAGCCTGCAGTCAAAGACTAACTATAGACTTGAAGCTTAAAAGGAAAGAGAACCTGTCATCAGGTTTTCCCCACATAAAGTAGGGCGAACACCTGTAAGCCTTCTGTTATAGCATTCTAGAATGCTGTATATACTTGTATATGTGTCCAATCCGCTCTGCAAAGCAAAAAATAGCTTTTATTTTACTCAAAGACAGCGCGGTCCAGTCCAATGGTCATTTCTGGTCTTGATCCGGCACCTCCTGTCTTCTTGAGATCGCTGTCCTCCTTCCCTGCTTCATCTGGATGACTCATCCTATGTCATCCACAAAGTGATCCATCGTAGGAAGTGAGGAGGCACCGGATAAAGACCTGAGACCTCTATCAGACAGGACCGCGCCATCTGTGGGTATAATAAAAGTTATTTTTTGTGCCTTACAGAGCGGATTGGGGACTTCTATATAGAGTATCAGAATGCAGTAAATGAGGACTGAAAGATCTTGGCCTTACTTTATATGGATAAAAACTGGTGACAGGTTCCCTTTAAGACTGGACAAGACCTTTAATTCTTATAAAATTGGGAGAAAAAAAACTTGAAGGCAAAAAATGTAATGGAAGACTTAAGATGGTATTGTAAGGCACTGTAGAGATTTAGAGGTGCCATATGAAAGCTCTGGGAGGTACAACTGGGAAGTTACATGGCGCCGAAAGAGACCTAGGGCCATGAGCAAGAAGAGATCGCATTTTTCTAGCACAGTGATTTGATCGGTTACTATAGGCATCTCCTCGACGTTTTCTTTGCATTAATTTTGATTTCTAGCGCCTTTTTATATAGACCCATGATATCTTCAATCATTAATCGTACTATGACAAAATCAAAGTTTATATATTTTTGGTATTGCCTATATGTCTATTTTTTTTTTACATTTTTTATATGATGTATTTTTTGCTATAGCATTTTCTAAAACGATATCATCTTTGTAAGAAATCATACTAAGAGTGCAAAAATAATACAGATTTATAGTTCAGATTATACACGATCTGCGCGCAAACAGCAAGGTTAGAGTAAGAAAAGGGAAGAATACATGTGGCAATAGTTTTTAGTTTAGAATAGAGTAACTATTGCTCAATTTGTCGTACAAGCAAAAATATTGTGCAATAAGCCTAAATGTCTGGGGATTGGGGAATATTCTTATGTTAGCCTATTCTTTATACATTTTACTATATTATTACATTTTTTAACAGCTCATTGAAATCCTGACATCCATAATCTATATTCGCTTTTTTTTATTTTCGTATTATTAGACTATTACATCGTTTGGTTCATTTGATTCCCAACTATCCTGATCACACATCTTGTAATCTAATGAGAAAAGTCAATTTTCATTAAAAAAAAAAATGATGAGATTGATATTAAATAGTTGCCAGTGATTACAATGATAAAAATCCAATAAAAGGAGAAAAAAAATAAAATAACAAAATAACAATGAATGATGTTCTATCAATGTAATCAAAATATGTTATTGGGTAGGATTTAGTAGAAGTTAAGGCAGTGTTGTTTTCTTTGATGTCAGAGAAATATTTTGTCATTTTTATTAAAAACTGTAAGAAAAAGCTAGAAAAATGAGGACACTAAAGGGAATCAGTCAGTAGGATCAATCCTCCTAAGCCGTCTATATGGGCATGCAGGTTATAAAAAGTTGTACAAAATGATACATTGATATCTGTGATCCGATATCTTATTCCAGAGAAATCCACAATATGCTTAATATGTAAATGAACTGTTAAGATCTAGGGCGGGACATAGATCTCCCGAGAATCTGCCTCCAGAGCTTATTATAAATGACAGGGAAAGTTACCAGTGTGAGACATGTAGATCAGGAGAGTGGACTGTCAGTCATTACATGTCTCACACTGGTGCAAAATATAAGATATAATATATAAATATAAAATATAATAAGAGCATTCCCATTATTATTGAGTACCATTCTCCACATAGTTATAATAATATTGTTCACTACTAATATACCTTTGTATATTTTGTATATGAGCTTCATGTAACAACATATTGCAAAAAAAATGATTTTGTGTCCTTCGTTGTTGTTACCGTCCACGTTGTATATTGTTTCATGTCTGCACCAAGATGCTTGTCATATGTATAGAAAATATTCTGCAAAGTTTTATAATAAAGAACATAATGTACTATTAATGTGCAATGTGTTTTAGTTCTAGAAAGCAGCATGAAAAGTTAATGTATAAGTAACTAAATTGTATTTCTACCAACTCCTGGGTCATGTCGACCTCTAAAGAACATAAAATGACAAAAATATTATTGTGTGCTAAAAAGGACACCTCTTACGAATTCATGCATTTAGATTTTTGGAAAATGCAGAGATTTATTGTTCCCATTCATTCATCTATGTTTAGAGCACTTAAAGTGTTGTGGATAAATGTGTGAGATTGCAGGTCGCGGGATGCGGTAATGGACAGGAGGCAGAGCAAGGGTTAACGGATTTAATAACAGAGTAGTACTCCACGCAGCGAGGTGAAGGGTTAGGCAGGGGGTATGGGTGATAGTATTGACATGGTATAAATGAGAGGTGAAGTGTAAGGTAAACCAGTTGTTCATGAAAAGGGTAAACTTATCAGTCCGCTGACTTCCTGGCTGCAGAGTCCTGGGCTCCAACGGTGGCGCCCACGCAAACGGGGCGTGAAGTCTCTGGAGGGGTCCTGAAGAAGTTGAGGATCCGGTTCCTGAAGAAGGAGGGGTATCCTTGCTGTCCTAAGCGAGGTCCTGTATCAACGGTTCGTCATGCGGGATGAAGCACAGTCTCTGTTACCGCTGGAGCGTGACTCAGCTTGGCGGTGAAAGCGAGTGAGGAGTTACGCAGCTCTGGATGAGTCACTAGGTCAGTCTTAGGCGGCACACGCGCAGCAATCACTGGACCAGTATATGTCAGACTTTCGGTCACGGGAGTCAGCGGGCACACAGCAGATTGCTGTAGACAGTCAATGTACCCAGATGCAGGGACTCTATGGGCGGGCCTGTGTCATCAAGTTCCTCCATGGAGGGAGCACCAACCTTCCCCTGCTGCGCGCTCTGTCTTCCCGCCAGATCTCTCTCTGCTTTCCTGCGCACAGACCCTTTTATCCTAGTCATGCCCCCTGGTGGCAAGTGCAAAGGTTGGTCCCGGTCAGAAAGCTTTCCCCCGGCAACAATGGTGACAGTCCCGACAGTTCCGGAACCGACGCAAGAGAGGCACCTCCGATACGGTCCATCTTCTTACAAATGGATGCAAGTCCAACAACAAAAAGTAAAAACAGGCAATAAAAATAAAGAAATATAACTATAAAACTCTCATAAAAGCATATAAACAATTGATAGCATGTGTTGTTCAATCATGATTGGTGAGTAGTCTAATCTTTGGGACCCCTGACAATTCTGAGAGCAAATGTGTAGAAGCCCCTTTGCCAAATTCAGAAGCCTCTGCTGACGTCACATCTACAGAGCAAAGGTTTCGCATCAAGTCCGCTCTGTCGACGAGACAGGACTTCTGAGGTCATTCTGATTGACAGCTGGATCCCCGCTGCCTAACTGGGGGAGCCAACTGTCAATCAGAATGACCTTGGAAGTCCCACCCCATCGCAATAGCAGAGGCAGCTGAATCCCCTGCAGGAGTGGCCTGTTATCGGTCTGTGCCAGGAAAGAATGGTGCCGTGCACAAGAAGCAGGCAAGCTGCAATTACCTGCCTTGTAGTGCTTAGATACATTGTTTGTTTTTTTGCAAAGTCCCAGTACCTCCTTTAATTCTGAGGATCAGTGGAAGCAAAAGCGTTATCCAGGGGCTTGGTGTTTTCAAAGAGACATGTTCCCTAGGGGAACCAAACTGAATGTTTGATCTAGGTAGGAATTTTTTTGCAGTCATCTCCCTATCAGTCAGAAGAGATATTATATGCTAATTAGTATATTTATGTTGGGAAAAATAATACTTTGTCATCACAGTGTTACCGTTGAAGCCAAAAGCTTTGAGACTGATGCAAATTTGTGATCAGGTGAATTGGAAAACACAGCAAAGTCATTCCTTGCCATAAAAATTAACTTAATCCAAAAAATCCAATTTTCTCTGAATTTCAGCCCTGCTACAAAATGACCTGCTTACATCATTTCAGTGATCTTTTCTTTAGCTCAGGAGAAAGTGTTAACAAGGACATGACAGCTGATATCTCTCTGTCATGCTGATTGAATTATAAGAGAAAACTGGTTGCTTTATAAGAGGGCTGGGGCTTGAAATCATTGCTTTCTTCTGTTAACTATGCTTACCTCCTAACAAACGCGTGCAGTAGTCATAACTTTACATCAAAAGGGCTTTACAGGCAAGGACATTGCTGCTTGTAAGACGGCCCTTAACATAAATGTTTTCGACAATTGAAAAAAAAGTCTTAATGGTTTAATTTTTAAAAAATATTATCATTTGTTTTTAATTGAGTAAAATATGAAAATAATAATAATAATTTGTGATATTTTCCACTTTTAAACACTAGGGGTAGCTGCTGCTGAAATTTGCCATGACAAACTAGTATACAACTAGCAGGATCTGTGGGCAGGATCTGCTCACACGTGTATTTTATTCATCTCCTCCCCTTCCAGGAGCATTTGCAAAAGGATAAAGGAGGATGAAGTTTAGGATCACAATGTGGAGCCATTTTGCAGGATGAATTGTAGTTTTGAATTATACAGTTCATTTTACTATATAGTGTACTCAGAGGCATAGCCAGAGATTGAGTTCAAGGGGTGACAAAACATCTGAGTGGGCCAAAAACCGGTAACCCTGATTACAACTATGGTGGTGCACTCTAATTGTGGGTACAGGAGAACCTCAGCAAATGAATGAGCTGTAAGGCTATGGTTCCACGGTCCGGAACCATAGCGCTTTTGACGGAGCGGAAATTCCGCTCCGTCTAAGCCCCGCCCCCTTTCTGACGCGCGATCTTTCCGGAGGTGTTCAGGACACCTCCGGAACACCTCCGGAAAGAGCGCAGGGCTACATAGCCCTGTGTAATATTCTGTTGCGGCGACGCACCGTCGCCGCAATACGCGAGGACATGCTGCGGTCTAAAAAGACGCGCCGCATGTCCGTTTACGCAGGTTTGCCACCTGCGTATTGTTACGCATAGTGGAGACGGGATTTCTTGAAATCCCTCCACTATGCTGTAACATCTGGACGCTGCGTGTTTGGCGCTGCGCCAGCGCACAGCGCCAAACACGCAGCGTTTCCTGACCGTGGAAACTCACCCTTACTGAAAATAAATCTGCACACAAAGACCAAGGCCGATATTACTGCCATAAGGTGACCATATAATAGAAGATACCAGTTCTGCAGGACATACAAGGGGTTACAGCACAGTTGTAAATGGTGACTTACAGCTGACTTTCTTTCTGATGGAGTCATTCACTTTTCCCATCTTTTCTATCTGGCCCAGACCGACATAACAACTTATTCCAGCCACGAATCATCTACAGAAATTACAACAAAGACACATTTGACTTCTCACATTTCCTGCACCGTTCCCATCTTTTACCAACCTGCACAAACTGCTCAACTCAGTGCTGAGCCGCTGCCAATTGTATTCCTATTACTGCACCTGCTGTGTGACGCTCCTCTCACTGCCAAACATAGTGATGCCCACTACTGTGCTCATTATATAGTAATAATGCCTCTGTTGTGCCTTCTAGGTGGTAAAACTGCCCGCTAGAAAAAAATTGTAATACCCTGTGCAATTGCTCTAAACATAGTGACCACATTTTGCCCCTATAAAGTAATAATGCCCTGTGTGCACCTTTGACCTGAGTTCCCCTATAACAATAATGCTTTTAAGTGCCTAAAAAACATTTATTAATGTCCCCCAAGAATCTGAATTTACAGCTCCCCTATACACAGTATAATGTGCCTACAGCTCCCCTATACACAGTATAATGGGCCAACAGCTCACGTATATACAATATGTGGGCCCACAGCTCCCCTATGCACAATATAATGCCCCACAGCTTCACTATACACAGTTTGGTGTGCCCACAGTTTCGCTATACTTAGTATTATGGTCTCACAACTCCCCTATGCAAAATATAATGCCCCACAGCTCCCCTGTACACAGTATGGTGGGCCCACAGCTCCACTATACACAATATAATGCCCCAACACATTCCCTATACACAGTATGGTGGGCCTACAGCTCCACTATAAACTGTAAGATGTCCCCATTGCTCTGCTATGCATAGTATGGTGGGTCAACAACTCCTCTATACACAATATAGTGCCCTCACAGCTTCCATACACACAGTATGGTGGGCCCACAGATCCCTTATATACAGTATTATGGGCCCACAGTACCCTATACACAGTATAATACTGCCACAGCTCCCTATACATAGTATGATGTCCCTACAGCTCCCCCAAAACACACAAACAGCCCTGACATTGCATAATGGCCCCCACATTAACTCCAACACTGTATAATGGCCCTCACACTTCATGAGAGACCCCTATAATAGTCCCTACATTGTATGAGGGCCACCCTACACTGTTCTACGCTCCCCAATTGTTTGGGCAAAAAGGTAACCAAGACTAGATTTTATGTAATAGGATTTACTAAATTTTGGTTAAATTTTGGGCATATTCCCAACTATTTACTATCGCCATGGTTGGAAGAAAAATTGCAATTAATTCAGAGAAGTTGACATCGGTTAGCAAAAGAAGATTATGGGAGGAATTTATCAGAGCTTTTTTACTAGTTTGCCTGTCATCAAAATGTAAAATTTTGTTGCACATTATTTCAAATAAAAATGCAAATCTTCCACCATGTTTGTAAGTAGGCGGGAGTTTGTGATTAGCGATGCTCATGAGACTCTAAGTTCAATTTATGAACTCCAATTTTTATGAAAGTCTCAAAAAAGTAGCTGTAGGGTGTCACATAAAAGATGGGGAAACTGCTGTATACAAAAGTGCAATATAAAGATGTGTGAAATGTGTCAAATATTGTATGACACTTTGATATATAACGGCAACACAATCACAAGCAAAAGTGACTTCAAAAAATCACCTCATGAAATATTGCCCATATATCTTCTAAAAGGATTGTCCGTCAAGCTCCCGACAAATGCACCAATACGTGGGCATATCACCTGGTTTACTCCACTGGTTCAACTGTTGACAAGTGCTCATAGTTGGCCTTCAGCATGTGAATGTTGGCTGGAAAAAGGTTCTTTAGACCAGGGATCCCCAACTCCAGTCCTCAAGGCCCACCAACGGGTCATGTTTTCAGGATTTCCTTAGTATTGCCCAGGTGATAATTGTATCACCTGGGCAATACAAAGGAAATCCTGAAAACATGACCTGTTGGTGGGCCTTGAGGAGTGGAGTTGGGGAACCCTGCTTTAGACCCAACATACTGCATGAAGTAGTCCATAAAACATTGTCTCTGTGTCATATGAAAAGTTTGAGAAGCTATAATGTTACTGGTCTCACCTCGTGCCATGTCTTGTCCTCCTTTCCTCTCTTAGATCTGTATTCAGTTCTCCCCTATAATCCTTTGCTTACCAGTTTCTCTTTTCATTATCTCATTATAGACATTTTTGGCAGATATCGTTAATACAAGATATCAATGTCCACTTGGCAGTGACCCAATCTTGTGACCTTAATGTATTGTCAGTGCCAGTTCCACTTGACCTTTTCTGTCCAACTGTATGGGCAGCCATTGACTATGATTGGCCAACATTTAAGCTTAGTTTGGATGAAAGGAAGTGGCACTTTGTAATATGTGGGTACGAATCAGTCATGGTCCATCCAATTGGATATTTGATGGCATTTCTTAATTCTTTCATAATGTGCCACAAAATAATGGCATGAGACAAAACTATATCCACGTAGCACAAATTCAGTAAGGAATGACACAAGCCTTTTGGACAAGTAAGAGAGGACCAAAAGTGCAATGTTTGCTCTGTATGTTTATGTGCACTTTGCTCTCTTCTTCCTCCTTCTTCATGGTTTCTAGAAGTTGACTTCAGCATTCAGAGACACAATTTCCACATCTCTGGTGAGCAATATAGAAAAGAGAAGTTCCCAGACAAATTCTAATAGTGCTTTTCGGAATCGTCAGTGCAATCTTCCTTCCAAGCCAGGACTAGTGTCTGCATGTGAACCTTGGACGCCTACTGCTGATCCATTTCTGGAGGGCACAATATGGGGGCAGCGGCACTGACCCTGCTGATCTTAATTAGTGTCAGAAATGGTGAGTTACCCAACAATTTTGTTTATTTTGCTTATATTACTTTTTTTTTATTTTACTTGCTTGAAAAAAAGACTGTGGTGACCCCATTAACAATCGACTTCAAGCAGGAGTTTGAGCTGAGGCTAAGGCTGCATTCACACATCCATGGGAATATTACCATCTGTGAGAAATGGACCATTTTTTTCTCAAGTGTCATCCTTCTTAATTTTTTCCTATTTTAAGAGCTAAAGAAGGTAGACTTTCTGAACTTTTATTTATCCATTGACTCTTAACAATGGATCAGCGAAAAGTGGATGAAACCAGGATGGAACTCTGAGCTAGCATGTCTCCCGTTTTACGTCCATGTCCAACAGATCTCTGTAGACTTTAATGTCTGAGACTGATCCGCAAAACTGATAAGAATAGGATATGCTCTGAGTCTCACAGATGGGACACTAGGATCCTTTTTTTTATATAATGGATGAGTGTAAGGGCACAGTCAGATGGCCGAATAAATCAGACTGAGAATGGACTGCAATGTTCGGACTGACCGATCTCTCCCGACCGGAGCCTGACAGCTGCATAGAAAAATATGTGAAGCTGTCACACTAGTGTTGGTAGACCTCCGGCCAGTCTGAGCATTGTGGTTCGATCTAAGTCCGATTTATAAGGCGGCCCTTAGGAGCAATTAAACTCTATGGGTCCATGTGTTGTCTGAGAAAAAAAAGGACCTCACATGTATGTGTGGATGTACCCTAAGGAGCAGCCAATATATTTTGTCCAAAAACCCATATGAAAAAGGAAGATTTCCCAATTTTATGCGTCGTATGACTCCAGTGTATGTCCTTAGTCCTACATACTGGAATGTCCTGGATCGCTAAAAGAAATATAATGAATCAAGTAGAAAAGAAGGAAATTGCAAAATTGGGTCACTGTACAGAAACTGTTTCATGTACTGGTCGCCAGTCCAACTCAAAGCAATTTGGGATTTAATCTAATATTAACTTTGGATTTAAGAGCAATTATGAAGAAGAGATATGAAAAGAGGAATCGTCAGTGCAATCTTCCTTCCAAGCCAGGACTAGTGTCTGTTGTATGTAGTGTTGTATGGAAGAACATTTCACAAAGACCTAACATAGAAATCTGTATTATATAAAAGACTATTGGATGACAACAGTATCATATATCGACAATGTTGTGATGACACATAGGTCATATTTTAAAAAAAAAAAATTAAGATTTTATTTGTGAGTCAACCATTAAGAATTGGCCATAGCACCACATGATGGACTCCAAATCAGCTTCACAATGAGTTGACTATGGCTGGACCATTGGGCAAAACTGCTGGAACACCGGTAGGTCAGCCCAACTTTAGATACCAGTTGGTAGGTACAGGGCGGTAAATTCATGGTCTATAACGGTGTTTGCCTGTGGAAGAGTTCCTGAGGTCCACCCGTCATCTATACAGAACATAAAGACGTCGTATCAAAGATATTAATAATCTTTATTGTTATATAGGATATTCCGAAATCAATAGGGCTGAATACGTTATTTTTGACTCAACCCATAAAAATAGTGATATTCTAGACTTTAGAATGGTTTTTTTCTATATGTTCTAATAAAGCATATCGGTGTAATAGAGTGAGGTCCTAAATTTGGCACTTACACCGCAGAACAGAGCGAATTAATAGCCAACACATAAGTCTTCATTTCTCCTTCTACATTTCTGAAGCTGAGCTTCTCTTGCGCTTTAAAATACAAAATGAAATATAAAAAACAAAAAACAGTTCATTATGAAAAGACAATCCCCATAAAGGGATTAACTGAGCTCTTCTGCTCCTTTATTTTAGTAATTGTGGTGGGTGTCCGCATTTGTTCACCCATCGATCAAAACTTCTGATATCTTTATTTCAAAAATATAACAGACAGTGCAGTAAGATGAGTCATCATGGAAATGTGTATTAATATTATTCATTCCTAAAAAAAAAATTCCAGGTTATAATCACCCAATAATCACCCAATGCATATTCACTACTTTGAGATACATCAGATTAAATACATTTTCAGGATTAATCTGATAACAATTTGAAAATTAAAAGGGGAAAATTACATTGATATTTGCTCAAAAACAATGGCTACAACACGTTTCGGCATCACGCCTGCCTGAAGTATGACATTGAAATATTCCAGCCTGAATTATCTCTATATACAAATAGGTGAAGACCACTCAATCAAGTCCATTATCCAACACACTAGTGGACAGAGACAGTAGAGGGCCCCTGGCCAAGAACAATATATAGGCCCTTTTCAGTCCAAAAGTGCATCATAATTCACAAGTACACATGCTTTGGGGGTGGCAGTGGACCTGGATCGCCCGCCAATGCAGTGGGGATACACGGTACCGGGCCGCTTCTTAAAGGGGGAGTGTCACAGCAGCAGAAACCCAGTCCGTGGCCCTGGGCGTCCAATAAAAGGGATAGTGAAAAAGGGATAATAAAGTTTGTAATAAAGTGTTTGTGACGCCACCCGTGGTATTCAGTCAGGGGACCGACGCTCCATTGCAGATCCTCTGGGATGATGATACGGCAGCAAAGGTGGTTAGGCTCTCCACGGGTAGAGTTGTATCCCAGGGCAGTTAATATGTTAAAGGTGATGTTGGTGGTGAGTGTGGTGCAGAACAGTTGGCGCAGAAATGATTCAGAGGACACAGCAGGGTGCAGTTTCCTTTACCTTTTATTGAGCAGTGCAGGTACAGTCCGGGGCTCAGGTTACAGATGGTTCTGGAACTGGTCAGCCTGGAAGCAATTTTGGAATCTTCTTAGTCAGGTGGGTTGTGAGGTCTCCTTTCTAGCGCTATTCTCTGAGGTACTTGTTGCTGTAAACTTTATTCAAGTCTCTCTTTCTGTCTGATGCTAAGGTAGAACTTCACTCGCATGACAGGCAGCTGGAGCCTGCTTCAGGGTTCGCTCCTGTCTGGCATCTCCGGCTCACATATGCTGCTGTGTCGTCGAGTATCAGTTGGGGACAGAGGATCTACGGTCTTCTGCCCTCCGGATTCTGCTGCCGGGGCTTTAGTACCCACACAGCCTCAGGCTCCGGTGCCTGGTCACTGGCGCTCAAGCCTGGGGTGAGCTCAGCTACAGCTCTGATCCCAGGTCCTCTCCACACATCCTCTCGTAACCTTGTTCAGGCTCTAACTCCTCACTAACTTTCTCCTCCTGACCAGAGAGAGCAGCTCCCCCAAAGTCGGGTTTAGAGCTCCCCCTGCAGGCCTGGAGCAGGAACTGTGTTGTATGCTGGAACTACCTGGTAAGGGGATTCCTTCTTTGCTTCCAGGCATGACATCACTCCCCCCTGGAGGGAGGCAAGGCCATTGTGGCAACCAGACTCCTGGGGTGCACAGACCCCTTTACCTCTTAGGCCCCTGTGCGGTCACACAGGTTGCACTAATGATACATCCACCCAATCCGACATAGGGTGAACCGTGCCTTCAAAATCAAATACTGATGGCCAGTTGTGTACATCATGTGCCACGGTGTATGTTGATGTATAAAGGCCAGTTGTGTAGCCTTTATACATACTCGATTGATATCAGATCCTGTTGACACTATTGTAACCTACTAATAATTAATTAAGGTTGTTAGCCACTGTAAGGCAAGACATTTTTTGCTACACTGGACTTTCTGGTACTGGTAGGGTAGAAATGTCTCAACCTATCCTGACAAAATAGAGGTAAGCCTCATTTATTTCTTCATTCCTTTCTGTTTTGAGAAGTATGAAGGAAATATTCACTATTTTTTAGAAATATCCTCGTAGACAGTAATTACGACTGTAACACCTTCTTCTAAATGATCTTGGGCTGACTGGCTCCTGTTGGAGGGCTTTCTTGGAGTTAAGAGGCACCTCATGCAACTTTTAGGATACATAAGAAAGATAGAAAAGATCATTGGGGGACACATACAAAAGACGTCTTCTGTGCCAGAGCAGTATATGGGGTCTTTGCAGTCCAGTAGTTCATCACAATGCACAATTCCAAGTGCTTTGGAGTTGGTAGTGGCCGGTTTACCTCTTGGGCCCAGGTTGCACCAATGAAATGTCCTCCAGTTAGACAGATCTTGTCTATCATTTGGAGGAATCAGAACAGAGTTTTTGACAGTCACACAATTTATAGAAATGCCTTGAAACTACACAGATGTCAAGAACATTACAAAATCAATCAAGAGAAGGTGTAGACATGTGATATTTCTTAAGACTTACTAAAACCAATTACAAAATCAAAACACCACACAGGCATTGGTCACATGCAGTTACATGTATCTCTTATATTATTTTAATAGCATTTAATCAGATTTTGAACTGTGATGGGACAGATGTTGGTAATGCAATGTCACAGGGGATATTATCTAAAAGCAACAAGATGTTTATAAATTGTAATCCAATAGTAACAGGGTCTCTAAACAATACGACCGCTGGACAATACTCTGGATCTTTGCTTGACTTTGCCCCAGTCTCTCCTCTTAGTATCGTTCCGCTACCTCGATTTACATATACAGAATTTCTTACTGTAGTACTCAAACCTACTGTACCTTTTTATTTTGGTCAGTAGCTCAGGTTAATTGACAATCTGTCACTCACTGTTCTGCACTCCCTGATTCCTTCTGTAGTTTCCACTTAAAGAGTAGCGGATGTTTAAATTATTATTTTATCATTTAATAGTACAGATGAAAATAATAATTTTGTAATATATCTTATCAGAAAAATCTGCTTCTTTCTCCTCCTCAGCTAATCTTTTACTCTCAATTCATGGGTAAAATCTCTCCAGTCCACCAGTCGATAAAATGGCTTCCGGTGGAGGATGTGACCACATCTGTCCATCAGTCTCCTCCAATGGAAAAGCAGTTTTCTAATGGGAGGATTTGAATTGGATGAGACAAAGGTGCAAAATTTTTAATGAAAGCCGACTACAAAAATGATTAACTCTGTTCTGAATAAAGACCATTTTTTTTGTTTTACGTCAATGAATACTACTCTCTCCTCTTTCGAGTGAAGGGGCAATCTTGCAAACCATTCTGTTGAGTAACATCTATTCCTGAGCCAGCTTGACTGTCGGAATCAAACCACCTGGTAGTTTGCTTCATTTAGGAGTTCAAGGATGGCCAATGCATTGATCTTCAGATGTACATTCAAGTGACCAGGTGGCCACGCTACAAGCAGTGGCGAGGGGGCACAACGCCCATAGTGTGTAGGTAGTTGGTGACCAATCACCTAGGATTGCCCACTCTCTCTTTATGTCAGCCCAGCAAGGAGGCAGATTAATGTGTCTTCCCCGAAACAGATGGTAGATCAAAGGAAACGGCATCACAGTTGAAGAATTACAGTTTTTCATTACTTTTTAAAGGAGCAGATAAAATCAGAACATTGGGACATCTGGTCAAAGATCAACAAGAGAAAAGAACAGAAATACAAGAGTGATGCGCACACCTAAGACTTTATTAATGTCAAAAAACAAAGAAAAAGGAGTTCTATACAATGATACACTGTGTTCCAAATTATTATGCAAATAATATTTTCTCAGATTTTCCCAAATTACCTATATGAATTGCAGTCATTGTAATTTTCCAGTCAAATAACTATTAGAGCACAATTGAAAGGTTTTTGTACAAACTGCCTATGATAACAGTATATTTTTAAAAAAATAAAACACTCAAACTGCACTCAAAATGCATGTTCCAAATTATTATGCACAGCAGAGTTTTCAACCTTTTCATTTTAATAAAAAACAAAAAAATGGTCATTTTTGAAATTATAAGCATTAGCAGGTTCTTACAAACTGAAATCAAACAGTTTTCAACTCAAAACTTTATTCTAGGTGATGTTACATTTGCACATAGGACCCTTGTTCGAAAGGAGCTTCTGAACTCTCTCGTCCATTGAATTTATCAGGTTTTGGATGGTTTCTGCTTCAATTGTTTGCATGAGGACAGAATACCCTCCCAGAGCTGTTGCTTAGATGTGAACTGCCTCACGCCAACATGGACATTCCTTTTGATGATGCTCCAGAGGTTCTCAATGGGGTTGAGGTCAGGAGAGCATGGGGGCCACACCATAAGTTTGTCCCCTTTTATGCCCATAGCAGCCAGAAATGCAGATGTGTTATGTGCAGCATGAGACGGGGCATTATCATGCATGAAAATGATCTTGCTGCGAAATTCATGGTTCTTCTTCTTGAACCATGGCAAGAAGTGCTGTTTGAGAAACTCAACATACACTATGGAGTTCATCTTTACCCCTTCAGGGATCCTAAGGGGCCGACAATCTCTCTCCTCATGATTCCAGCCCAAAACATTACTCCACCTCCTCCTTGTTGGCGGCGTAACCGTGTTTGCATGGGGTGTCCATCAACCAGCCATCCTCCACTCCATCCATCTGGACCATCGAGCGTTGCACGGCACTCATCGGTGAACAAAACAGTTTTGAAGTCAGTCTTCATGTATTGTTTGGCCCACTGGAGCCGTTTCTGCTTGTGTGCTTGTGTGCAGTGGATAGAGGAGGTCGACAGGATGGCTTTCGTACAGCTGCAAACCTCTGAAGGACCAGCAGCTTCAAAAACTTGTCTGCTGCTATGACAAGGCGTTTTTGCCGCTGCTATTTTAACCTGACGTAATTGCCTGTAGGAAAGAGTCCTCAATTTTCCCTTATCAGCATGCACACGTGTGTACTGTGAATCAGCTACATACTTCTTGATTGTGCGATGATCACGATGAAGTGTCTTGGCAATGTTGATTGTAGTCATGCCTTGACCTAAACACTCCACAATTTGTTGCTTCTCAGCAGCCGACACATCCTTTTTCTTTCCCATTTTGGCAGAAAATGTAGGCTGCTTAATAATGTGGGACAGCCTTCTTAAGTAGTCTTGCCTTTCATTGGACACACCTGCCAAACTAATTAGCACAGGTGTCTGCAATTGCTTACAGTGATATAAAGAGCCCTGACACACATCACCATCAATGAGTTTAACTGACAAACAAAAAAATTCTTACCTTATCACTCCTAAACAATTTTTGCATAATAATTGGAACACATTGTAATTAAAAGCATTGTAATATTTTTATTACACATAAATTACATAAATAATAAAAAATGACATATATAACATATGACCCAACCAATTGTTAATAGATATATGGGCCCGGGCATACGGGAAAACACTATTGAATAACAACTCTATATGTGCAAATAACACAACATAGTGCATAAAAAAAAATAATAATGGCGCTTAAAATGAGCGCTATTAAGTGACAACCATCATCTCTGTATATAGGTGCAACATAGCATAGTACATAAAAAATATTAATCATAAAATGAAATAATGGTGCTTTAAATAACAAGGGATCAGCCCTAAATACAGGGCCTTATTTGGTGTTCATGCTGCCCTAGGCACTCTAAGTCATGACGCCCCCTACTGATAAGTCAGACTAAAAATGCCCAGATCTTTAGATATTAGTTAAAGTCCCCCATACACACCAGACTAATGTCGGCCAAACTTGCCGGTATCACCGGATTCGGCTGACAGTCTATAAGGGACAAGCGTATGAGAAATCACCTGGGTTTCATCCATAAAACTTGGACAATTTTCTAATTTTCATCGGATTTTAATCAATGCGCCATCCGTGTGTCCATTTTTTATGTCCGTGTGCGATCCGCTTTTATACAACTACTTTAAAACACGTCCATGATCACATACAGTTTCCTAGGTTTCCATGTGGGATCAGATTTTTTTCTCGCACCCAAAGACTTCAATGTGTGAATCTCATCAGAGACTCAGTAGAAAGTAGTGCCTGCTGACATTTTATTCTCATGGACAGTCGGAGTGAAAAAAAAATCGTTCAACTGAACAGCCCTAATGCATAACATTGATCAGTGCACTGTCCGTGTGCAATCTGATCACAAATCAAGACAGCAAAAGGCTGTAAATGGTCTGCATGAGCCCCAAGGCCACATTCACACATCCATTGTAAGAGATAAAATTCAGGAGAAACAGACCAATGTTTCTTCAGGTGTCCTCCTAGTTGTATTTGCTTCTGTGTGTGAAGGAGTCCATGCTTCCTAGGCAATAAAAACCTTGGAAGATCACGATTTATCAAGTTTATTACTAAGCAACAAATCTGTGATGAAAAACGGAAGCAAATGTGAAGTCTCCGATCTGCATCCTTGTCTCACAGATCCCCATAGACCTGAGTGATCGAGTCTAATCAGCCGATAGGATCACATAAGACCTGTTCTGAGTTACAGGGATCTCACTACCAGATCTATGGTTGTAACAATGTGTGAATACATCTATTCTACTTTAGGGGACAAATATGAGAAACATAAAAATTGGACAGCACCCGGATGCAGTCATACAGCCGGATAACATGGATGATGACGATCGCAATGCTTGGATTGACCGGCAGCTCTCGTCACCCGAGCATGACAGGTGTATAGAAACATGCTCAGGTCAGGAGAGCCGCCGGCCAGTCCGAGCACTGCGATGTGATAGTCATCCAAGTTACACGGCCTCCTGACTGCGCCTCAGGCTAAGGTCATGCAATGAGTATTTTGCTACATGTGATTTATTGTGTTTCCGCACATATAGCCCAGCAACCTCATATGTACCCCCATATATAGCCCTGCATATGTACCCCCACATATATCCCTCAACACCCACATGTACCTCTGCAACCCCCACATATAGCCCTGTATACCCCACAGCCCTCCATATGTACCCCCACATATAGCCCTGCATATGTACCCTCATAGTCCTGCAACCTCACAGCCCTCCATATGTACCCCCACATAGTCCTGCAACCCCACAACCCTCCATATGTACCCCCACATAGGCCTGCAACCCCACAGCCCTCCATATGTAACCCCACATAGCCCTGCAGCCCCCATGTATAGCCCTGAATATGTACCCCCATATAGCCCTGCACCCTACAACCCCCAGGCACAGGGTGGGCAGGGTAATGAGTGATGGGTGATGCCCACAGACAGAAGCTTGGGTGCAGACTGGGTGGTGACTGGGGCAGTGCAGACGGCGGCGGGTGGCAGACATTGCGGCGGTCGGGCACCGTGCGACTGGCGGTGGCGGTGGAGGATGCACGGCACAGTGTCACCTGTCTCCTCCCCGGCTCTGGCGCCGCTCTCCCCTCCGATCTTCTACCTGTATCCCCCCGGCATTAACCAGTTATGTCCGGCTGCTTCTGGAGATGATGGTGTCACAGGGCCGGGCATGTACACCATGCTGTTCTGCCCTCCACGCTACCAGAGCCGCTCACAATCCTGCTGTTTTCCCGGTAGAGGCCGGGCTCCAACTGCGAGCATTTTCCATCAGAGGTGACAGAGCATCACAGGGGCGGGTCATCCTTTCTCAACCTATCACATACACTAATCATAGGAATGGGTGGGGATTAGTGATGTAATTAGGCGTGTCTGTGTGTTCACTTTTCTCCGCTGTGTCCTAAAGCCTCCATACCTATCCCCGGACTAAAAAAAAACAAAAAAAAAAAAACAAACCTTGCTCAGGTGCCGCCCCCCTACATCCTGGCACCCTAGGCACGTGCCCTCAAGTGCCTAGTGGCAAATATGGCCCTGCCTAAATATATATTGAAAACACCACTAATAGAGAAAAGAATGGCTGAAGTAAAGTGATTATAAAGTGCTTAAGTGCTTACCCATAGATTATAGTGCCCGAATGCCCAGGAGCCAGATATCACCCCTGACGCATGTTTCGCGTAAGCTTTATACCATCGATAAAGCTTACTTGACCTGAAATATACACAAAAGTTGCAAACAATGGGCCGACTAAATAGTCAAAGACGAGAATGCAGTCTATATCACAAAATACATATCTCAAAGTCTCTTATTGCAATAAACATGATGTCACAGCATGTAACATATATCATATATACCTATTACAATAACGGGACAATATAATGCTGACTGTAATAGATGTAGATCATTAACTGATAGATTTGCATGATATATTAGTATATAACACAGTACTAGTATCCTATAGGACAGTATCATTAAGGAAATACAGTATAATAACTTAGTATGGCTTACACACATATTGTCCCCCCCCCAGAGAAAAGTTCACGTAAAGCAGCCATCCATATAGCTGATTGCGCTAAGGGTAAGTACAACACTAATGACAAGGATAGATGCAATTCAAAAACGGTCCCAAGGTGTAATACCCCAAGGTGAGCAACATAACAGCTAAGATGCAAGAGAAAAAGTGATATCACCCATAACAGCCCATGAGTCAGGTCAGCACCAAGACACACCACGTGTATCGCTGTTAGCTACAGCTTCATTCGGGAAAGTGTATACACAGATTTAGATAAAAAATTGATTACCGGTGACTGTAGCTATCAGTCAGGATGTAGGAGGTGTCCCACACAGGAACATACAAAATGTAGCCTTACTCTATGCCGCAGGTGAGCATCGTGTTCCATGCTGGATGCTGACGCATGCGCATCAGCAGCCGGAAGTGATCTCACAGCAGTGGAAGCGCCGGTAACCAGGGACACCCGTGAGTTCTCCGATCAGCTCCCAACAACATAGCCGCGTCTCTCCCTCTACTGTATGGAGCAATATTGTCACGCTGTATAACAGATATATATATATGTGATGTCAGTAATCTATATCAAAAGGGCAACATCCTATATAACATGCGCATAGATATATGATAACATAGAATTACCTGACAGAATGTCCAGTGGGTCAATACGGAATCCGTTATACGCTGTCTCCGGCTAGAGGGTGACCGGGGTCTATGCTGACCCTAAACTGGGGTCCTAACTAATCCCTCTACCTGGAGGTACTGTTAAAGGTACAGAGGTCCAGGCCACCAGCGTAAACCCTGTCTCCTATCAATCCCTGCCAACTGTAATCTAGTCCTAAGAAGGACCCTGATTACCACCAAAGGGAATGAACAGGTAATGGTTAATGAACAGAAAGACATACAAAAAAGACAAGAAATAAAGTAAATAAAGTCTTACATACAACACTCACACACAGTAGGAACACCTAAGGTCTCAGAGATAAACTATAAGCTGTAAGAGTAAAAACAACTAAGGAGCTCTTAGCTTAAATATTCTCAGAACCGATCCAGTCTGCTAGACTACATGAATGCTTTCACCGGCATCTAACAAGCAGACTGGCAGGTATATGAAGGAATCTAATTAGAACATAATCAAAAGCAGCCGGGCGAGGCTGGACCTAGTCTTAGCAAAGAGCTAGGTAAAATTAACTCCCTCATTACCAAACACAAAGAAACAGCAACTCAGCTGTGAGAAGTCAGAGTGTGTAATCGCGACGATCCTCGTGGCGATACACCCATGACAGTACCCCCCCCTCTACGAGGGGACTCCGGACCCTCAGGGCCAGGTCTGCCCGGGTGAGTTGTGTGAAAGGTCCGAACCAATCGATCTGCGTTAACATCAGACGCAGGGACCCACGTCCTCTCCTCAGGACCATACCCCCTTCAATGAACCAAGTACTGAAGGGATCGGCGACTGAGACGTGAGTCAATGATTTTCGACCCATGAAATTCCACGTTATCATTGATCACCACTGAAGGAGGAGGTAGAGGTGACGGTATGACTGGTGCCACATACTTTTTAAGTAATGACTTGTGAAACACATTATGAATTTTAAACGTAGGAGGGAGGTCCAGACGAAATGCCACAGGATTAATTATGGAACTGATCCTGTACGGCCCGATGAATCTGGGACCCAGTTTCCAGGAGGGCACTTTAAGTTTTATATTCCTGGTAGACAACCATACCAGATCGTTCACCTTCAGATCTAGACCAGAAACTCTCCCCCTATCAGCCATCCGTTTGTAACGGTTCCCCGTAACCTTCAGTCTTAACCGATCTGGAACTATCAGTCTCCCTGGAAGTCCCACAGGGGCGTCCCCCTGAGCCCCCAATACCTCCCCCTCAAGCTCAGAGCATACAGCTGACACTACAACTCCCTCCTGAGGAATAGGAACCGGATCATCCGTCTTCCCGGCCCCTGGGAAAGTATGAGATAAGGCATCAGGAAGCAACTTTATTGAGCAGTCATATGCGCGATGAGGAGGTAACTCTTTACACCCCTCCTCTGAGAACATCTCCCCAAAGTCCTCCAGAAAAGGAGACAAAGTCCTAGGCACAACCGCACCGATGACCGTGCTCATGCAGTTATTCCTGCAAAATTCACCCCACTGGCTTATCTTTCTGGATTGCCAATCAATCACTGGGTTATGTTTAGCCAACCAAGGAAGTCCCAACACAATAGGAGTAGGTAGACCCTCCAACACATAACAAGACAATTGCTCTTTATGTATTGCCCCTACTCGAAGATCTATGTTATGAACAGCTTGTACAAAGCTACCTTGACCGAGAGGTCTAGAATCAATAGAGACTATAGGGACCGGTTTGGCCAATACACTCAGTTGCATACCATGCACCTGGGCAAACCGAGCGTCCACCAGATTAGCCCCGGACCCACTATCAAGAAAAACAGAAATCCTCTCAGTTCTAGTACCAATCACCACCTCCGCAGGCACGAGAAACTGAGAGGGATTTGGGGACGAAATACACACTCCCAGGTTAACTCCTTTGCTCAAAGAGGCCCGGGATGGACACCCCCCAACAAAATGTCCCTCTCTCCCGCAAAAGAAACACCTTCTAGTCTTGCGGCGCACCGCCGATTCCCTCCTACAAAAAGATGTCCCTCCCAACTGCATGGGTTCCTCAGAACAGACCAGGGGAACCTCAGTATAAGGGACTTTAGTAGTAGGTGGAGTCATCACGGGAGGCGGAGTTACCTCGCGTCTTCCCCGAATTCGTCTATCAATGCGAATAGCGAGGGCCATAGCAGCCTCCAGTGATGGAGGAGAATCATACTGAGCCAACACATCCTTTAATTTGTCAGACAACCCTTGACAAAACTGGCTCCTAAGAGCTGGGTCATTCCACTGAGTATCTGTTGCCCATCTACGGAACTCAGAAGAATATTCCTCCGCTGGACGATTTCCTTGCCGTATTTTACGTAACTTTGTTTCAGCAAGGGAAACTCGATCCGGATCATCATATACCAGACCCAGGGCAGTAAAAAATCGATCCACTGACTGGAGATCTGGGAGCCTGGAGGAATAGAGAACGCCCAAGATTGAGGGTCCCCTTGTAAGAGTGAGATAACAATTCCCACCCTCTGCTCTTCACTCCCAGATGACCGAGGCCGCAGCCGAAAGTACAATTTACATGCCTCCCGGAAAGTAAAAAATTTGTCCCGCCCACCAGTGAACCTGTCCGGGAGAGCAACCTTAGGTTCAGATCTGGTTTGCTCCGGGGGGACAAAACCTTGGACTTAATGTCTGCAAACTCCATGGACAACCCCTGCAACTGCCGGGCCAGCTGGGCTACTGGATCCATGACAGCTGGGGAGAATCTTTAGTATGGCCGGTGAAAATGTCACGCTGTATAACAGATATATATATATGTGATGTCAGTAATCTATATCAAAAGGGCAACATACTATATAACATGCGCATAGATATATGATAACATAGAATTACCTGACAGAATGTCCAGTGGGTCAATACGGAATCCGTTATACGCTGTCTCCGGCTAGAGGGTGACCGGGGTCTATGCTGACCCTAAACTGGGGTCCTAACTAATCCCTCTACCTGGAGGTACTGTTAAAGGTACAGAGGTCCAGGCCACCAGCGTAAACCCTGTCTCCTATCAATCCCTGCCAACTGTAATCTAGTCCTAAGAAGGACCCTGATTACCACCAAAGGGAATGAACAGGTAACGGTTAATGAACAGAAAGACATACAAGAAAGACAAGAAATAAAGTAAATAAAGTCTTACATACAACACTCAAACACAGTAGGAACACCTAAGGTCTCAGAGATAAACTATAAGCTGTAAGAGTAAAAACAACTAAGGAGCTCTTAGCTTAAATATTCGCAGAACCGATCCAGTCTGCTAGACTACATGAATGCTTTCACCGGCATCTAACAAGCAGACTGGCAGGTATATGAAGGAATCTAATTAGAACATAATCAAAAGCAGCCGGGCGAGGCTGGACCTAGTCTTAGCAAAGAGCTAGGTAAAATTAACTCCCTCATTACCAAACACAAAGAAACAGCAACTCAGCTGTGAGAAGTCAGAGTGTGTAATCGCGACGATCCTCGTGGCGATACACCCATGACAAATATATGGGGCCAATTATTCTGTATGTAGCATATATGGGGCCTATTATACTGTATGGAGCAATATTCTGTATGGAGTAATATATGGGGCCATTATATGCCGAATGGAACATTATATGGGGCTATTATATACTGTATGAAGTAATATATGGGTCTATTATATACTGCATTTAGCATTATATGGGGCACATTATACTGTATGGAGCAATATTATTATTATTATTTATTATTATAGCGCCATTTATTCCATGGTGCTTTACATGTGAGGTGGGGTATACATTAATAAATATATAATATATTGGGCCTTTATACTGTACGGAACAATAATGCATATGGGGCCCTTTATTCTATATGGTCCATTATTCTGTAAAGAGCATTATATGGGGCCATAATACTGTATGAAGTAATATATGGGACCCATTATACTGTATGGAGCAATATATGGGCTCATTATTCTGTATATAGCAATATGTGGGGTCTATAATCCTGTATGGAGAAATATATGGGGCCCATTATACTGTATGGTGCAATATATGGGGCCATTATACTGTATGAAGTAATATATAGGGCCATTATATACTGTATGGAGCAATATATGGGTCCCATTATACTGTATGAAGTAATATATGGGGCCATTGTATACTGAATTGAGCAATATATGGTGCCATTTTACTGTATGGAGCAATATATGGGCCATTATATACTGAATGGAACATTATATGGGTCCATTATACTGTATGGAGCAATATTTGGGGCCCATTATGCTGTATGGAGGACTATGTGGTTCCCATAATACTGTATGGAGGACTATGTGGTTCCCATAATACTGTATGGAGGACTATACTGTCTGATCTATAATGAAAAGTCTGATGTCACTCTGTGTGACTGCAGACATTTAAACTCCCCGGGCACGCACTGCACACTGTGAGGATTCCCCGGTTTCTGAGCTATTGTAGAATTTACAATAGATATCACTCATGTAATGTAAGAAGTGAAATATTTGGCATTGTACTATACCTATATTTCTCTGCCATATCTGTGCATAATGAATCATGGTATGTGTTAAAGAGGCCCATGAAAATCTGGAGCCGGGCCTGCCCCCTATATTACCTCATTACCTAAACTGTATATAGGAGGCTATGTGGGGCTCACCTGTATATAGGAGGCTATATGAGAGCTTGTACTGTATATATGAGGCAATGTGGATGCCCATACTGTATATAGGAGGCTATGTAGGGGCTCAGACTTTATACAGAAGGCTATCTGGGGGCTCATATTGTATATAGAGAGGTTATGATGGGACTCATATTGTATATAGGAGGCTATGTAGGGGCTCATCCTGTATATAGGGAGCTATATTGGGGCTCATACTGCATATAAGGGGCTATGTGGGGGCTCATACTGTATATAGGAGGCTATGTGAGGGCTCATACTATATCTAGGGAGGCTATGTGGGGGCTCATACTGTATCTAGGGAGGCTATGCAGGGGCTCATGCTGTAAATAGGAGGCTATATGGGGGCTCATGCTGTATATAGTGGGACTGAGTGTGGGCCCATACTGTATATAGGGCGACTGTATACAGGTTCATACAGTATGTATACTTCATTCTGCTCAATATTAAGTGGTTGAATTACAAACAAAAGAGGGCCTGCACTTAAAATACAAATAATTATACAGACATGATAAAAGTTAGTCAAGGACCACATAAGAAAGATCCATATACATATCAAATCATATACATCCTGGAATGGTTTGAAGGTGCCCACAATATAATGATTCTATCGGGGAACAGTAAGTTAGCCAGAGAGATAGCGCTATGTTGTGTACGCGCCACCATGACTTTCGTATGGCAATATGGTAACAAGGGGATATAGAAAAATTTAATTTTATTAAGAAAAATAAAATTATTTCAAAAGAAAATGATATGAAATAGTTCGAGATGGTGCATGATTTGACATCTAATGTTGGAATTGGGCTTTGATGAGGCTTGAGGCTCATCGTGGCATCATTGTTTTTATTTGTGTCCTTCTTTCACTTAAGTACATTGATAAAAAAGCTGATCAAAGCAAATATGCCAATAAACACTGAACAAGTCAGTTGAAGGGACTGAGATATTTCCAGGTCTACACGTGCTAGGACTTTAGACCTAACACTAAAACATCGGTATCAACAATGTGAAAGAAGAAGTCAACCAGCAAAGATGTGGGTGTTAATGCAAGAGGGAAGAAAACCATTTTCCTTATGCAACATGTTTCCTGAGACTTACGATGTGTCCTCACAGTACACGCACAATTTCTCTCCACTTTTACGTTGCCCCTCAAGTCTCACTTCCTTATCTCTACTGGTTGGAGGTTTTCTGCTGAATTATCAAAAAATGCTTCTCCTCAGAAGTTGTGGCTTTTTTCTTGTAAATGTTGCAAAATATCATCTGACGTGTAACACTACGAGACCTAAGTAGGACAGAAAACTTTACAATCTACGAGACTCTGATGTTGCCATAAACTTTTAGATCTTCGTGTCTCTGTCCCATTTGGGGGAATTGGGAGACAACCAAGGGCTCTTTCACAATACATTTTCTCCTACGTTCTGTAGCATCATCGGGCTCATGTGCAAACCCAAAACGGGATTCGGGTGTATTTGTCCTCTGGGCCATTGACCATAATGGTGCAGATGGAGTCATTGTGTCCTCTGTTGTGCGTGATTGGCTGTTTATATTTATTGAAGTTCTCCAAGATGTTTGGAATAACCAAAATTTTCCTTCAAAAATTGTGCTCAAGCCTGGCTAGAAAAATTGTTGCTTTGATGCTGTTTTAAAGGCAATGGGCGGTGACACCAAAGAGTAATTTGATTTAGATTTCTTTTTTGTTGGTTTTCTTTGCATTTTCTTAGTTGACAAAAAATAAACTATTAATGCTTCAATTTTTGAAAGCATTCTGCCTAAAACTTTTGCACAGTACTGTATGACCAAATGAAAAAAAAAACGTTACTGTTGTGCTTACTGCACCCCACTTTTCTTTTCTCACTTCTTTAGATTTCAATGAAGGATCGGTCTCTGCTATAAGTCTGTCAGTCATAAACCATGTTCGCTTCTCTCACCATACAATTTTTATATAATGGGGCAGCTCCCGTGCATTCAATAATTGGACCATGAGCAGCCCTACAATGAATGAAGTCCGATTACTCAGAAAATAGAGAAGATGGAGAAATTAAGCTCTTCGACTTCTTCGCACCTGTGATAAGATTCTCTCATGCGAGAAAATTGGATCACACTTGGATCTGAGTGACGTTAGCATAATCGGCCTGACTCTCTCACATGAGAGATTCAATGCCTGTCTAACCGTAGCCGAACATGAAGTTTGGGTGCCAGAGATTGGAAAGTAATCCTCAATAAATTTTTACCTTGAGGTCTCTAGTAACTTTTATCAGGCTCTGGCTCCAATCACAATCTTGGTGTCACGATTTCACCATTCATGGTGTCCGAGGGATGCTGTGAATGTCAGCTCTGCTGCCCTACAGAATCAAGGTCTGGCTAAGCTGTCAGGATTGTGATTGGCGGGTCTGCTGCCCAATCTGAGGCAGTGGTGTTTATGTATTAATTAACAGCTCAGCTGTCCTATCGGGTTGGGTCTGTGGGATTTCCTGCAGGTGTCATCTGTTCTAAGTAATTACAGGGCTACTTACCACTTTGACAATTGCCAGACCATTGCCGATTGTAACTTTTCTCAAGAGGTGTGTGTGTTCTTGCTCTGTCCTCAAAGTTGTATACTGATCTCTGTTTGCTGACCTAGGATTACCTTTTTGACTTTCTGTTTGACTTACCCCTTTGTCTTGATCTGCTACATACTTGATACTCTGACCTCGGACTGTTACTTGACTATGCTTTTGTCTATTCCCTTTGTCTATAACGAACCCTCTTGTTTCTGACCATGAACCTCTTGACTATCCTGCCTCACGGGACGTCCGTGAGTAGCGATTAGCATCACACTCGCCAACATAATCTACAAATTAGAAAGGAAACAATTGCGAGTTAATTCTACCCCAGTTTCCTACAAACTCTAAAACTATTTTACCTCCTTTGAAATTAACAGAACTGCTATATTCAATTCATTAATATTATTTATATAGCCCCAACATATTGTCATCACAGTCCCCATTGGGGCTCACAATCTAAATTCCCTATCAGTATGTCTTTGGAGTGAGGAAGGAAATCGGAGAACCCACAGGAAGCCCATGCAAACATGGAGAGAACATACAAACTCTATGTAGATGTTGTCCATGGTAGGATTTGAATCCAAGATTAGAGGTGGAAAAATGAATTAACATTCTCTGGGCTATCGGACTGCTGGAAATGAATCTCCTTACCTCCTGGCATTCCTGGTCCTACTTTTGATTAATCGGTGCAAAGTTATCATTGCCGTGCGACGCACGCACAACATGGCATCAGACAGGCTAATCAAAAGAGGAGCCGGGAATTCCGGAAGGCAAGAAGACTCACAGGCCTCTCGTCCAGCGATCACAG